>OY282517.1:25268922-25714922 GCA_958296145.1 Hydrotaea cyrtoneurina | reverse complement strand
CCAGTAAGTGTTTTTCCTACCTGCTATGATATTATCAAATTCAAGGCAAACATCAACAAACACTACTCCCTCTTTCCTCCCTCCAATACCCTTATTTCCTATCGCTAACACAGTGCATTGCATTCATAGGGGGCATACCCTGAGTATTAGTCAAAAAAAAAAAAAAGAATTAAATAATTATTATAACCCACAATATGTAATAATTATAAGACAACACATTGTAATTAACTCAAAACAAAAAACCCACCCTTATTGTTAACTATCAAATAGTACACGAAAAGTTACATATAACTACACAAACATATATTGTACAAAAAAAAAACCCTTGAATATACGAAACAATAAATTATACAAAACAGTGAAATTCAACAAATTAAAATAATCAAAGCCTTCTTAATTCAAAGGCAATAATTAAAATAGAAGTTTATAACAAAACATTTGGTCCATTCGAACCGAATAAGTGTAAAAGAACAGAAATAATTGTGAAATTAATAACACAATTATTCTCGTCATTATTATCGTCTTCTTTGTGCAAGTCCGTCCGCTTTCATACATGTGTGTATATACATACGTACATACAACGAAATAAAAGACCCAGTGGGAAAAATATAAAAAGTGAAAATTAAGACCCCAGTGGGAAAAACAGAAAAAATAAAAGACAAAAAAAAATTGTGAAAGTGGAAATTGTGCAAAAACGAACAAATAGAATGAAAATTGTGAAAGTGAAAATTTTGCAACACTGAAAGAAATGACCCTTGTAAAAATAGAAACAGACTCGAAAACCAGTGAAACAAGACACAAGTGAAAAAACTCGACCCGTTAATTGTATTTTGTTTTTTTCTCTCTCTTTCTCTTCTTTAACAATTGCGAAATTTTCAGAAAAGTGCTAGAATTCCAACGTTTGCCAAATCGTGTTGAATTTATAATATTTGTGTATAAAAGCATTTAGCGGAAAATGCTTCAAAAAAAAAAGAGATAAAGAATAACGTAAAATTTTGTACTGTTCTATAACGGAAAATAAGTGTTCTAGAAATTTCGCAATTTTTCAAAACTACACTAAATTCTTCTAACGGTATTTCCAAAAAATCCCGCCAAATCAAAAACTACAAAATCTAATTCGACACAAAACTTCAGCAACAACCACAGACTCCAGACCCGAAGGAAGGAAAGAGACAACGCTTCAAGACCCAGCAAAAAGGCAACGCATACACATACCACACATAAAGAAACCGTAAGTACAGTGAAAGGAAACACGACAAACAATAGAGGGTGCAGCTAAGGTTAAAAATATTTCGGCTAGCTGTTGCTAAGCTGTGGTTGAACTCAAATTCCTCGTATGACCCTGTTAATCATTTGCTTGTCGGTATGTGCTTTTTATAATAAATTGCCGGTATATGTAGCCCCTGTTCTGTGATTCCACTGTTCGCCATTGCTGATATTAATTTGTCACTGACGCCGCTCAATGGTCTTGGGTAGATATTTTGTAATATGCCCATTTTGAAAATGAATTAGAGAAGCCTGAGAAATATTAGCAACGGTCAACTTTCGCAGGTCTTAGAACAGTTCCGAGGAAATTTTGTGAACGACTCTGGAAAGATATCATTGGAAAAGCGACGATCACGCCATTTTGTGAAAAATATTTTTCTACGACGAAAGTTGCGTCAATTGGTGAAAAATATTTTTATACGGCAAAGGTTGCGTTAATTTGTGAAAAATATTTTTCTACGACGAAAGTTGCGTCAATTTGGGAAAAATATTTTTGTACGGCGAAGGTTGCGTTGATTTGTGGAAAATATTTTTCTACGACGAAAGTTGCGTCAATTTGTGAAAAATATTTTTGTACGACGAAAGTTGCGTCAATTGGTGAAAAATATTTTTATACGGCAAAGGTTGCGTTAATTTGTGAAAAATATTTTTCTACGACGAAAGCTGCGTCAATTGGTGGAAAACATTTTTATACGGCAAGGGTTGCGTTAATTTGTGAAAAATATTTTTCTACGACGAAAGTTGCGTCAATTGGTGAAAAATATTTTTATACAGCGAAGGTTGCGTCAATTGGTGAAAAATATTTTTATACGGCGAAGGTTGCGTCAATTGGTGAAAAATATTTTTATACGGCAAAGGTTGCGTTAATTTGTGAAAAATATTTTTCTACGACGAAAGTTGCGTCAATTGGTGAAAAATATTTTTATACGGCGAAGGTTGCGTGGATTTGGGAAAAATATTTTTATACGACAAAAGTTGCGTCAATTTGTGAAAAATATTTTTGTACGACGAACGTTGCGTCAATTGGGGAAAAATATTTATTTATTTATTTATTTATTAATTACAATACAAAGTAAATTTATATTCTAATTTTGGGTCCAAGGATAAACCGAGTGACAAAGACTATTTGGCTTGATTTTTGCAGCGACAGACCAAAGCCTCTGGTGGGAATCGAACCCACAACCCCCACGCTGATAGGCAAGCACGCTACCAACTCGCCTACCGGGGCGCTTGGGAAAAATATTTTTTATATGGCGAATGTTACGCAAAGTCATGAAAAATAATTTTCTACGACGACAGTTGCGCTAACGAAGAAAAATATTTTTGTACAACGAAAATTGCGTCAATATGGGAAAAAAAAATACATTGAACATTGAGAAAGTTATTTTTTTTTTTTTGAAAATAGTTTTTGTTCTTGCGATTTTTTTGCAGAATTGCGAAAAACATTTTTGGGCATTTCTTTTTTGAGGGAAAAGTTTCAGTAAACAGCCAAACCTATCGTCAATTTGTAAATAATTTTTTGAGACCCTATAATTATTATTGGATTATTTTGTGACTCCATCGTCGGTTGTTTACCAGCTATCTTTACACAATGTCTAAATCACTTAGAGCTAAATTTGCAAACTGCGTGAACGATTTAGTGGACTTCGAATCAGTGTATTCAGTCAAGGAATCCTCCGAGAGTATACATGCTTTAGAGGTCCTAAGGGTAGAGATAAATTCTTTATGGGATCAAGTGAAGAAGTCCTATTTGAATTGTAGGGATCAAGAGGAGGTCGAGGGAGAGAACCCCATTGATAAGACTAAGCTTCGTACACACTATAAGGAAGCCTTAACGAGTTATCAACGAGTGTTAAGTTCACTGAACGACGAGATTCTGACCCTATCCGATCGGAATTCTGAGGAAAAACGAGAAAGGATGTCCGCACTGCCGCCGAAAGACACTGAGAAGGAGTTTGCCCCTGTTTTCCGGTTACCCCCTTGCGATACTGACACGTTTCATGGGGGATACGGCAAGTGGCCGACGTTTCGCGATCTTTTTTCCGCCATCTACATTCAAAATACTAGACTCAGTAAGGTTGAAAAATTGTTCCATTTGACACAAAAGACGGCTGGTGAGGCGCGTGAAATTATAACCCACGTTCCCTTGACGAATGAAGGGTTTGATATCGCGTGGAGAAATTTAGTTGCCCGCTACGAGAACAAACGAATGCAGGTGAATGACCAGCTAAAATCTCTTTTTAATCTACCATCGGTTTCTGGTGATTCGGGAGCGTCAATTCAAAAGTTACAACGGACAGTCAACAGCTGCGTACAGACCCTGGAGACTCTCGACATTACTACGAATGGATGGGACCCAATTTTGATTTATCTTAGTTCTACGAAGCTGCCAAGGAATTTCCTTGAAGATTTTGAAAGTTCTTTAACTGATTGTTCGATTCTTCCGACTTGGTCCGATTTTGATAACTTTTTGACTCATAAGTTTAAAACTATAGAATCGGTAGGAAACATTCGACCCTCTAACCCGAAGTTTAGTCAACCCAAATCAGAGCAGGGAAACAAGGGAAGGCATGTTAATACCTTCCAGACTAACACTTTCCATAGAGCGCAAAATTCTACGCAGAAAGGAAAACACTCAACAGCTCCGCAAGGTGCCCAGCGCCCAAAGGAGGAGCCAGTCTGTCAACTGTGCAAGGGCACTCACAGCCTACGCGTTTGCCAAAAATTTCTGGATAAGACCACGAATGACCGCATTCACGTGGTACAAATTTCACATTTGTGCTATAACTGTCTCTCATCGGACCACGGAGTCAGGGACTGTAAGAGCCGCTTTAGTTGCAGAACATGTAGTCAACGGCACCACTCCTTACTACCGCTCAATGGTCTTGGGTAGATATTTTGTAATATGCCCATTTTGAAAATGAATTAGAGAAGCCTGAGAAATATTAGCAACGGTCAACTTTCGCAGGTCTTAGAACAGTTCCGAGGAAATTTTGTGAACGACTCTGGAAAGATATCATTGGAAAAGCGACGATCACGCCATTTTGTGAAAAATATTTTTCTACGACGAAAGTTGCGTCAATTGGTGAAAAATATTTTTATACGGCAAAGGTTGCGTTAATTTGTGAAAAATATTTTTCTACGACGAAAGTTGCGTCAATTTGGGAAAAATATTTTTGTACGGCGAAGGTTGCGTTGATTTGTGGAAAATATTTTTCTACGACGAAAGTTGCGTCAATTTGTGAAAAATATTTTTGTACGACGAAAGTTGCGTCAATTGGTGAAAAATATTTTTATACGGCAAAGGTTGCGTTAATTTGTGAAAAATATTTTTCTACGACGAAAGCTGCGTCAATTGGTGGAAAACATTTTTATACGGCAAGGGTTGCGTTAATTTGTGAAAAATATTTTTCTACGACGAAAGTTGCGTCAATTGGTGAAAAATATTTTTATACAGCGAAGGTTGCGTCAATTGGTGAAAAATATTTTTATACGGCGAAGGTTGCGTCAATTGGTGAAAAATATTTTTATACGGCAAAGGTTGCGTTAATTTGTGAAAAATATTTTTCTACGACGAAAGTTGCGTCAATTGGTGAAAAATATTTTTATACGGCGAAGGTTGCGTGGATTTGGGAAAAATATTTTTATACGACAAAAGTTGCGTCAATTTGTGAAAAATATTTTTGTACGACGAACGTTGCGTCAATTGGGGAAAAATATTTATTTATTTATTTATTTATTAATTACAATACAAAGTAAATTTATATTCTAATTTTGGGTCCAAGGATAAACCGAGTGACAAAGACTATTTGGCTTGATTTTTGCAGCGACAGACCAAAGCCTCTGGTGGGAATCGAACCCACAACCCCCACGCTGATAGGCAAGCACGCTACCAACTCGCCTACCGGGGCGCTTGGGAAAAATATTTTTTATATGGCGAATGTTACGCAAAGTCATGAAAAATAATTTTCTACGACGACAGTTGCGCTAACGAAGAAAAATATTTTTGTACAACGAAAATTGCGTCAATATGGGAAAAAAAAATACATTGAACATTGAGAAAGTTATTTTTTTTTTTTTGAAAATAGTTTTTGTTCTTGCGATTTTTTTGCAGAATTGCGAAAAACATTTTTGGGCATTTCTTTTTTGAGGGAAAAGTTTCAGTAAACAGCCAAACCTATCGTCAATTTGTAAATAATTTTTTGAGACCCTATAATTATTATTGGATTATTTTGTGACTCCATCGTCGGTTGTTTACCAGCTATCTTTACACAATGTCTAAATCACTTAGAGCTAAATTTGCAAACTGCGTGAACGATTTAGTGGACTTCGAATCAGTGTATTCAGTCAAGGAATCCTCCGAGAGTATACATGCTTTAGAGGTCCTAAGGGTAGAGATAAATTCTTTATGGGATCAAGTGAAGAAGTCCTATTTGAATTGTAGGGATCAAGAGGAGGTCGAGGGAGAGAACCCCATTGATAAGACTAAGCTTCGTACACACTATAAGGAAGCCTTAACGAGTTATCAACGAGTGTTAAGTTCACTGAACGACGAGATTCTGACCCTATCCGATCGGAATTCTGAGGAAAAACGAGAAAGGATGTCCGCACTGCCGCCGAAAGACACTGAGAAGGAGTTTGCCCCTGTTTTCCGGTTACCCCCTTGCGATACTGACACGTTTCATGGGGGATACGGCAAGTGGCCGACGTTTCGCGATCTTTTTTCCGCCATCTACATTCAAAATACTAGACTCAGTAAGGTTGAAAAATTGTTCCATTTGACACAAAAGACGGCTGGTGAGACGCGTGAAATTATAACCCACGTTCCCTTGACGAATGAAGGGTTTGATATCGCGTGGAGAAATTTAGTTGCCCGCTACGAGAACAAACGAATGCAGGTGAATGACCAGCTAAAATCTCTTTTTAATCTACCATCGGTTTCTGGTGATTCGGGAGCGTCAATTCAAAAGTTACAACGGACAGTCAACAGCTGCGTACAGACCCTGGAGACTCTCGACATTACTACGAATGGATGGGACCCAATTTTGATTTATCTTAGTTCTACGAAGCTGCCAAGGAATTTCCTTGAAGATTTTGAAAGTTCTTTAACTGATTGTTCGATTCTTCCGACTTGGTCCGATTTTGATAACTTTTTGACTCATAAGTTTAAAACTATAGAATCGGTAGGAAACATTCGACCCTCTAACCCGAAGTTTAGTCAACCCAAATCAGAGCAGGGAAACAAGGGAAGGCATGTTAATACCTTCCAGACTAACACTTTCCATAGAGCGCAAAATTCTACGCAGAAAGGAAAACACTCAACAGCTCCGCAAGGTGCCCAGCGCCCAAAGGAGGAGCCAGTCTGTCAACTGTGCAAGGGCACTCACAGCCTACGCGTTTGCCAAAAATTTCTGGATAAGACCACGAATGACCGCATTCACGTGGTACAAATTTCACATTTGTGCTATAACTGTCTCTCATCGGACCACGGAGTCAGGGACTGTAAGAGCCGCTTTAGTTGCAGAACATGTAGTCAACGGCACCACTCCTTACTACATAAGGGTAATGATACCCAGTCTGCAAATGTCAGGGAAGATGCGCGACCTAGTACCAGTGCATCAGCTCTAACGACCCTTATACAGTCCACTCCAAACTTAGAAACACCCAGGCTTACGACCCTGACTCTCCAAGAGAACAGTATCCAAAATCCTCAACCCCACACGACATTGCTATTTACAGCCATTGTTCAGCTCGAGTCTCGAGGGCAGAGGTACGATGCCAGAGCTATTGTCGACTCAGGATCACAATCCACCTTTATATCAGAGAAGCTCAAAAACCGTCTGAGACTCCCCACCAAGACAAATCTAGTTCATGTGTCCGGATTGAGTCAAGTCGCATCCGAGACTTCTACCAAATCTTGTTTGTTTAGTCTTCGTTCTCGCATTGATCCTGATTTTGAACTGGAAGTATGGGCCCCGGTACTGAAGACCCTTCCGTCAAATTTACCCTCAAGGACCCTTGACAGGACTCAACTTAGCTGTGCTGCCGGCCTAGAACTGGCAGATCCTAGATTCTACACAAGTCGGTCAGTCGATCTTTTGATTGGAATGGACATTGGACCCCTTATATATTCTTTGGAAACGCCTATGCAGTCAGTTGGATCTCTGCTGGCGCAAAATACAGTTTTTGGATGGATTGTGGGAGGACCTCTACCTCAACGGTCCAGCGACGCTGATCGGATTGCGCTATGCAACACAGTTTCCATTGACAAGATTCTCACACGTTTTTGGGAGGTGTAGGAGACCCCAAAAAAGATTTTGCGGTCAGAAGAAGATAACTTTTGCGAAGAAAATTATAAAGCTTCAACTCGCCGAGAATCCACTGGAAGGTATAGGCTGACACTGCCGTTCAGGACGTGTGAGGAACTAGGAGCTTCGAGGAATATAGCTATGGCTCAGTTTCATCGGATGGAGAAAAAGCTGCAGAGGACCCCGGAAGTTAAGGAGCAGTACGACAAATCCATCTTGGAATATATGGAATTAGGACAAATGAGGAAGGTTCCAAGTCATGAGATTGGAAAAATGCCACATTTTTATTTACCACATCATGCCGTCATAAAACCCGATAGGTTAACGACGAAACTTAGAGTCGTATTCAACGCGTCTAGCCCCTCAGCGAACAAAAAAAGCTTGAATGACATTTTGTACCCAGGACCGATACTACAGCAGGATCTGGTCCTGCAGATTTTGAAATGGAGGGTTTTTAAGTACGTCTTCAACGCAGACGTGACCAAGATGTACCGGCAGATCCTGGTAAATCAGTCACAGACATGTTATCAGCGAATTCTTTTCCGCAAAAATCCGTCCGACCCAGTTGAAGATTTTGAATTACTGACTGTCACATTCGGAGTTAATTGCGCGCCCTTCCTGGCCATCCGAACACTCCTACAACTTGCCGAGGATGTCCATGACCAATACCCTTTAGCATCTAACATTATTCGACAGAACATGTACGTCGATGATGTGCTAGCAGGCGCCCATACCTTAGAACAAGCAATTGCAGCCCGCAAGGAGTTACGTATGACATTGGATTCAGCAGGATTTGAGCTGAGAAAGAGGACCTCTAACGACCCCGCAGTCATTCAAGATCTGCCATCTGATGCAATCTTGCCCGTTAATTGGTTGGACATATCGGAGGTAACATCAACGAAGACCCTAGGCATCCGTTGGAACATCTCATCTGACTCATTCACCTTCACGGCCCCAATTATTGACCAAAAGGGTTTTCATTCTAAAAGAGAGGTTCTTTCCGCGATTGCAAAATTTTTCGATCCCTGTGGCTGGCTTGCGCCGGTCATAATAGTGGCCAAGCTGATCATGCAACAGGTTTGGCTGGATAAAATCGGATGGGATGACGCCTTAAAGCCTATTACCTTGATGAACTGGCAAACTTTTGTAAAAAATTGTCCATCCGTCGATACAGTGTCAATTCCCAGGTGGATACAATTCAAGCCCACCAGTGTTGTCGAGATACACGGGTTCTGCGATGCTTCAGAAAGCGCCTACGGGGCGGCACTCTACATTCGCGTGGAACACGCTAATCGACAAACAGACACTTTTCTGCTAGCAGCTAAGACGGGCGTTGCCCCTATTAAGAAAATTTCCCTACCTAGACTGGAACTCTGCGGTGCTGTGCTGCTGTCAACACTGGCTGCTGCAGTTATACCGAATCTTAACCTAACTCACATTCCGACCCACTATTGGACAGACTCAACCATAGTGCTGGCCTGGCTTAGGAAACCTCCATGCTCCTGGAGTACCTTTGTTGGAAATAGAATCTCAGATATTTTGGGGTAGGGGTTGAAAACTGGCGCCATGTCGACTCGGAATGTAATCCGTCCGACGTTGCAAGCCGCGGATGTACACCAACCGATTTGAAGTCACATCATTTATGGTGGCACGGACCACCCTGGTTAAGGCTACCTAAAACCAGCTGGCCAAGTTATAATCCTCCAGGAGACACAACTCTCGAGGCGATGCCGGTAAAGGTTTTTGCTACGACGACATGTGAAGACCCCCTGCTTCGATTTTCATCATTGACCCGAGCCTATCGAGTTTTGGCCTATGTTATGCGGTTCTGGAGAAACACCGGTACCAACAGGACCCACTTAAGAGTTACCGGCCTTGAAGTAACGGCAGCTGAAATTCAAGATATCAAGACTAAACTTATAGTGATTTCACAGAAACACTATTTTAATGTCGAATGGCAATCATTGCAGAAGAAAACTCGAATTCCTCCTCATAGCCCACTTTTAACACTCAATCCATTTTTAGATACGAAGGGAGTGATCCGGGCCAATGGGCGGCTGGTTCGGTCGCCGGCCCTGACTTATAACGAACGTCATCCGATTATTCTCCCCTACCATGCTCATCTGACTCAACTACTCGTGGAATTCATTCACAAGATAACTCTTCATGGAGGAAACCAACTAATGGTGCGGGTAATTAGATCAGAATTGTGGGTGTGCAGGTTGAAACCTCTTGTACGGAAAGTGATACACAAGTGCCGAACTTGCCTACTATACAAGCAACATACTCAGACTCAGATCATGGCTGCTCTTCCCCCCGAACGTACGGTGCTCACCCGACCCTTTGTGAATACGGGAATCGATTTTGCAGGCCCTTTTTGCATCAAGAGTTTCACTGGCCGAGCTTGTCTTGTCACCAAGGGCTACGTATGCATATTCGTGTGCTTCTCGACGAAGGCTATTCACTTAGAAGCCTCGAGCGACTTGTCGGCCCAATCGTTTCTTGCTGCACTCTCACGGTTCATCGGCAGGAGAGGGTACCCCAAGTGCATATATTCGGACAACGGCACAAACTTTGTCGGCGCCGCTGAACTAATTCGCAAGGATAGACTGGCTTTTATGAAGACTCTTCAAAATCGCACCATGGAGACGAACGCGCACCAATCACTTGAGTGGAAATTCATACCCCCGGGCGCACCTCACATGGGTGGTCTATGGGAAGCCGGGGTGAAGTCCTTTAAGACGCACTTGCGCAAATTGATACCAAAAATGAATTTCACCTTTGAAGAACTCTCTACCATCTTAGCCAGAATTGAGGCCTGTCTAAACTCACGACCCCTTAGCCCGGCCAGTGATGACCCTGATGACCTCTCTCCATTGACCCCGGGTCATTTTCTGATTGGGACATGCATGCTGGCTCCAGCGGAACCAGATTTATCAGGGGAAGAAGTGACGCTGGCCAACCGATGGAAACGCTTAAAAATCGTCTCTCAACATTTCTGCCAACGATGGAAAACCGAATATCTGAAGGAGCTACACCGTCGTTACAAATGGAAATACCCCCAAGAAAATGCCCAGGTCAACGACCTCGTCGTCATCAAAGACGAACGGGTAACACAAAACGACTGGAAAATGGGTCGAATTGTCAGAACTCATCCTGGCAGTGACCAAAATGTCCGCGTGGTTGAAATTCGAACCAGCCATGGACTCGTCAGCCGACCAATCACCAAAATTGTCCGGTTACCCACCAAATGTCTTTTTTCTCTTTATCTATCCTTACCAATTAATACAATCATTTCTACTTACAGACATGGCCGCTTACTTACCTCGCCCCAGCCGATCGCCACCGAGCACCGACCGGAAACCGACTCAGGGACCCAAGCCGTGGCAATGATCACATGTCACGACGTGACAGCCGTCCCACCAATTGGCAGTACTCCTGTGGCCTTTGTCAGGAAGACCACGCCATAAGATCATGCAGGACGTTCCAGGAGATGTCTCCCCGGCAACGGTACGAGGCGGTCGAAAGGCGAGGGTACTGCCGGAACTGCCTAGCTCGAAGCCACCTAGCCCCCGACTGTCCTTCTCTGACTGGCTGTCGTCAATGTGACCAACGCCACCACACCATGCTTCATGGCGCTCCGCAACTGAATATAGCCATGTTTGGCGTCGGCCCCCTGGAACCAGCATTCAACAGAGCCACAGTCTTCATACCTACGGTAATGGTTCAAGTGTCAGAAGATTGCCTCGATAGGTGGGCATCTGTGCGTGGGCTTCTATGCCAATCTGCGGTAGTCTCGCGCATAGCCTCTTCCCTCGTCAAACGGCTGGGGTTGCCGACTTTTCATCACCAGGGGCGAAAGTTCGCCTCCTTCAAACTAATGTCAAGACATGAGCGAAATCCCGTTACTCTGAAGGTGGACGCTCTCATTACCAACGAGCTTCCTCGACGACCCTACTCAGACCCCATACTAGAAGACCCAGTGCCAGATGTTGGCCATCACCGACTGGCTGATGTGGATCCGAGATGCAACACCCCCTTGGATATCGAGCTTGGCGGTGATGTTTATGCGGCAGTACGTCAAGAAGGCTCGATACCTACCACAGTTGGTGCTGTACAAGCCTCAAAAACATCGCTGGGATATGTTCTAACTGGACCCACAAGATCCCCAGCAGTTCAAAGGAACCACGCCTAGACGACCCACAACAGTTATGAGTCAGTTGGTAAGATTGTCACCAAGTCACGGGGGGGGCGGAATGTTCAAAACAGCGTTAAACTTCTGTCCCACACTGTTTTGTTTTCTAAGTGTTCTCAACCTGTGCTATGTACAAATCTATGTACAGGTTGCTGTCGCGTTCCTTGCGCCTTTTCCTTCGTTTGTTATGTGCTAACGGTCTGTCGCGCTTCAAAAAATAACTTTTTTGAGGATGCAAGCGACAGACAGACAGCACACAAGATCAGTTTGTTTTTAATCGAAGTTCTAAGCAGTACGTTGCCCCCGTGAATTAGTGACAAAACAAAGTGAAGTACAGTCAAAAAAGACACAATATATAAATATTTTCTACAATTTCAGATTTTGTAAGTATGTTTATGTGTAACAACCGGCACAAGTGAACTCAATAATTTAAAAACAAAGTGAACGAAACACTAAAAAGTAAACCTAATGAAATTATAAATAAAAAAAAGAATTAAATAATTATTATAACCCACAATATGTAATAATTATAAGACAACACATTGTAATTAATTCAAAACAAAAAACCCACCCTTATTGTTAACTATCAAATAGTACACGAAAAGTTACATATAACTACACAAACATATATTGTACAAAAAAATCCCCTTGAATATACGAAACAATAAATTATACAAAACAGTGAAATTCAACAAATTAAAATAATCAAAGCCTTCTTAATTCAAAGGCAATAATTAAAATAGAAGTTTATAACAAAACAAAAGGATTAAGCACCTTGTCGTCGAGGATCCAAACTCACATGAGTTGGACAAGTTGTGGGAGGAGTTCCAACAATCCCACGTAAGGATGATAGCGGCAGAAGCTTTGGCGGACCACCAATATTTTAAGAAAAATATGTATAAAGAGGTGTCCGCAATGAAAGCAGACGCTATGAGGAATCGCAACAAAATGCAACAACAAGAGTTGGAGCGGCTGCGACGGGAACTCGCAACACAACAAAAACGATTAGAGGAGCAAGCAATTGCCCAGTAGCAGAGAGAACTGGCTTTTCAACAGCAAAGAAGTCAGTTGCAGGGAGCAGATATGGAGGACACCTTTGCCAAAGAGGAAGGTGTGAAGGAGAGATCGCCAGCATTTAGTTCATCGGTGCCATGGAAAGAAAGTCAGGTTTAAAAAAATTGGATGGACAAAAGTAAAGAAGCCCTACAGATATGTGACCATGCGATGCAAAGGCAGTCAACAATGTGCGATTTGGAAATAGACAGGACCGCCTAAAACGATTATGGGATTTGGCAGATAAGAAAAAATGCAGCTTGCAGAAATATTATGGCTATAGATGCGACGAATTTGGAGATCTGGAGTTGGCTGTGAACAACATGCTAATAAGGATAGCTTCAGAGATCGACAAAAAAAAGAGAAGCAAATTACGAACCATGCTAGAACCACAAAGACCCTATGGAAAAAGATTGAATCACTGTCACTTGGAGAAGAACATACAAAGTATTCGCGAAGAACTTAAATCCAAGGATGAAATCTACTTGAAAGAAATCAGTGAGATCCGTTCACAACATCAAGCTGAGATCGCAGAGATAGAGGGACGTTTAGCCAATACAGAGAAATCTCGACAAGAGTTGCATGTACAATATGCAGTCAAAATGCAACAATCCATGCAAGAGTTGCGCGAACAATACGAAGCTGCCGCCAATAGAAAAACGTTAGCTGCTTCAAGTGCCATCGACGAGCTACTTATACGAGTCGACAAGTTGAATAGCCGTAACAGTGAATTGGAATCGTCGAATGCTGCCTTGAATGTCCGTGTTCACGATCTGGAGCAGTTGTTGGTAAATGAAAGTGCTCGCCACAATGCCGATATTACCAATCTGGAAGCGGATTTGCAACGAATGCGTGATGATATGGCGCAACAACGGCTGGAAAATCAGCAAGATCTGGGCCGTGTTATTCCGGCGGCAGCTCCTCACTTTGGAGGAATCTGGAAGGATGGCGGCAAAGCAGAGAAATTTCACGGCAAAAGCGTGATTGGCGATAGTGATATTCCGGAAGAGGAATGGTCACCATTATTGCACCAGATGGAAGCCGCGGTGGATTCTATACCATTATATACCATAACGAATGATGAATATGAAGGTCTACATCGAGGATACTTCTCGATATACAGACCAACAGAACTACCGATACTAGCGATGCCAGGAACACTAGCAAAATCTTATACTGGAGTTCGGGTCAGAGGTAAGATATTGCCGAAGCTTCTGGGTACCTTTTGGAGAAGGTGGAAAGAAGAAGCCAGGACGTCCGTTTCCAAGATGACCATAGCCACACACCAAAGTATGACCGCTTTTGGCTGTGGAAGAAGAATTCATGCAGAACAAGACATCAGAAGTTCAAACAAAAGAGGAACAGGATATAGCGGCTACTGGTGGCTAGTTTTAACTAGCAGTTTTTTATTAATGTTTAATACACTTGAATATTAAGGGCCTATGTTCCTATAACACTAATATATATTATCGAATTATATACAGTCCACTAAATATTGTATGTATGTAAAAGAATATACAGTCCACTAAATATTGTATGTATGTAAAAAAATTATACAGTCCAATCGAAGTTAAGAAATCTACAATTAAGAACCCCTACACACATTTTTGCCGCCCGGCAGAATGTTCAAAGATGAACACGTTTCTTGTGGTGTGGTTCGAATGTGCTATTGTAGTATTTACAGAAATTATACAATCTACTTATATTTTGGCCGCGGCATAATGTTCAGAAATGAACATGGATATTCCGCCCAGGCTGTTATCACTTTCAAATGTGAGTACGTTGCTGGTGGTGTGTTTGGATTATGCTGTATCTACACTTCGGAGAGTTTACGATCAATTGACCCTTGCACCGATAACAAATGTAATGCTTGGTGACGAGCAAATAGATGCACACACACACACTAGAATATAAATAGAATTAATAATGTAGTGCCTAAGTAAAACAATTGTTTAGATTGGTATAAATAGGCCATACCAATTCCTTGGTTCTTTAGTATTATTTCAAGGTTCATACTGATTGTATGTTCCATGTATTCACTGGGTGCATTACAAAACATCCAGACAACTGAATACAAGTAATAAATACTCACTCATATGAAGAGAAACCGTAGTAGTTTCATTCAATCTACTTATGTGCAGAATTAGGGAAATATGTCTTGGAAAATAGTAACGGTATTACGGAATATAGGAACAAATATGGTTTGGATTTCTCGGACAATTTACAAGTACATTTACCAAAAACTCGAATTTATGTGGTTATATTTCAAAAAGCACTTGACGTATATTCTTTGGTCACGAATATAATTTGAAGGTCACTTCATTATCTACTTATATGCAGAATTTGGGAAATATGTCTTGGAAAATAGTAACGGTATTCCGGAATATTGGAACAAATATGGTTTGGATTTCTCGGACAATTTACAAGTACATTTACCAAATACTCGAATCAATGTGCTTATATTTCAAAAATCACTTGACGTATATTCTTTGGTCACGAATATAATTTGAAGGTCACTTCAGTATCTACTTATATGCAGAATTTGGGAAATATGACTTGGAAAATAGTAGCGGTATTCCGGAATATAGGATAAAATATGGTTTGGATTTCTCGGACAATTTACAAGTACATTTACCAAATACTCGAATCAATGTGCTTATATTTCAAAAATCACTTGACGTATATTCTTAGGCCATGAATATAATTTGAAGGACATTTGATTATCTACTTATGTGCAGAATTAGGGAAATATGTCTTGGAAAATAGTAACGGTATTACGGAATATAGGAACAAATATGGTTCGGATTTCTCGGACAATATACAAGTACATTTACCAAATACTCGAATCAATGTGCTTATATTTCAAAAATCACTTGACGTATATTCTTAGGCCATGAATATAATTTGAAGGACATTTGATTATCTACTTATGTGCAGAATTTGGAAAATATGTCTTGGAAAATAGTAACGGTATTACGGAATATAGGAACAAATATGGTTTGGATTTCTCGGACAATTTACATTTACCAAATACTCGAATCAATGTGCTTATATTTCAAAAATCACTTGACGTATATTCTTAGGCCATGAATATAATTTAAAGGACATTTGATTATCTACTTATGTGCAGACTTTGGGAAATATGTCTTGAAAAATAGTAACGGTATTCCGGAATATAGGAACAAATATGGTTTGGATTTCTCGGACAATTTACAAGTACATTTACCAAATACTCGAATCAATGTGCTTATATTTCAAAAATCACTTGAAGTGTATTCTTAGGCCATGAATATAATTTGAAGGACATTTGATTATCTACTTATCTGCAGAATTAGGGAAATATGTCTTGGAAAATAGTAACGGTATTACGGAATATAGGAACAAATATGGTTTGGATTTCTCGGACAATTTACAAGTACATTTACCAAATACTCGAATTTATGTGGTTATATTTCAAAAATCACTTGACGTATATTCTTTGGTAACGAATATAATTTGAAGGTCACTTCATTATCTACTTATATGCAGAATTTGGGAAATATGTCTTGGAAAATAGTAACGGTATTCCGGAATATAGGAATAAATATGGTTTGGATTTCTCGGACAATTTACAAGTACATTTACCAAATACTCGAATCAATGTGCTTATATTTCAAAAATCACTTGACGTGTATTCTTAGGCCATGAATATAATTGGAAGGACATTTGATTATCTACTTATGTGCAGAATTAGGGAAATATGTCTTGGAAAATAGTAACGGTATTACGGAATATAGGAACAAATATGGTTTGGATTTCTCGGACAATTTACAAGTACATTTACCAAATACTCGAATCAATATGCTTATATTTCAAAAATCACTTGACGTATATTCTTAGGCCATGAATATAATTTGAAGGACATTTGATTATCTACTTATGTGCAGAATTAGGGAAATATGTCTTGGAAAATAGTAACGGTATTACGGAATATAAGAACAAATATTGTTCGGATTTCTCGGACAATTTACAAGTACATTTACCAAATACTCGAATTTATGTGGTTATATTTCAAAAATCACTTGACGTATATTCTTTGGTCACGAATATAAGTTGAAGGTCACTTCAGTATCTACTTATATGCAGAATTTGGGAAATATGTTTTGGAAAATAGTAACGGTATTCCGGAATATAGGATAAAATATGGTTTGGATTTCTCGGACAATTTACAAGTACATTTACCAAATACTCGAATCAATGTGCTTATATTTCAAAAATCACTTGACGTGTATTCTTAGGCCATGAATATAATTTGAAGGACATTTGATTATCTACTTATGTGCAGAATTAGGGAAATATGTCTTGGAAAATAGTAACGGTATTACGGAATATAGGAACAAATATGGTTTGGATTTATCGGACAATTTACAAGTACATTTACCAAATACTCGAATCAATGTGCTTATATTTCAAAAATCACTTGACGTATATTCTTAGGCCATGAATATAATTTAAAGGACATTTGATTATCTACTTATGTGCAGACTTTGGGAAATATGTCTTGAAAAATAGTAACGGTATTCCGGAATATAGGAACAAATATGGTTTGGATTTCTCGGACAATTTACAAGTACATTTACCAAATACTCGAATCAATGTGCTTATATTTCAAAAATCACTTGAAGTGTATTCTTAGGCCATGAATATAATTTGAAGGACATTTGATTATCTACTTATCTGCAGAATTAGGGAAATATGTCTTGGAAAATAGTAACGGTATTACGGAATATAGGAACAAATATGGTTTGGATTTCTCGGACAATTTACAAGTACATTTACCAAATACTCGAATTTATGTGGTTATATTTCAAAAATCACTTGACGTATATTCTTTGGTAACGAATATAATTTGAAGGTCACTTCATTATCTACTTATATGCAGAATTTGGGAAATATGTCTTGGAAAATAGTAACGGTATTCCGGAATATAGGAATAAATATGGTTTGGATTTCTCGGACAATTTACAAGTACATTTACCAAATACTCGAATCAATGTGCTTATATTTCAAAAATCACTTGACGTGTATTCTTAGGCCATGAATATAATTGGAAGGACATTTGATTATCTACTTATGTGCAGAATTAGGGAAATATGTCTTGGAAAATAGTAACGGTATTACGGAATATAGGAACAAATATGGTTTGGATTTCTCGGACAATTTACAAGTACATTTACCAAATACTCGAATCAATATGCTTATATTTCAAAAATCACTTGACGTATATTCTTAGGCCATGAATATAATTTGAAGGACATTTGATTATCTACTTATGTGCAGAATTAGGGAAATATGTCTTGGAAAATAGTAACGGTATTACGGAATATAAGAACAAATATTGTTCGGATTTCTCGGACAATTTACAAGTACATTTACCAAATACTCGAATTTATGTGGTTATATTTCAAAAATCACTTGACGTATATTCTTTGGTCACGAATATAAGTTGAAGGTCACTTCAGTATCTACTTATATGCAGAATTTGGGAAATATGTTTTGGAAAATAGTAACGGTATTCCGGAATATAGGATAAAATATGGTTTGGATTTCTCGGACAATTTACAAGTACATTTACCAAATACTCGAATCAATGTGCTTATATTTCAAAAATCACTTGACGTGTATTCTTAGGCCATGAATATAATTTGAAGGACATTTGATTATCTACTTATGTGCAGAATTAGGGAAATATGTCTTGGAAAATAGTAACGGTATTACGGAATATAGGAACAAATATGGTTTGGATTTATCGGACAATTTACAAGTACATTTACCAAATACTCGAATCAATGTGCTTATATTTCAAAAATCACTTTACGTATATTCTTAGGCCATGAATATAATTTGAAGGACATTTGATTATCTACTTATGTGCAGAATTTGGGAAATATGTCTTGGAAAATAGTAACGGTATTACGGAATATAGGAACAAATATGGTTTGGATTTCTCGGACAATTTACAAGTACATTTACCAAATACTCGAATCAATGTGCTTATATTTCAAAAATCACTTGACGTATATTCTTAGGCCATGAATATAATTTGAAGGATATTTGATTATCTACTTATGTGCAGAATTAGGGAAATATGTCTTGGAAAATAGTAACGGTATTACGGAATATAGGAACAAATATGGTTTGGATTTATCGGACAATTTACAAGTACATTTACCAAATACTCGAATCAATGTGCTTATATTTCAAAAATCACTTGACGTATATTCTTTGGTCACGAATATAATTTGAAGGTCACTTCATTATCTACTTATATGCAGAATTTGGGAAATATGTCTTGGAAAATAGTAACGGTATTCCGGAATATAGGAACAAATATGGTTTGGATTTCTCGGACAATTTACAAGTACATTTACCAAATACTCGAATCAATGTGCTTATATTTCAAAAATTACTTGACGTATTTTCTTAGGCCATGAATATAATTTGAAGGACATTTGATTATCTACTTATGTGCAGAATTAGGGAAATATGTCTTGGAAAATAGTAACGGTATTACGGAATATAGGAGCAAATATGGATCGGATTTCTCGGACAATTTACAAGTACATTTACCAAATACTCGAATTTATGTGCTTATATTTCAAAAATCACTCGACGTATATTCTTTGGTCACGAATATAATTTGAAGGTCACTTCATTATCTACTTATATGCAGAACTTGGGAAATATGTCTTGGAAAATAGTAACGGTATTACGGAATATAGGAACAAATATGGTTTGGATTTCTCGGACAATTTACAAGTACATTTACCAAATACTCGAATTTATGTGCTTCTGTTTCAAAAATCACTTGACGTATATTCTTTGGTCACGAATATAATTTGAAGGTCACTTCATTATCTACTTATATGCAGAATTTGGGAAATATGTCTTGGAAAATAGTAACGGTATTCCGGAAACCATATGGATTTCTCGGACAATTTACAAGTATTCAATTCAATTCAATTTATTTTTATTTAATATTATTAGTGCTTAATTCTAATATACATTGTAAAGAGTTCAAAAATATTTCTTTTTCTCCTTAATTATTAATAATTTTGTGTATACAAAATTTATGTTTTAATTATTTACAAAATGGAGGCAAAAAATTCCAAAAACCTATTTGGTTGGTTGGTTGGTTAAGTGGCCGCTCCAGAGACTCAGGAGCGTCAAGTAGCGTCTAGTGACATCGTTTTGAATTGTTTATTTTACCACATCACTCTGAAACCGCCTGTTGTCATGTTAGCTCATATCCAGTTCGTCAGATTGAGGAATTTAATGATGCCGCTTAGTTCGATATTCGATATCTCCGAGATATCATCCAGGAACCTTGCGCGCATTGCCATTAGTCGTCGGTTCATCAGTGCGGGGCATTCGCAAAGGAAATGTTCAACCGTCTCTTCTTCGTCTGCGTCGTCGCAGCTGCGGCAGTGGTCGTTATACTGTAGATTCAGGCGTCGTGCATGGTTGCCGATCAGCCAGTGTCCTGTGAGTACGGATATCAGTCTAGATATATCCTTCCTGCTGTATGCGATGAGAGATCTAGATCGTCTCTGGTTGAATTCAGGCCATGTTTTCCTTGAGATTCGACATGAATCTAGAACTCTCCATCTGGAGTTGGCCTGTGATATATAGTCTGTGGTTATCTTAAGTTCATCTGGAATGGTCTGTAGGATGCGCATATGCCCATATTTGTCCTCCCTCCAATTACCAGTTGAGTGTAAACGAATAGCGCTCCGAGCCGCCATAGCTGTAATATGCAGGTCAATTGAGATCAGGTGTAGTATAGTATTCAGGGCCTCCGTAGGACAAGTGCGGATTGCTCCCGATATACCAATACATGCTGACCTTTGGGTTTTTTCCAGGAGTTTTGCAGTGGTTGACTTCTTAGTCGCCGTCCACCACACAAGTCCCCATATGTTAGAATCGGTCTAATAACTGATGTGTACAGCCATAGTACCATCTTTGGATTAAGACCCCAGCGACGGCCAAACATTTTGCGACAGGTATAGTAAGCCACTGTGGCTTTCTGTATCCGGTGCTCTACATTGCGCCTCCATGATAGTTTTGAATCAAGGATCACACCTAGGAACTTCGCGTGATCCGATAAGAGTAGTTCCTTACCGCCTAGACATGGCGGGTTAAAAGCCGGGATTTTGTATCTTCTAGTGAACAGAACCAGTTCTGTTTTACTAGGGTTTACTCCTAGTCCATTGCTTATGGCCCATGAGTTGATTGAGCAGAGAGTGTGACTCGTGATGTCACTAAGTACCTGCGGGAACATCCCCGATATCAGTATGATTAGATCATCGGCATATGCAACTACTTTAATGCCATTGTTGTCAAGTGAATCAAGAATAGTGTTAATTACGAGGAGCCATAGTAGAGGGGAGATAACCCCCCCCTGAGGGGTCCCTCTGTTAACACTCTTTGACCTTTCAGAATTACCAAGTTTCGCGGTAACAATTCTGTTTTTAAGCATGGTGATTATCCAATTCCGTATGAAATTTTCCACACCTATTTTTTGCATGGCGTTGTCTATTGCTAGCGTGGTGACGTTATTGAAAGCCCCTTCAATATCCAAGAAAGTGGCAAGAGTGTATTGTTTAGCCTCCAGAGATCTTTCAATAGTCCTGACTGCTTCGTGTAGGGCTGTTTCATTTGAAAGACCTTTAACGTAGGCATGTTGACTAACAGATAGAGAGGTCGAGTCCACCAGAAGGGATCGAATATGGGCGTCAACGAGTCTTTCCAAAACCTTCAATAAGAACGAGGATAGACTGATTGGCCTGAAGTCCTTTGCCGTCTCATGAATACGCTTCCCAGCCTTGGGGATGAAAACGACTTTAACTTTCCTCCATCGTGAAGGGATGTAGTTGAGTATGAGACACATTTTATAAATGTGAACCAACCATGGTATGATTTTCGTCTCCGCACTTTGAAGCATCATTGGAATGATACCGTCCGGTCCTGGAGATTTGTAGGGGGAAAAGCTTCTAATGGCCCATGACAGCTTATCCCCATCAATGACCTTGCTAACTTCATAGCTGTTAGCAGTTCTAACAGTGGTTGAGTTTCTGTGTTCTCGAAGTCCGTACATCGCGGAAAGTGAGTTTTCAGGAGTATTTCGAGAGTTTCATCTGCGCTTTCTGACCATGTCTCATCCTCCCGTCTTACATAGGTGGGATTAGAGTGTCCTTTGGCCATTATTTTACTTAAACGTGCGGTTTCAGTAGTGCATTCTATTGAGCCGCAGAAGTTTTTCCATGATTGCCTTTTAGCGTCTCTAATGGCTTTTTTGTATTCTGCAAGTTTTTCCTTATACGGCTGCCAGGACTTGCTTCTGTAGCTTGAGTGGTAAATCCTACGCGATTCTTTACGTAGTGTAGATAGCTCCGCAGACCACCAAGGTGGGTAAGTTTTCTTAGAGCGAGTTATTGGACACGACACTTTAAAAGCTGTATCTAGGGATTTTTCCAGAGAGGACACAAGAGTCTCCACTGAGGCCGTTGACGTTTGTGTACAGTCTGGATCCCGCAGTTTACTTCCCAGAACTGTGTTGAATCTCTTCCAATTAGTCCTTTTGGGGTTGCGGTAGCAATTGCGAGAAGGACAATCACTTTTTATATTGAAGCGTATCCAATTATGATCAGAGAAATATCTCTTAGTGAACATGCCAATTATCTAAAGTCAGAGAAGTTTTATCAGAGATAAGAGTCAAGTCGATGACATCTTCCCACCCCCTAAAATTATCCGAACTCGGAAAAACAAAGGTTGGTTTGGAACCCCTGTTACATATTGTTAGATTGTTAGTATTGATAAAATCGAGAACAGACTCACCTCGGTCATTTACCTCTGAGCTGCCCCATATTGTATGCCTGGAATTTGCATCGCACCCAAGAATAATAGTATTACCCGGGTGAACAGATTCAAGCACTGACCACACCTTCCTAGGTGGGGCCTCTTCGTCGTGTGCCATGTAGCAGGAGGCGAGAAAGAAGGAGTTGCCGCCTTGCAACTCTATCCTAGCTACCGTGAGGTCCGGTGTACTGTATTGAGGGCAGAGGAAAATCTGTAGACTATTTTTAGCAACTATACATGATCTGGGCTTACCTCCGTTCTTTAAATAAATAGTCTTGTATTGGCTATCCTGGAACCCTTTAACTTCTTCGCCCGCAACAAAGGGTTCCTGGATGATGCACAGGTCCAGATCCTGCTCAGCTAGCAGGATCCGCAGATTATCTGTGGCTACCCGTGAGTGCCTCAGATTGATCTGCACAACCTTGAGCATCATTGGGTGTCTGGAGTAGAAGGAGAGGGACCCTCCAACTGCATCTGGTCAAGCAGTTGGTTAGCAGTGTCGATCTCCTCATCGTCACACTCAGGTCCCTTTGGTCGGAAGACTTTCACCTTGGCCTCTCTCACACCAAAGAAGAGCTTACTGTCCGCTTTTTGTAGAGCGGACGCACCTTCCTCGGTTATGGCCATAAGGAGAGTCATCGAATTATTTTGTGGTTGTTCGATCTTGATGACCGTCCATTCGGCCATCGGTATGGTAGGGTTCTGCTCCTTGAGCAGCTCCAGAATTCGTCCACTATCCACCTCCATCCTGGGCAACCAAATTCTGGCACGGGGTCTCAGTGGAATATCCTTGGCAGGGATCAGCACCAGGCTTAGCCCTTTAAATGCATCACGAAGCTTCGTGATACACCCGCCGAGGAATTCTTTTGATGGTCCGTCCATACATTTGATCACCCTGTAACCCCGGTGTATCTCACTGGAGTCGAAGCGTGGAACTGGAGAGCCCTTATTGGAGAGTACGTGTTCCATCACTAACTCAGCCAATTTGGACTCTACAGATCCCCACTCCGTGGAGACAGGCGATAAAGAACCTGATCTGTCATTTGCAAGGGCCACACACAGATCGTCCTTAACGACCTCGTTTATGGCCGCTTAGCAGAAGAAGAAGGCAGTGTGTTGTCGTTTTTCCTTTTAGCAGGCTTTTCATCCTCCACCTGGTAGCGATTGCGCTTGCCAGACAACTCACGGCTTTGTAGATTAGATTGGGAGGATTTGTTCTTCTCATATTCCTCCACTATTGCCTGATATCTCAAACGATCCGTCACATCGCGTTCGTGAACAGTACCTTCTGCCTCATTCTTGTCAATCTTGGCAAGAATGAACTTGGCCTTCTGGTACTGCGCCTTACGAACTTCCGCTGGCGACTTACGTTTGTTATTTTTCGCCCGTGTGTCAGCTACAACACTCGGGGCTTTTGTTGGTATTGGGGGTTTTGTCTGTTGAGGCATTGGGGTACTTCGACCCACAATGCTAGCGAGGCTGGCTCCCGAGTCCTGGCTGGACGCAAGCAGCTCTTCCTCTGATGAGCTTCCCGGTAGCTCAAGGTTTGTTTTTGTTTTGTTTGTTTAATTTGTCCATATGTTGATCCCACGAGTGAGCCGCAAGGGGTTGGACCGTCGTACGCAGAGGCGGCTTGCGCAGACTAGGCAAAAATTTTACAACCGACCCGTGCCCTGGCGCCGGAGGGGAGATGCTCACGGCCAGCTTCTTTATACACTAGCTGACCATGCAGATCCTCGGCACAACTCCTTCGCCACCTTGATCTTAAAAGTGTTTGTTTAACGCTAATTATTTAAACACTAGTCAGTCCCTATTGAGTAAGGGGCGGACTTTGTGAGTTAGCGTATGTTCTTTGTCGTGAATCGGAGAAGAGTCTTATGATGACGGACACTACTATACTGACTCGCGACAGCGGTGAGTAACTCTTAGTTGTGCATCCCTTTATATTCAAGGTCACCCCTGCAGATTGGATCATAACATCCAATCTGCATTAGAGACCGTGAACACGAGATAACACGTAAGCCCTCGCATCGCGGCAAGATAGTTACTCGTCGCGAGAGAAAAAAAAAAAAAAAAAATTTAATATATTTTTAATTTTGACTAGCCTAACTTAACCTATATTTATCCTAAAGATGACTAATAGGATGAGATCGGCTCATTGATATGTAAGTACTCAGAGTTGTAATTTTGGGTTAGCCTGCTTAAACGGTCTGCAACTAACTCTACATTAGCGAGAGTATGCAGTCTTTGGGTTGAATAGAACCAGAGTAGATTGTATATAAGTTTTAGTAACTTGTTTTGGGCGACTTGTAGTTTCCGTTGGTGGGAGCTAGCACTGTTGGACCACACAGGAGCAGCGTAAAAAATAACCGAATGAAATATCGATTTCAATATAAGTTTCTTATTTGCTATTGAAAGGATGATCTCCGATTTATGAATGGATATAGTATTCGTGTTAATATGTGTATCTTATTGGTTATGTACGGGATGTGATCTTTGAACGTAAGTTTAGGGTCAAGTATAACAGCTAAGTATTTGACTTTCTGTTCCCAGTGAATTCCAACGTTTGCAATAGTTAGGTTGACTTGTGGCAGATAACAGGGTTTTCTCTTTCGAGAGAAATATATTGCCTGTATTTTTTCACAATTAATCATTATTTTCCACTTTCTAAAATTAGCTAATAAAACATTAACTGCCGATTCTAAGTTGGATATCTGATGCCAACACTTCAGAACACAAAATTGCGGTGTCATCTGCAAAAATAGACATTCTGCAGTGGGTAAATTGGGAAATATCGGAAGTATATAAATTGTACAGTACTGGAGACAGACAAGAACCTTGTGGACATCCAGCAGTGATAGAATATAAGTCAGAACTGTGAGTACCTATATGGACCTTAAATGTACGTGAGGATAAAAAGTCTTGGATTATTTTAACAAGTTCCGTAGGAAAGTTAAAACATAACATCTTATAGATTACACCATCGTGCCAGACAGAATCGAAAGAGGCTTTAATATCCAATAGAACCATACCGGTTGACTTCTGTAGTTGAAAATTAGAACGTACAATGTTCCTGATCCTTACCAATGGGTGAATAGTACTATGTTCCTTTCTAAAGCCGAACTGTTGCGGGGGAAATAGGTTATTTGTCTCAATAAAATTATTAAGCTTGGCCTTGAGAACCTTTTCAAGGACTTTACCAATTGATGACAATAAGCTGATTGGTCGGTATGGCGATGAAGTGTCTGCTGGTTTATTAGGCTTTCTAATTGGGATTACTTTCGCCTCTTTGAATTCATTGGGAAAATAACCGATTTTAAGACAACTGTTGATCATTACCGTTAAATATTGAATACCTTTCTTTGGTAGCGCTTTTAAGCACTTGTTGTTGATTTTATCAATTCCTGGTGACTTTTTGCTTTTCATGTTGGTTATTATTTCCGTAATTTGAGAGTAATCCACCAAATAGCTATCGGACGGACATATGTAAGTTCGACGAAACTGCTCAAGTTTATCATTTACCTCCCTTACTGTCTGGTCATCGCTGGTATTACCTGGTATGGAGTGGTTTGAAACAAATGTTCTAGCAAGGATATCACACTTTTCTGAATTAGTACTGAAACGGGAATCGCTGTGCTTCAAGATAGGAATATTACCGGACTTCTTCCTCAGAATTTTTGTGAGATTCCAAAAAGGTGGAGAGCCTTTGTCTAATGTAGACAGTAAGTGATTCCATGATTCATTTCTAAAAATTTCAATTTTCTCCTGTATTTCTAAGTTCAAATACCTCATGTAATAAAAATCATTAATGTGTCTGTATCTTTGCCATATCTTACGGTACCTGTTCCTCAATTTAATTAGATTGGTAATAAAGTTAGGAAATGGTTTGCTCATACGAGGGACTGATTTCCTGGGTACATTGTGCATAACAGCCTGATTTATGTAATTATTCATGGATGTCAGCAAGTTGTCTATATCCTCATTACAAACAATGTCGTTAATATCTGGTAAAGTTATGTTGATTTACATGCCTTGCAAATTGTTTCCAATTTGCTTTATTGAAATTGTATCCTGAAAACTGTACTAAATTGATAACCTGGTTCAAAGTAATTCGGACTGGCAAATGATCCGAGCTTAAATCGTTTATTGTGGTGGCTGGAGAAACATAATGAGGAATATTCGTTAGAAATATGTCGAGGGTAGACCCTTGTCTATTTGCATCATGCGGCACGTAAGTATGTTCGCTGGGATTTATGATACTTATATCATAGGAGCTTAGTTTCTCGTAAAGTATATTACCCCAACAATTAGCCCTGGTACATCCCCATTCCTGATGTCTACAGTTAAAATCGCCGCCCAGAATATAATTATTAACGCTGGTCATTCTGTGTAAATCCGCTGCAAAATGTAGTTTTCTATCAGAATTTGTTCCTACTAAACCACCAGGAAAGTAGCAAGAAAATATATTAGTGCAATTGCCATTTGTATAAATTTTTATACCAATGTTTTCGATTACTTTAGTATCTGTAATCGGAAGTAAGTCATGTGGTACGTTTTTTCTGATTATAATTGCTACACCTCCTCCTCTAGCGTGTTCCCTGTCATTTCTATATATATACAAATCTTTATGTCTTATAGATATATTTGATTTAAGCCGGGTTTCTGACACTAAGCATATATGAACATCATTGGATGTTAAAAATTTAAATAATTCGTCGCTCTTTTTCCTGATACCTCTAGCGTTCCATGATATTATTTTGATACAATTATTCATTATGATAAGAATTTACAGGCTAGGTTAGTAATGACAGAAAACTGGTCGGCTTTATTTTTACAGCTTCTTAAGTTGTTGATAAGCTCAAACGTAAGATTTTTAATTTCCTCCATGGAAAAAAGATCGTTGAGACCGTTACTAACAAACTGGTGGTTATGGCTTCCATTTGTTGTATTATGCCAATTTCCCAAAGGAACAGCACTAGTTTGATTTAAAGCATTTGGGAAACTGGTGTTGTAATTTAAGTTGAAGTTGTTCCTAGCTTGTCGTTTGGGCAAGTTCTGTGTACGTTGTTTTAATTTAATATACGTTAGTTTACTTTCACATTCATCTGAATTAGATTGGTGAGGTCCGTTACAGTTTGCACATTTGATGATCGATTCTTTACACTCTGCTGTTTGGTGTTGTCCAGCGCATCGTGCACAGAAGGTTTTCACTCTACAGCGACTGGATCCATGCCCGTACATTTGACAGTTGTAGCACTGGGTGATTTGGGTTTTATTAGCTCTCTGGAATTCCCACTTCACTTTAACATATTCAATAATAGAGTAATTTTGTCTAAGTTCTCTCAAATTTATTGTTTGACGTTGAAAATAAACAACGAATATTACAAACTCCGAGTTATGAATACTTTTTTTTATTACGAGTTTAACATCTAAACATTTCAGCCCCATATTGGAAAGATGTTTTTTGATGATTTGTGGGTCTTGTTTGTCCAGACCAAACAGTAGGGCTTTATATGGTTTTTCATCTTTTGTTGCATATGTGAAGAACTCGTACTTATCCGTTAAAAGCTTACATATTGCATCAAAGTCTATCTTCGCTTGATATTTGATATTGATATTTTTTTAACAGAATATTTTTCAACTTTCGCGGATTTGCATAAGGCGTGAACTTCTTCGATTTTAACTTTCAATATCATTATAGGCGGAATATGGGTTTTAACAGTTTTTTTTAACTAAAACCTCATCATCCAGATTATCTTCATCAACAGTTTGAAGAGGGGAATAATAGTTTGTTGATGATCCAACATTATTTGCTTTGTTTTTTTGTTCATACTGTCGCCGCGATGTGCGTACACATCATCGTTACCGCGTGCACGTTTAATCTTGTTTGTTTTGATCACTCTTTTTCTGAATATTATATTGTTGTTGTTTTTCAGAAAGACACACGAAGCTTAGTTGTTCGCAGTCAAGAAAGCACATAAACACGTCTGATTCTAACAAGAGCTAGTTTACGACTGTTTTACAAGTACATTTACCAAATACTCGAATCAATGTGCTTATATTTCAAAAATCACTTGACGTATATTCTTAGGCCATGAATATAATTTGAAGGACATTGGATTATCTACTTATGTGCAGAATTAGGGAAATATGTCTTGAAAAATAGTAACGGTATTCCGGAATATAGGAACAAATATGGTTTGGATTTCTCGGACAATTTACAAGTACATTTACCAAATACTCGAATCAATGTGCTTATATTTCAAAAATCACTTGACGTATATTCTTAGGCCATGAATATAATTTGAAGGACATTTGATTATCTACTTATGTGCAGAATTAGGGAAATATGTCTTGGAAAATAGTAACGGTATTACCGAATATAGGAACAAATATGGTTCGGATTTCTCGGACAATTTACAAGTACATTTACCAAATACTCGAATATATGTGGTTATATTTCAAAAATCACTTGACGTTTATTCTTAGGCCATGAATATAATTTGAAGGACATTTGATTATCTACTTATGTGCAGAATTAGGGAAGTATGTCTTTGAAAATGGTAACGGTATTACGGAATATAGGAACAAATATGGTTTGGATTTCTCGGACAATTTACAAGTACATTTACCAAATACTCGAATCAATGTGCTTATATTTCAAAAATCACTTGACGTATATTCTTAGGCCATGAATATAATTTGAAGGACATTTGATTATTTACTTACGTGCAGAATTAGGGAAATATGTCTTGGAAAATGGTAACGGTATTACGGAATATAGGAACAAATATGGTTTGGATTTCTCGGACAATTTACAAGTACATTTACCAAATACTCGAATCAATGTGCTTATATTTCAAAAATCACTTGACGTATATTCTTAGGCCATGAATATAATTTGAAGGACATTTGATTATCTACTTATGTGCAGAATTAGGGAAGTATGTCTTGGAAAATGGTAACGGTATTACGGAATATAGGAACAAATATGGTTTGGATTTCTCGGACAATTTACAAGTACATTTACCAAATACTCGAATCAATGTGCTTATATTTCAAAAATCACTTGACGTATATTCTTAGGCCATGAATATAATTTGAAGGACATTTGATTATCTACTTATGTGCAGAATTAGGGAAATATGTCTTGGAAAATGGTAACGGTATTACGGAATATAGGAACAAATATGGTTTGGATTTCTCGGACAATTTACAAGTACATTTACCAAATACTCGAATCAATGTGCTTATATTTCAAAAATCACTTGACGTATATTCTTAGGTCATGAATATAATTTGAAGGACATTTGATTATCTACTTATGTGCAGTATTAGGGAAATATGTCTTGGAAAATAGTAACGGTATTACGGAATATAGGAACAAATATGGTTTGGATTTCTCGGACAATTTACAAGTACATTTACCAAATACTCGAATCAATGTGCTTATATTTCAAAAATCACTTGACGTATATTCTTAGGCCATGAATATAATTTGAAGGACATTTGATTATCTACTTATGTGCAGAATTAGGGAAATATGTCTTAGAAAATAGTAACGGTATTACGGAATATAGGAACAAATATGGTTCGCATTTCTCGGACAATTTACAAGTACATTTACCAAATACTCGAATTTATGTGCTTATATTTCAAAAATCACTTGACGTATATTCTTTGGTCACGAATATAATTTGAAGGTCACTTCATTATCTACTTATATGCAGAATTTGGGAAATATGTCTTGGAAAATAGTAACGGTATTACGGAATATAGGAACAAATATTTTTTTTTTTTTAATTCATTTTTTATTTACAATCTATCCTAGGATAATAAGCAAATTGGATAAATAAATAATTAAATAACAGAAATTATGCATTTCCACTGAAAAGCATAACATAATCTAAATAAAATGTGTGTACGAATATGTAGTAGTACTAATAGTATTAATAGTTTGTATGTATATACATAGTGATTTTGTAACCTATAATAATATTTTAAAACTTAATTTCGAAAGGGGAGATCTAGAACGTGCTATCGCTTCAGTCTTCTTATTTCATTGGAGGAATCGAGAAGGGATAATGCAATAGGGTTAGTCGATGTAGGTATTTTTCACAGTATGTTTTTATTATACACTCCATCATAGGTGGAGTATATACTAAGTTTGTCATTCCGTTTGCAACACCTCGAAAGAGTGATCTGCGACCCTATAAAGTATATATATTATCGGTCAGTGTAACATTCTAAGACATTCTAGCGATGTCCGTCTGTCCGTCCGTCTGTTGTCTGTTGAAATCACGATAGAGTGCGAACGACCAACGCTAAGAAGCTGTAGGAAGATGTTTTTTGCCCATAAGCAGGTTAAGTTCGAGAATGGGCAATATCGGACCAAAGGGGAAAAAGTCCCCTTTACGGGACTAAATATATCCCGGCCATAATCAAATTTTTCAAATATTTTTATACACTACATCTGATTTTTTTTGGTAAAATTGTTCTAAGTTTATATAATTTATAGATGGGGAAAAAAATCCCAAAAATGGGCGTTCTCATGGGTTCCGTGGACCAAAAAAGGGCCCATGATAAACATGCGCATATGGGTATCGAAGTGCAACGAAATTTACTCACGAACCCAAATATGCCTTTATTTTCATGATTTGCCTAAATTTTTTGATCCGGTTTCTGGGACTATCGGGTCACCAGCGGCCCAAAAACCGTCCCATGACAAACATGGACATATGGGTATCGAAATGCAACGAAATTTTCTCGCGAACCCAAATATGCATTTATTTTCATGATTTGGATAAAATTTGTGATCGGGTTCCTGGGACTATCCGGTCACTAGCGGCCCAAAAACTCAGTTAGTTTTCATATTTATTGACTTTTTAAGGATCCATGATGGAGGGTATATAAGATTCGGCCGGGCCGAACTTACTATTTGTCCACTTGTTTCATCTCTAACTGATGCCATCGACAGATCTCTTCGAATTGATGTATTTCGAACGTACCATGGCGCATTGGTAATAAGCCGCAATGTAGTAGATTGGAATCGTTCAAGAATATCGATGTTGGAATTACTGGCAGTTCCCCATAGCTGAATTCCATATGTCCATACTGGTTTGAGGATTACTTTATATACTCGGAGTTTATTATTCAGGTTTAATTTTGATCTAGGTCCTATGAGCCAATATAGTTTCTTCGTTTTGATTTTCAGCTGCTGCTTCTTATTTCTGATATGTTGTTTCCATGTCAGACGTCGGTCTAACTCCATACCTAGATATTTGACTGAATCTCGAGCGGGAATGGTATTGCCACTTAAAGTAACAGAGGCGCAATTACCTCGTCGTAGTGCACAAGTTACATGATTAACCTTAATATTCCATTTCGTTATCCATTGATCAATTTTGTTCATTTCGGTTTGCACCAAAGAAGATGCTTGTGTGGAAGATTCGTTTGAAGCTATTATTGCAGTGTCGTCTGCATATGTGGCAACGAGAACACCATCTGATGTCGGCATGTCGGATGTGTATAATGTATACAATATAGGGCCTAGTACGCTTCCCTGTGGTATTCCTGCATTTATATTGTACATATCAGATCTTATGTCATCGACTTTTACATAGAAACATCTGTTACTCAGATAACTTTTGAAAAATAAGTAGAAGGGTGCAGGCAGGAATTTTTTTATCTTGTACAGTAACCCTGGATGCCAAACTCTATCAAAGGCTTGTTGAATATCTAGGAAAACTGCAGAGAAATATTTTTTATTCTCTAGAGCATCAGTAACAAAATTGACAATTCTGTGGATCTGTTCTGGCGTACCATGATTGTGCCTGAAACCAAACTGATGATCAGGAATTATATGCTTACTTTCAAGCACTGGTAATAATCGTCTTAAAAATATTTTTTCAAATATTTTAGAGAATATTACAAGGAGGCTTATTGGTCTGTATGAAGTTACCATGTTTTCCGGTTTGGACGGCTTTTGTATCATTATAATCTCCGCACATTTCCATTGTGCTTATATTTCAAAAATCACTTGACGTATATTCTTAGGCCATGACAATTTTTTGAAGGACATTTGATTATCTACTTATGTGCAGAATTTGGGAAATATGTCTTGAAAAATAGTAACGGTATTCCGGAATATAGGAACAAATATGGTTTGGATTTCTCGGACAATTTACAAGTACATTTACCAAATACTCCAATCAATGTGCTTATATTTCAAAAATCACTTGACATATATTCTTAGGCCATGAATATAATTTGAAGGACATTTGATTATCTACTTATGTGCAGAATTAGGGAAATATGTCTTGGAAAATAGTAACGGTATTACGGAATATAGGAACAAATATGGTTTGGATTTCTCGGACAATTTACAAGTACATTTACCAAATACTCGAATTTATGTGGTTATATTTCAAAAATCACTTGACGTATATTCTTTGGTCACGAATATAATTTGAAGGTCACTTCATTATCTACTTATATGCAGAATTTGGGAAATATGTCTTGGAAAAAAGTAACGGTATTCCGGAATATAGGAACAAATATGGTTTGGATTTCTCGGACAATTTACAAGTACATTTACCAAATACTCGAATCAATGTGCTTATATTTCAAAAATCACTTGACGTATATTCTTAGGCCATGAATATAATTTGAAGGACATTTGATAATGTACTTATGTGCAGAATTAGGGAAATATGTCTTGGAAAATAGTAACGGTATTACGGAATATAGGAACAAATATGGTTCGGATTTCTCGGACAATTTACAAGTACATTTACCAAATACTCGAATTTATGTGGTTATATTTCAAAAATCACAAATATGGTTCGGATTTCTCGGACAATTTACAAGTACATTTACCAAATACTCGAATCAATGTGCTTATATTTCAAAAATCACTTGACGTATATTCTTAGGCCATGAATATAATTTGAAGGATATTTGATTATCTACTTATGTGCAGAATTTGGAAAATATGTCTTGAAAAATAGTAACGGTATTCCGGAATATAGGAACAAATATGGTTTGGATTTCTTATATTTCTTATATTTCAAAAATCACTTGACGTATATTCTTTGGTTACGAATATAATTTGAAGGGCATTTCATTATCTACTTATATGCAGAATTTGGGAAATATGTCTTGGAAAATAGTAACGGTATTCCGGAGTATAGGAACAAATATGGTTCGGATTTCTCGGACATTTTACAACTACATTTACCAAATACTAGAATTAATGTGCTTATATTTCAAAAATCACTTGACGTATATTCTTTGGTCACGAATATAATTTGAAGGCCATTTAATTATCTACTTATGTGCAGAATTAGGGAAATATGTCTTGGAAAATAGTAACGGTATTACGGAATATAGGAACAAATATGGTTCGGATTTCTCGGACAATTTACAAGTACATTTACCAAATACTCGAATCAATGTGCTTATATTTCAAAAATCACTTGACGTATATTCTTAGGCCATGAATATAATTTGAAGAACATTTGATTATCTACTTATGTGCAGAATTAGGGAAATATGTCTTGGAAAATAGTAACGGTATTACGGAATATAGGAACAAATATGGTTCGGATTTCTCGGACAATTTACAAGTACATTTACCAAATACTCGAATTTATGTGGTTATATTTCAAAAATCACTTGACGTATATTCTTTGGTCACGAATATAATTTGAAGGACATTTGATTATCTACTTAAGTGCAGAATTTGGGAAATATGTCTTGAAAAATAGTAACGGCATTCCGGAATATAGGAACAAATATGGTTTGGATTTCTCGGACAATTTACAAGTACATTTACCAAATACTCGAATCAATGTGCTTATATTTCAAAAATCACTTGACGTATATTCTTAGACCATGAATATAATTTGAAGGACATTTGATTATCTACTTATGTGCAGAATTAGGGAAATATGTCTTGGAAAATAGTAACGGTATTACGAAATATAGGACCAAATATGGTTTGGATTTCTCGGACAATTTACAAGTACATTTACCAAATACTCGAATCAATGTGCTTATATTTCAAAAATAACTTGACGTATATTCTTAGGCCATGAATATAATTTGAAGGACATTTGATTATCTACTTATGTGCAGAATTAGGGAAATATGTCTTGGAAAATAGTAACGGTTTTACGGAATATACGAACAAATATGGTTTGGATTTCTCGGACAATTTACAATTACATTTACCAAATACTCGAATCAATGTGCTTATATTTCAAAAATCACTTGACGTATATTCTTAGGCCATGAATATAATTTGAAGGACATTTGATTATCTACTTATGTGCAGAATTTGGGAAATATGTCTTAAAAAATGGTAACGGTATTCCGGAATATAGGAACACATATGGTTTGGATTTCTCGGACAATTTACAAGTACATTTACCAAATACTTGAATCAATGTGCTTATATTTCAAAAATCACTTGACGTGTATTCTTAGGCTATGAATATAATTTGAAGGACATTTGATTATCTACTTATGTGCAGAATTAGGGAAATATGTCTTGGAAAATAGTAACGGTATTACGGAATATAGGAACAAATATGGTTCGGATTTCTCGGACAATTTACAAGTACATTTACCAAATACTCGAATCAATGTGCTTATATTTCAAAAATAACTTGACGTATATTCTTAGGCCATAAATATAAATTGAAGGACATTTGATTATCTACTTATGTGCAGAATTAGGGAAATATGTCTTGGAAAATAGTAACGGTTTTACGGAATATACGAACAAATATGGTTTGGATTTCTCGGACAATTTACAATTACATTTACCAAATACTCGAATCAATGTGCTTATATTTCAAAAATCACTTGACGTATATTCTTAGGCCATGAATATAATTTGAAGGACATTTGATTATCTACTTATGTGCAGAATTTGGGAAATATGTCTTGAAAAATAGTAACGGTATTCCGGAATATAGGAACAAATATGGTTTGGATTTCTCGGACAATTTACAAGTACATTTACCAAATACTTGAATCAATGTGCTTATATTTCAAAAATCACTTGACGTGTATTCTTAGGCTATGAATATAATTTGAAGGACATTTGATTATCTACTTATGTGCAGAATTAGGGAAATATGTCTTGGAAAATAGTAACGGTATTACGGAATATAGGAACAAATATGGTTCGGATTTCTCGGACAATTTACAAGTACATTTACCAAATACTCGAATTTATGTGCTTATATTTCAAAAATCACTTGACGTATATTCTTTTGTCACGAATATAATTTGTAGGTCACATCATTATCTACTTATATGCAGAATTTGGGAAATATGTCTTGGAAAATAGTAACGGTATTCCGGAATATAGGAACAAATATTGTTTGGATTTCTCGGACAATTTACAAGTACATTTACCAAATACTCGAATCAATGTGCTTATATTTCAAAAATCACTTGACGTATATTCTTAGGCCATGAATATAATTTGAAGGACATTTGATTATCTACTTATGTGCAGAATTAGGGAAATTTGTCTTGGAAAATAGTAACGGTATTACGGAATATAGGAACAAATATGGTTCGGATTTCTCGGACAATTTACAAGTACATTTACCAAATACTCGAATTTATGTGCTTATATTTCAAAAATCACTTGACGTATATTCTTTGGTCACGAATATAATTTGAAGTTCACTTCATTATCTACTTATATGCAGAATTTGGGAAATATGTCTCGGAAAATAGTAACGGTATTCCGGAATATAGGAACAAATATGGTTTGGATTTCTCGGACAATTTACAAGTACATTTACCAAATACTCGAATCAATGTGCTTATATTTCAAAAATCACTTCACGTATATTCTTAGGCCATGAATATAATTTGAAGGACATTTGATTATCTACTTATGTGCAGAATTAGGGAAATATGTCTTGGAAAATAGTAACGGTATTACGGAATATAGGAACAAATATGGTTTGGATTTCTCGGACAATTTACAAGTACATTTACCAAATACTCGAATTTATGTGCTTATATTTCAAAAATTACTTTACGTATATTCTTTGGTCACGAATATAATTTGAAGGTCACTTCATTATCTACTTATATGCAGAATTTGGGAAATATGTCTTGGAAAATAGTAACGGTATTCCGGAATATAGGAACAAATATGGTTTGGATTTCTCGGACAATTTACAAGTACATTTACCAAATACTCGAATCAATGTGCTTATATTTCAAAAATCACTTTACGTATATTCTTAGGCCATGAATATAATTTGAAGGACATTTGATTATCTACTTATGTGCAGAATTTGGGAAATATGTCTTGGAAAATAGTAACGGTATTACGGAATATAGGAACAAATATGGTTCGGATTTCTCGGACAATTTACAAGTACATTTACCAAATACTCGAATCAATGTGCTTATATTTCAAAAATCACTTGACGTATATTCTTTGGTCACGAATATAATTTGAAGTTCACTTCATTATCTACTTATATGCAGAATTTGGGAAATATGTCTTGGAAAATAGTAACGGTATTCCGGAATATAGGAACAAATATGGTTTGGATTTCTCGGACAATTTACAAGTACATTTACCAAATACTCGAATCAATGTGCTTATATTTCAAAAATCACTTCACGTATATTCTTAGGCCATGAATATAATTTGAAGGACATTTGATTATCTACTTATGTGCAGAATTAGGGAAATATGTCTTGGAAAATAGTAACGGTATTACGGAATATAGGAACAAATATGGTTTGGATTTCTCGGACAATTTACAAGTACATTTACCAAATACTCGAATTTATGTGCTTATATTTCAAAAATTACTTTACGTATATTCTTTGGTCACGAATATAATTTGAAGGTCACTTCATTATCTACTTATATGCAGAATTTGGGAAATATGTCTTGGAAAATAGTAACGGTATTCCGGAATATAGGAACAAATATGGTTTGGATTTCTCGGACAATTTACAAGTACATTTACCAAATACTCGAATCAATGTGCTTATATTTCAAAAATCACTTGACGTATATTCTTAGGCCATGAATATGATTTGAAGGACATTTGATTATCTACTTATGTGCAGAATTAGGGAAATATGTCTTGGAAAATAGTAACGGTATTACGGAATATAGGTACAAATATGGTTCGGATTTCTCGGACAATTTACAAGTACATTTACCAAATACTCGAATTTATGTGCTTATATTTCAAAAATCACTTGACGTATATTCTTTGGTCACAAATATAATTTGAAGTTTACTTCATTATCTACTTATATGCAGAATTTGGGAAATATGTCTTGGAAAATAGTAACGGTATTCCGGAATATAGGAACAAATATGGTTTGGATTTCTCGGACAATTTACAAGTACATTTACCAAATACTCGAATCAATGTGCTTATATTTCAAAAATCACTTCACGTATATTCTTAGGCCATGAATATAATTTGAAGGACATTTGATTATCTACTTATGTGCAGAATTAGGGAAATATGTCTTGGAAAATAGTAACGGTATTACGGATATAGGAACAAATATGGTTTGGATTTCTCGGACAATTTACAAGTACATTTACCAAATACTCGAATTTATGTGCTTATATTTCAAAAATTACTTTACGTATATTCTTTGGTCACGAATATAATTTGAAGGTCACTTCATTATCTACTTATATGCAGAATTTGGGAAATATGTCTTGGAAAATAGTAACGGTATTCCGGAATATAGGAACAAATGTGGTTTGGATTTCTCGGACAATTTACAAGTACATTTACCAAATACTCGAATCAATGTGCTTATATTTCAAAAATCACTTGACGTATATTCTTAGGCCATGAATATGATTTGAAGGACATTTGATTATCTACTTATGTGCAGGATTTGGGAAATATGTCTTGGAAAATAGTAACGGTATTCCGGAATATAGGAACAAATATGGTTTGGATTTCTCGGACAATTTACAAGTACATTTACCAAATACTCGAATCAATGTGCTTATATTTCAAAAATCACTTGACGAATATTCTTAGGCCATGAATATAATTTGAAGGACATTTGATTATCTACTTATGTGCAGAATTAGGGAAATATGTCTTGGAAAATAGTAACGGTATTACGGAATATAGGAACAAATATGGTTCGGATTTCTCGGACAATTTGCAAGTACATTTACCAAATACTCGAATTTATGTGCTTATATTTCAAAAATCACTTGACGTATATTCTTTGGTCACGAATATAATTTGAAGGTCACTTCATTATCTACTTATATGCAGAATTTGGGAAATATGTCTTGGAAAATAGTAACGGTATTCCGGAATATAGGAACAAATATGGTTCGGAATTCTCGGACAATTTACATGTACATTTACCAAATACTCGAATTAATGTGCTTATATTTCAAAAATCACTTGACGTATATTCTTAGGCCATGAATATAATTTGAAGGACATTTGATTATCTACTTATGTGCAGAATTAGGGAAATATGTCTTGGAAAATAGTAACGGTATTACGGAATATAGGAACAAATATGGTTTGGATTTCTCGGACAATTTACAAGTACATTTACCAAATACTCGAATTTATGTGCTTATATTTCAAAAATTACTTTACGTATATTCTTTGGTCACGAATATAATTTGAAGGTCACTTCATTATCTACTTATATGCAGAATTTGGGAAATATGTCTTGGAAAATAGTAACGGTATTCCGGAATATAGGAACAAATATGGTTTGGATTTCTCGGACAATTTACAAGTACATTTACCAAATACTCGAATCAATGTGCTTATATTTCAAAAATCACTTTACGTATATTCTTAGGCCATGAATATAATTTGAAGGACATTTGATTATCTACTTATGTGCAGAATTAGGGAAATATGTCTTGGAAAATAGTAACGGTATTACGGAATATAGGAACAAATATGGTTCGGATTTCTCGGACAATTTACAAGTACATTTACCAAATACTCGAATTTATGTGCTTATATTTCAAAAATCACTTGACGTATATTCTTTGGTCACGAATATAATTTGAAGTTCACTTCATTATCTACTTATATGCAGAATTTGGGAAATATGTCTTGGAAAATAGTAACGGTATTCCGGAATATAGGAACAAAGATGGTTTGGATTTCTCGGACAATTTACAAGTACATATACCAAATACTCGAATCAATGTGCTTATATTTCAAAAATCACTTCACGTATATTCTTAGGCCATGAATATAATTTGAAGGACATTTGATTATCTACTTATGTGCAGAATTAGGGAAATATGTCTTGGAAAATAGTAACGGTATTACGGAATATAGGAACAAATATGGTTTGGATTTCTCGGACAATTTACAAGTACATTTACCAAATACTCGAATTTATGTGCTTATATTTCAAAAATTACTTTACGTATATTCTTTGGTCACGAATATAATTTGAAGGTCACTTCATTATCTACTTATATGCAGAATTTGGGAAATATGTCTTGGAAAATAGTAACGGTATTCCGGAATATAGGAACAAATATGGTTTGGATTTCTCGGACAATTTACAAGTACATTTACCAAATACTCGAATCAATGTGCTTATATTTCAAAAATCACTTGACGTATATTCTTAGGCCCTGAATATAATTTGAAGGACATTTGATTATCTACTTATATGCAGAATTTGGGAAATATGTCTTGGAAAATAGTAACGGTATTCCGGAATATAGGAACAAATATGGTTTGGATTTCTCGGACAATTTACAATTTACAAGTACATTTAGCAAATACTCGAATCAATGTGCTTATATTTCAAAAATCACTTTACGTATATTCTTAGGCCATGAATATAATTTGAAGGACATTTGATTATCTACTTATGTGCAGAATTTGGGAAATATCTCTTGAAAAATAGTAACGGTATTCCGGAATATAGGAACAAATATGGTTTGGATTTCTCGGACAATTTACAAGTACATTTACCAAATACTCGAATCAATGTGCTTATATTTCAAAAATCACTTGACGTATATTCTTAGCCCATGAATATGATTTGAAGGACATTTGATTATCTACTTATGTGCAGAATTTGGGAAATATGTCTTGGAAAATAGTAACGGTATTCCGGAATATAGGAACAAATATGGTTTGGATTTCTCGGACAATTTACAACTACATTTACTAAATACTCGAATCAATGTGCTTATATTTCAAAAATCACTTGACGTATATTCTTAGGCCATGAATATAATTTGAAGGACATTTGATTATCTACTTATGTGCAGAATTAGGGAAATATGTCTTGGAAAATAGTAACGGTATTACGGAATATAGGAACAAATATGGTTCGGATTTCTCGGACAATTTGCAAGTACATTTACCAAATACTCGAATTTATGTGCTTATATTTCAAAAATCACTTGACGTATATTCTTTGGTCACGAATATAATTTGAAGGTCACTTCATTATCTACTTATATGCAGAATTTGGGAAATATGTCTTGGAAAATAGTAACGGTATTCCGGAATATAGGAACAAATATGGTTCGGATTTCTCGGACAATTTACAAGTACATTTACCAAATACTCGAATTAATGTGCTTATATTTCAAAAATCACTTGACGTATATTCTTAGGCCATGAATATAATTTGAAGGACATTTGATTATCTACTTATGTGCAGAATTTGGGAAATATGTCTTGAAAAATAGTAACGGTATTCCGGAATATAGGAACAAATATGGTTTGGATTTCTCGGACAATTTACAAGTACATTTACCAAATACTCGAATCAATGTGCTTATATTTCAAAAATCACTTGACGTATATTCTTAGGCCATGAATATAATTTGAAGGACATTTGATTATCTACTTATGTGCAGAATTAGGGAAATATGTCTTGGAAAATAGTAACGGTATTACGGAATATAGGAACAAATATGGTTTGGATTTCTCGGACAATTTACAAGTACATTTACCAAATACTCGAATTTATGTGCTTATATTTCAAAAATTACTTTACGTATATTCTTTGGTCACGAATATAATTTGAAGGTCACTTCATTATCTACTTATATGCAGTATTTGGGAAATATGTCTTGGAAAATAGTAACGGTATTCCGGAATATAGGAACAAATATGGTTTGGATTTCTCGGACAATTTACAAGTACATTTACCAAATACTCGAATCAATGTGCTTATATTTCAAAAATCACTTCACGTATATTCTTAGGCCATGAATATAATTTGAAGGACATTTGATTATCTACTTATGTGCAGAATTAGGGAAATATGTCTTGAAGAATAGTAACGGTATTCCGGAATATAGGAACAAATATGGTTTGGATTTCTCGGACAATTTACAAGTACATTTACCAAATACTCGAATCAATGTGCTTATATTTCAAAAATCACTTCACGTATATTCTTAGGCCATGAATATAATTTGAAGGACATTTGATTATCTACTTATGTGCAGAATTAGGGAAATATGTCTTGGAAAATAGTAACGGTATTACGGAATATAGGAACAAATATGGTTCGGATTTCTCGGACAATTTACAAGTACATTTACCAAATACTCGAATTTATGTGCTTATATTTCAAAAATCACTTGACGTATATTCTTTGGTCACGAATATAATTTGAAGGCCACTTCATTATCTACTTATATGCAGAATTTGGGAAATATGTCTTGGAAAATAGTAACGGTATTCCGGAATATAGGAACAAATATGGTTTGGATTTCTCGGACAATTTACAAGTACATTTACCAAATACTCGAATCAATGTGCTTATATTTCAAAAATCACTTTACGTATATTCTTAGGCCATGAATATAATTTGAAGGACATTTGATTATCTACTTATGTGCAGAATTTGGGAAATATGTCTTGAAAAATAGTAACGGTATTCCGGAATATAGGAACAAATATGGTTTGGATTTCTCGGACAATTTACAAGTACATTTACCAAATACTCGAATCAATGTGCTTATATTTCAAAAATCACTTGACGTATATTCTTAGGCCATGAATATAATTTGAAGGAAATTTGATTATCTACTTATGTGCAGAATTTGGGAAATATGTCTTGGAAAATAGTAACGGTATTCCGGAATATAGGAACAAATATGGTTTGGATTTCTCGGACAATTTACAAGTACATTTACCAAATGCTCGAATCAATGTGCTTATATTTCAAAAATCACTTGACGTATATTCTTAGGCCATGAATATAATTTGAAGGACATTTGATTATCTACTTATGTGCAGAATTAGGGAAATATGTCTTGGAAAATAGTAACGGTATTACGGAATATTGTAACAAATATGGTTCGAATTTCTCGGACAAATTACAAGTACATTTACCAAGTACTCGAATTTATGTGCTTATATTTCAAAAATCACTTGACGTATATTCTTTGGTCACGAATATAATTTGAAGGTCACTTCATTATCTACTTATATGCAGAATTTGGGAAATATGTCTTGGAAAATAGTAACGGTATTCCGGAATATAGGAACAAATATGATTCGGATTTCTCGGACAATTTACAAGTACATTTACCAAATACTCGAATTAATGTGCTTATATATCAAAAATCACTTGACGTATATTCTTAGGCCATGAATATAATTTGAAGGAAATTTCATTATCTACTTATATGCAGAATTTGGGAAATATGTCTTGGAAAATAATAACGGTATTCCGGAGTATAGGAACAAATATGGATCGGATTTCTCGGACAATTTACAAGTACATTTACCAAATACTAGAATTAATGTGCTTATATTTCAAAAATCACTTGACGTATATTCTTTGGTCACGAATATAATTTAAAGGACATTTGATTATCTACTTATGTGCAGAATTAGGGAAATATGTCTTGGAAAATAGTAACGGTATTACGGAATATAGGAACAAATATGGTTTGGATTTCTCGGAAAATATAAAATGTTTTCAATTAAAGTCGTGTATTTCTGAAACTATTGGCACTATCTGTTCAAAATATAATATATAATTGTAGTACACACTTCGCTCTAGTCGTATGCAAAATTTGGGAAACGTACCGTTGAAAATCACCGAGTTATTCCGAAAATAATAAAACTGACTGGACAATTTACAAGTACATTTACCAAATACTCGAATCAATGTGCTATTATTTCAAAAATCACTTGACGTATATTCTTAGGCCATGAATATAATTTGAAGGACATTTGATTATCTACTTATATGCAGAATTTGGAAATATGTCTTGGAAAATAGTAACGGTATTCCGGAATATAGGAACAAATATGGTTTGGATTTCTCGGACAATTTACAAGTACATTTACCAAATACTCGAATCAATGTGCTTATATTTCAAAAATCACTTGACGTATATTCTTAGGCCATGAATATAATTTGAAGGACATTTGATTATCTACTTATATGCAGAATTTGGGAAATATGTCTTGGAAAATAGTAACGGTATTCCGGAATATAGGAACAAATATGGTTTGGATTTCTCGGACAATTTACAATTTACAAGTACATTTACCAAATACTCGAATCAATGTGCTTATATTTCAAAAATCACTTGACGTATATTCTTAGGCCATGAATATAATTTGAAGGACATTTGATTATCTACTTATGTGCAGAATTAGGGAAATATGTCTTGGAAAATAGTAACGGTATTACGGAATATAGGAACAAATATGGTTCGGATTTCTCGGACAATTTGCAAGTACATTTACCAAATACTCGAATTTATGTGCTTATATTTCAAAAATCACTTGACGTATATTCTTTGGTCACGAATATAATTTGAAGGTCACTTCATTATCTACTTATATGCAGAATTTGGGAAATATGTCTTGGAAAATAGTAACGGTATTCCGGAATATAGGAACAAATATGGTTCGGATTTCTCGGACAATTTACAAGTACATTTACCAAATACTCGAATTAATGTGCTTATATTTCAAAAATCACTTGACGTATATTCTTAGGCCATGAATATAATTTGAAGGACATTTGATTATCTACTTATGTGCAGAATTTGGGAAATATGTCTTGAAAAATAGTAACGGTATTCCGGAATATAGGAACAAATATGGTTTGGATTTCTCGGACAATTTACAAGTACATTTACCAAATACTCGAATCAATGTGCTTATATTTCAAAAATCACTTGACGTATATTCTTAGGCCATGAATATAATTTGAAGGACATTTGATTATCTACTTATGTGCAGAATTAGGGAAATATGTCTTGGAAAATAGTAACGGTATTACGGAATATAGGAACAAATATGGTTTGGATTTCTCGGACAATTTACAAGTACATTTACCAAATACTCGAATTTATGTGCTTATATTTCAAAAATTACTTTACGTATATTCTTTGGTCACGAATATAATTTGAAGGTCACTTCATTATCTACTTATATGCAGAATTTGGGAAATATGTCTTGGAAAATAGTAACGGTATTCCGGAATATAGGAACAAATATGGTTTGGATTTCTCGGACAATTTACAAGTACATTTACCAAATACTCGAATCAATGTGCTTATATTTCAAAAATCACTTTACGTATATTCTTAGGCCATGAATATAATTTGAAGGACATTTGATTATCTACTTATGTGCAGAATTAGGGAAATATGTCTTGAAAAATAGTAACGGTATTCCGGAATATAGGAACAAATATGGTTTGGATTTCTCGGACAATTTACAAGTACATTTACCAAATTCTCGAATCAATGTGCTTATATTTCAAAAATCACTTCACGTATATTCTTAGGCCATGAATATAATTTGAAGGACATTTGATTATCTACTTATGTGCAGAATTAGGGAAATATGTCTTGGAAAATAGTAACGGTATTACGGAATATAGGAACAAATATGGTTCGGATTTCTCGGACAATTTACAAGTACATTTACCAAATACTCGAATTTATGTGCTTATATTTCAAAAATCACTTGACGTATATTCTTTGGTCACGAATATAATTTGAAGGTCACTTCATTATCCACTTATATGCAGAATTTGGGAAATATGTCTTGGAAAATAGTAACGGTATTCCGGAATATAGGAACAAATATGGTTTGGATTTCTCGGACAATTTACAAGTACATTTACCAAATACTCGAATCAATGTGCTTATATTTCAAAAATCACTTTACGTATATTCTTAGGCCATGAATATAATTTGAAGGACATTTGATTATCTACTTATGTGCAGAATTTGGGAAATATGTCTTGAAAAATAGTAACGGTATTCCGGAATATAGGAACAAATATGGTTTGGATTTCTCGGACAATTTACAAGTACATTTACCAAATACTCGAATCAATGTGCTTATATTTCAAAAATCACTTGACGTATATTCTTAGGCCATGAATATAATTTGAAGGACATTTGATTATCTACTTATGTGCAGAATTAGGGAAATATGTCTTGGAAAATAGTAACGGTATTACGGAATATTGGAACAAATATGGTTCGAATTTCTCGGACAATTTACAAGTACATTTACCAAATACTCGAATCAATGTGCTTATATTTCAAAAATCACTTGACGTATATTCTTTGGTCACGAATATAATTTGAAGGTCACTTCATTATCTACTTATATGCAGAATTTGGGAAATATGTCTTGGAAAATAGTAACGGTATTCCGGAATATAGGAACAAATATGATTCGGATTTCTCGGACAATTTACAAGTACATTTACCAAATTCTCGAATTAATGTGCTTATATATCAAAAATCACTTGACGTATATTCTTAGGCCATGAATATAATTTGAAGGAAATTTCATTATCTACTTATATGCAGAATTTGGGAAATATGTCTTGGAAAATAATAACGGTATTCCGGAGTATAGGAACAAATATGGTTCGGATTTCTCGGACAATTTACAAGTACATTTACCAAATACTAGAATTAATGTGCTTATATTTCAAAAATCACTTGACGTATATTCTTTGGTCACGAATATAATTTGAAGGACATTTGATTATCTACTTATGTGCAGAATTAGGGAAATATGTCTTGGAAAATAGTAACGGTATTACGGAATATAGGAACAAATATGGTTTGGATTTCTCGGAAAATATAAAATGTTTTCAATTAAAGTCGTGTATTTCTGAAACTATTGGCACTATCTGTTCAAAATATAATATATAATTGTAGTACACACTTCGCTCTAGTCGTATGCAAAATTTGGGAAACGTACCGTTGAAAATCACCGAGTTATTCCGAAAATAATAAAACTGACTGGACAATTTACAAGTACATTTACCAAATACTCGAATCAATGTGCTATTATTTCAAAAATCACTTGACGTATATTCTTAGGCCATGAATATAATTTGAAGGACATTTGATTATCTACTTATATGCAGAATTTGGAAATATGTCTTGGAAAATAGTAACGGTATTCCGGAATATAGGAACAAATATGGTTTGGATTTCTCGGACAATTTACAAGTACATTTACCAAATACTCGAATCAATGTGCTTATATTTCAAAAATCACTTGACGTATATTCTTAGGCCATGAATATAATTTGAAGGACATTTGATTATCTACTTATATGCAGAATTTGGAAATATGTCTTGGAAAATAGTAACGGTATTCCGGAATATAGGAACAAATATGGTTTGGATTTCTCGGACAATTTACAAGTACATTTACCAAATACTCGAATCAATGTGCTTATATTTCAAAAATCACTTGACGTATATTCTTAGGCCATGAATATAATTTGAAGGACATTTGATTATCTACTTATATGCAGAATTTGGGAAATATGTCTTGGAAAATAGTAACGGTATTCCGGAATATAGGAACAAATATGGTTTGGATTTCTCGGACAATTTACAATTTACAAGTACATTTACCAAATACTCGAATCAATGTGCTTATATTTCAAAAATCACTTGACGTATATTCTTAGGCCATGAATATAATTTGAAGGACATTTGATTATCTACTTATGTGCAGAATTAGGGAAATATGTCTTGGAAAATAGTAACGGTATTACGGAATATAGGAACAAATATGGTTCGGATTTCTCGGACAATTTGCAAGTACATTTACCAAATACTCGAATTTATGTGCTTATATTTCAAAAATCACTTGACGTATATTCTTTGGTCACGAATATAATTAGAAGGTCACTTCATTATCTACTTATATGCAGAATTTGGGAAATATGTCTTGGAAAATAGTAACGGTATTCCGGAATATAGGAACAAATATGGTTCGGATTTCTCGGACAATTTACAAGTACATTTACCAAATACTCGAATTAATGTGCTTATATTTCAAAAATCACTTGACGTATATTCTTAGGCCATGAATATAATTTGAAGGACATTTGATTATCTACTTATGTGCAGAATTTGGGGAAATAGGTCTTGGAAAATAGTAACGGTATTACGGAATATAGGAACAAATATGGTTCGGATTTCTCGGACAATTTACAAGTACATTTACCAAATACTCGAATTTATGTGCTTATATTTCAAAAATCACTTGACGTATATTCTTTGGTCACGAATATAATTTGAAGGCCACTTCATTATCTACTTATATGCAGAATTTGGGAAATATGTCTTGGAAAATAGTAACGGTATTACGGAATATAGGAACAAATATGGTTTGGATTTCTCGGACAATTTACAAGTACATTTACCAAATACTCGAATTTATGTGCTTATATTTCAAAAATTACTTTACGTATATTCTTTGGTCACGAATATAATTTGAAGGTCACTTCATTATCTACTTATATGCAGAATTTGGGAAATATGTCTTGGAAAATAGTAACGGTATTCCGGAATATAGGAACAAATATGGTTTGGATTTCTCGGACAATTTACAAGTACATTTACCAAATACTCGAATCAATGTGCTTATATTTCAAAAATCACTTTACGTATATTCTTAGGCCATGAATATAATTTGAAGGACATTTGATTATCTACTTATGTGCAGAATTTGGGAAATATCTCTTGAAAAATAGTAACGGTATTCCGGAATATAGGAACAAATATGGTTTGGATTTCTCGGACAATTTACAAGTACATTTACCAAATACTCGAATTTATGTGCTTATATTTCAAAAATTACTTTACGTATATTCTTTGGTCACGAATATAATTTGAAGGTCACTTCATTATCTACTTATATGCAGAATTTGGGAAATATGTCTTGGAAAATAGTAACGGTATTCCGGAATATAGGAACAAATATGGTTTGGATTTCTCGGACAATTTACAAGTACATTTACCAAATACTCGAATCAATGTGCTTATATTTCAAAAATCACTTGACGTATATTCTTAGGCCATGAATATAATTTGAAGGACATTTGATTATCTACTTATATGCAGAATTTGGGAAATATGTCTTGGAAAATAGTAACGGTATTCCGGAATATAGGAACAAATATGGTTTGGATTTCTCGGACAATTTACAATTTACAAGTACATTTAGCAAATACTCGAATCAATGTGCTTATATTTCAAAAATCACTTTACGTATATTCTTAGGCCATGAATATAATTTGAAGGACATTTGATTATCTACTTATGTGCAGAATTTGGGAAATATCTCTTGAAAAATAGTAACGGTATTCCGGAATATAGGAACAAATATGGTTTGGATTTCTCGGACAATTTACAAGTACATTTACCAAATACTCGAATCAATGTGCTTATATTTCAAAAATCACTTGACGTATATTCTTAGCCCATGAATATGATTTGAAGGACATTTGATTATCTACTTATGTGCAGAATTTGGGAAATATGTCTTGGAAAATAGTAACGGTATTCCGGAATATAGGAACAAATATGGTTTGGATTTCTCGGACAATTTACAACTACATTTACTAAATACTCGAATCAATGTGCTTATATTTCAAAAATCACTTGACGTATATTCTTAGGCCATGAATATAATTTGAAGGACATTTGATTATCTACTTATGTGCAGAATTAGGGAAATATGTCTTGGAAAATAGTAACGGTATTACGGAATATAGGAACAAATATGGTTCGGATTTCTCGGACAATTTGCAAGTACATTTACCAAATACTCGAATTTATGTGCTTATATTTCAAAAATCACTTGACGTATATTCTTTGGTCACGAATATAATTTGAAGGTCACTTCATTATCTACTTATATGCAGAATTTGGGAAATATGTCTTGGAAAATAGTAACGGTATTCCGGAATATAGGAACAAATATGGTTCGGATTTCTCGGACAATTTACAAGTACATTTACCAAATACTCGAATTAATGTGCTTATATTTCAAAAATCACTTGACGTATATTCTTAGGCCATGAATATAATTTGAAGGACATTTGATTATCTACTTATGTGCAGAATTTGGGAAATATGTCTTGAAAAAAAGTAACGGTATTCCGGAATATAGGAACAAATATGGTTTGGATTTCTCGGACAATTTACAAGTACATTTACCAAATACTCGAATCAATGTGCTTATATTTCAAAAATCACTTGACGTATATTCTTAGGCCATGAATATAATTTGAAGGACATTTGATTATCTACTTATGTGCAGAATTAGGGAAATATGTCTTGGAAAATAGTAACGGTATTACGGAATATAGGAACAAATATGGTTTGGATTTCTCGGACAATTTACAAGTACATTTACCAAATACTCGAATTTATGTGCTTATATTTCAAAAATTACTTTACGTATATTCTTTGGTCACGAATATAATTTGAAGGTCACTTCATTATCTACTTATATGCAGAATTTGGGAAATATGTCTTGGAAAATAGTAACGGTATTCCGGAATATAGGAACAAATATGGTTTGGATTTCTCGGACAATTTACAAGTACATTTACCAAATACTCGAATCAATGTGCTTATATTTCAAAAATCACTTGACGTATATTCTTAGGCCATGAATATAATTTGAAGGACATTTGATTATCTACTTATATGCAGAATTTGGGAAATATGTCTTGGAAAATAGTAACGGTATTCCGGAATATAGGAACAAATATGGTTTGGATTTCTCGGACAATTTACAATTTACAAGTACATTTACCAAATACTCGAATCAATGTGCTTATATTTCAAAAATCACTTGACGTATATTCTTAGGCCATGAATATAATTTGAAGGACATTTGATTATCTACTTATATGCAGAATTAGGGAAATATGTCTTGGAAAATAGTAACGGTATTACGGAATATAGGAACAAATATGGTTCGGATTTCTCGGACAATTTGCAAGTACATTTACCAAATACTCGAATTTATGTGCTTATATTTCAAAAATCACTTGACGTATATTCTTTGGTCACGAATATAATTAGAAGGTCACTTCATTATCTACTTATATGCAGAATTTGGGAAATATGTCTTGGAAAATAGTAACGGTATTCCGGAATATAGGAACAAATATGGTTCGGATTTCTCGGACAATTTACAAGTACATTTACCAAATACTCGAATTAATGTGCTTATATTTCAAAAATCACTTGACGTATATTCTTAGGCCATGAATATAATTTGAAGGACATTTGATTATCTACTTATGTGCAGAATTTGGGGAAATAGGTCTTGGAAAATAGTAACGGTATTACGGAATATAGGAACAAATATGGTTCGGATTTCTCGGACAATTTACAAGTACATTTACCAAATACTCGAATTTATGTGCTTATATTTCAAAAATCACTTGACGTATATTCTTTGGTCACGAATATAATTTGAAGGCCACTTCATTATCTACTTATATGCAGAATTTGGGAAATATGTCTTGGAAAATAGTAACGGTATTACGGAATATAGGAACAAATATGGTTTGGATTTCTCGGACAATTTACAAGTACATTTACCAAATACTCGAATTTATGTGCTTATATTTCAAAAATTACTTTACGTATATTCTTTGGTCACGAATATAATTTGAAGGTCACTTCATTATCTACTTATATGCAGAATTTGGGAAATATGTCTTGGAAAATAGTAACGGTATTCCGGAATATAGGAACAAATATGGTTTGGATTTCTCGGACAATTTACAAGTACATTTACCAAATACTCGAATCAATGTGCTTATATTTCAAAAATCACTTTACGTATATTCTTAGGCCATGAATATAATTTGAAGGACATTTGATTATCTACTTATGTGCAGAATTTGGGAAATATCTCTTGAAAAATAGTAACGGTATTCCGGAATATAGGAACAAATATGGTTTGGATTTCTCGGACAATTTACAAGTACATTTACCAAATACTCGAATTTATGTGCTTATATTTCAAAAATTACTTTACGTATATTCTTTGGTCACGAATATAATTTGAAGGTCACTTCATTATCTACTTATATGCAGAATTTGGGAAATATGTCTTGGAAAATAGTAACGGTATTCCGGAATATAGGAACAAATATGGTTTGGATTTCTCGGACAATTTACAAGTACATTTACCAAATACTCGAATCAATGTGCTTATATTTCAAAAATCACTTGACGTATATTCTTAGGCCATGAATATAATTTGAAGGACATTTGATTATCTACTTATATGCAGAATTTGGGAAATATGTCTTGGAAAATAGTAACGGTATTCCGGAATATAGGAACAAATATGGTTTGGATTTCTCGGACAATTTACAATTTACAAGTACATTTAGCAAATACTCGAATCAATGTGCTTATATTTCAAAAATCACTTTACGTATATTCTTAGGCCATGAATATAATTTGAAGGACATTTGATTATCTACTTATGTGCAGAATTTGGGAAATATCTCTTGAAAAATAGTAACGGTATTCCGGAATATAGGAACAAATATGGTTTGGATTTCTCGGACAATTTACAAGTACATTTACCAAATACTCGAATCAATGTGCTTATATTTCAAAAATCACTTGACGTATATTCTTAGCCCATGAATATGATTTGAAGGACATTTGATTATCTACTTATGTGCAGAATTTGGGAAATATGTCTTGGAAAATAGTAACGGTATTCCGGAATATAGGAACAAATATGGTTTGGATTTCTCGGACAATTTACAACTACATTTACTAAATACTCGAATCAATGTGCTTATATTTCAAAAATCACTTGACGTATATTCTTAGGCCATGAATATAATTTGAAGGACATTTGATTATCTACTTATGTGCAGAATTAGGGAAATATGTCTTGGAAAATAGTAACGGTATTACGGAATATAGGAACAAATATGGTTCGGATTTCTCGGACAATTTGCAAGTACATTTACCAAATACTCGAATTTATGTGCTTATATTTCAAAAATCACTTGACGTATATTCTTTGGTCACGAATATAATTTGAAGGTCACTTCATTATCTACTTATATGCAGAATTTGGGAAATATGTCTTGGAAAATAGTAACGGTATTCCGGAATATAGGAACAAATATGGTTTGGATTTCTCGGACAATTTACAAGTACATTTACCAAATACTCGAATCAATGTGCTTATATTTCAAAAATCACTTCACGTATATTCTTAGGCCATGAATATAATTTGAAGGACATTTGATTATCTACTTATGTGCAGAATTAGGGAAATATGTCTTGAAAAATAGTAACGGTATTCCGGAATATAGGAACAAATATGGTTTGGATTTCTCGGACAATTTACAAGTACATTTACCAAATACCCGAATCAATGTGCTTATATTTCAAAAATCACTTCACGTATATTCTTAGGCCATGAATATAATTTGAAGGACATTTGATTATCTACTTATGTGCAGAATTAGGGAAATATGTCTTGGAAAATAGTAACGGTATTACGGAATATAGGAACAAATATGGTTCGGATTTCTCGGACAATTTACAAGTACATTTACCAAATACTCGAATTTATGTGCTTATATTTCAAAAATCACTTGACGTATATTCTTTGGTCACGAATATAATTTGAAGGCCACTTCATTATCTACTTATATGCAGAATTTGGGAAATATGTCTTGGAAAATAGTAACGGTATTCCGGAATATAGGAACAAATATGGTTTGGATTTCTCGGACAATTTACAAGTACATTTACCAAATACTCGAATCAATGTGCTTATATTTCAAAAATCACTTTACGTATATTCTTAGGCCATGAATATAATTTGAAGGACATTTGATTATCTACTTATGTGCAGAATTTGGGAAATATGTCTTGAAAAATAGTAACGGTATTCCGGAATATAGGAACAAATATGGTTTGGATTTCTCGGACAATTTACAAGTACATTTACCAAATACTCGAATCAATGTGCTTATATTTCAAAAATCACTTGACGTATATTCTTAGGCCATGAATATAATTTGAAGGACATTTGATTATCTACTTATGTGCAGAATTTGGGAAATATGTCTTGGAAAATAGTAACGGTATTCCGGAATATAGGAACAAATATGGTTTGGATTTCTCGGACAATTTACAAGTACATTTACCAAATTCTCGAATCAATGTGCTTATATTTCAAAAATCACTTGACGTATATTCTTAGGCCATGAATATAATTTGAAGGACATTTGATTATCTACTTATGTGCAGAATTAGGGAAATATGTCTTGGAAAATAGTAACGGTATTACGGAATATTGGAACAAATATGGTTCGAATTTCTCGGACAAATTACAAGTACATTTACCAAGTACTCGAATTTATGTGCTTATATTTCAAAAATCACTTGACGTATATTCTTTGGTCACGAATATAATTTGAAGGTCACTTCATTATCTACTTATATGCAGAATTTGGGAAATATGTCTTGGAAAATAGTAACGGTATTCCGGAATATAGGAACAAATATGATTCGGATTTCTCGGACAATTTACAAGTACATTTACCAAATACTCGAATTAATGTGCTTATATATCAAAAATCACTTGACGTATATTCTTAGGCCATGAATATAATTTGAAGGAAATTTCATTATCTACTTATATGCAGAATTTGGGAAATATGTCTTGGAAAATAATAACGGTATTCCGGAGTATAGGAACAAATATGGATCGGATTTCTCGGACAATTTACAAGTACATTTACCAAATACTAGAATTAATGTGCTTATATTTCAAAAATCACTTGACGTATATTCTTTGGTCACGAATATAATTTAAAGGACATTTGATTATCTACTTATGTGCAGAATTAGGGAAATATGTCTTGGAAAATAGTAACGGTATTACGGAATATAGGAACAAATATGGTTTGGATTTCTCGGAAAATATAAAATGTTTTCAATTAAAGTCGTGTATTTCTGAAACTATTGGCACTATCTGTTCAAAATATAATACATAATTGTAGTACACACTTCGCTCTAGTCGTATGCAAAATTTGGGAAACGTACCGTTGAAAATCACCGAGTTATTCCGAAAATAATAAAACTGACTGGACAATTTACAAGTACATTTACCAAATACTCGAATCAATGTGCTATTATTTCAAAAATCACTTGACGTATGTTCTTAGGCCATGAATATAATTTGAAGGACATTTGATTATCTACTTATATGCAGAATTTGGAAATATGTCTTGGAAAATAGTAACGGTATTCCGGAATATAGGAACAAATATGGTTTGGATTTCTCGGACAATTTACAAGTACATTTACCAAATACTCGAATCAATGTGCTTATATTTCAAAAATCACTTGACGTATATTCTTAGGCCATGAATATAATTTGAAGGACATTTGATTATCTACTTATATGCAGAATTTGGGAAATATGTCTTGGAAAATAGTAACGGTATTCCGGAATATAGGAACAAATATGGTTTGGATTTCTCGGACAATTTACAATTTACAAGTACATTTACCAAATACTCGAATCAATGTGCTTATATTTCAAAAATCACTTGACGTATATTCTTAGGCCATGAATATAATTTGAAGGACATTTGATTATCTACTTATGTGCAGAATTTGGGAAATATGTCTTGGAAAATAGTAACGGTATTCCGGAATATAGGAACAAATATGGTTCGGATTTCTCGGACAATTTACAAGTACATTTACCAAATACTCGAATTAATGTGCTTATATTTCAAAAATCACTTGACGTATATTCTTAGGCCATGAATATAATTTGAAGGACATTTGATTATCTACTTATGTGCAGAATTTGGGAAATATGTCTTGAAAAATAGTAACGGTATTCCGGAATATAGGAACAAATATGGTTTGGATTTCTCGGACAATTTACAAGTACATTTACCAAATACTCGAATTTATGTGCTTATATTTCAAAAATTACTTTACGTATATTCTTTGGTCACGAATATAATTTGAAGGTCACTTCATTATCTACTTATATGCAGAATTTGGGAAATATGTCTTGGAAAATAGTAACGGTATTCCGGAATATAGGAACAAATATGGTTTGGATTTCTCGGACAATTTACAAGTACATTTACCAAATACTCGAATCAATGTGCTTATATTTCAAAAATCACTTGACGTATATTCTTTGGTCACGAATATAATTTGAAGGTCACTTCATTATCTACTGATATGCAGAATTTGGGAAATATGTCTTGGAAAATAGTAACGGTATTCCGGAATATAGGAACAAATATGGTTCGGATTTCTCGGACAATTTACAAGTACATTTACCAAATACTCGAATTAATGTGCTTATATTTCAAAAATCACTTGACGTATATTCTTAGGCCATGAATATAATTTGAAGGACATTTGATTATCTACTTATGTGCAGAATTTGGGAAATATGTCTTGAAAAATAGTAACGGTATTCCGGAATATAGGAACAAATATGGTTTGGATTTCTCGGACAATTTACAAGTACATTTACCAAATACTCGAATTTATGTGCTTATATTTCAAAAATTACTTTACGTATATTCTTTGGTCACGAATATAATTTGAAGGTCACTTCATTATCTACTTATATGCAGAATTTGGGAAATATGTCTTGGAAAATAGTAACGGTATTCCGGAATATAGGAACAAATATGGTTTGGATTTCTCGGACAATTTACAAGTACATTTACCAAATACTCGAATCAATGTGCTTATATTTCAAAAATCACTTTACGTATATTCTTAGGCCATGAATATAATTTGAAGGACATTTGATTATCTACTTATGTGCAGAATTAGGGAAATATGTCTTGAAAAATAGTAACGGTATTCCGGAATATAGGAACAAATATGGTTTGGATTTCTCGGACAATTTACAAGTACATTTACCAAATTCTCGAATCAATGTGCTTATATTTCAAAAATCACTTCACGTATATTTTTAGGCCATGAATATAATTTGAAGGACATTTGATTATCTACTTATATGCAGAATTAGGGAAATATGTCTTGGAAAATAGTAACGGTATTACGGAATATAGGAACAAATATGGTTCGGATTTCTCGGACAATTTACAAGTACATTTACCAAATACTCGAATTTATGTGCTTATATTTCAAAAATCACTTGACGTATATTCTTTGGTCACGAATATAATTTGAAGGTCACTTCATTATCTACTTATATGCAGAATTTGGGAAATATGTCTTGGAAAATAGTAACGGTATTCCGGAATATAGGAACAAATATGGTTTGGATTTCTCGGACAATTTACAAGTACATTTACCAAATACTCGAATCAATGTGCTTATATTTCAAAAATCACTTTACGTATATTCTTAGGCCATGAATATAATTTGAAGGACATTTGATTATCTACTTATGTGCAGAATTTGGGAAATATGTCTTGAAAAATAGTAACGGTATTCCGGAATATAGGAACAAATATGGTTTGGATTTCTCGGACAATTTACAAGTACATTTACCAAATACTCGAATCAATGTGCTTATATTTCAAAAATCACTTGACGTATATTCTTAGGCCATGAATATAATTTGAAGGACATTTGATTATCTACTTATGTGCAGAATTAGGGAAATATGTCTTGGAAAATAGTAACGGTATTACGGAATATTGGAACAAATATGGTTCGAATTTCTCGGACAATTTACAAGTACATTTACCAAATACTCGAATCAATGTGCTTATATTTCAAAAATCACTTGACGTATATTCTTTGGTCACGAATATAATTTGAAGGTCACTTCATTATCTACTTATATGCAGAATTTGGGAAATATGTCTTGGAAAATAGTAACGGTATTCCGGAATATAGGAACAAATATGATTCGGATTTCTCGGACAATTTACAAGTACATTTACCAAATTCTCGAATTAATGTGCTTATATATCAAAAATCACTTGACGTATATTCTTAGGCCATGAATATAATTTGAAGGAAATTTCATTATCTACTTATATGCAGAATTTGGGAAATATGTCTTGGAAAATAATAACGGTATTCCGGAGTATAGGAACAAATATGGTTCGGATTTCTCGGACAATTTACAAGTACATTTACCAAATACTAGAATTAATGTGCTTATATTTCAAAAATCACTTGACGTATATTCTTTGGTCACGAATATAATTTGAAGGACATTTGATTATCTACTTATGTGCAGAATTAGGGAAATATGTCTTGGAAAATAGTAACGGTATTACGGAATATAGGAACAAATATGGTTTGGATTTCTCGGAAAATATAAAATGTTTTCAATTAAAGTCGTGTATTTCTGAAACTATTGGCACTATCTGTTCAAAATATAATATATAATTGTAGTACACACTTCGCTCTAGTCGTATGCAAAATTTGGGAAACGTACCGTTGAAAATCACCGAGTTATTCCGAAAATAATAAAACTGACTGGACAATTTACAAGTACATTTACCAAATACTCGAATCAATGTGCTATTATTTCAAAAATCACTTGACGTATATTCTTAGGCCATGAATATAATTTGAAGGACATTTGATTATCTACTTATATGCAGAATTTGGAAATATGTCTTGGAAAATAGTAACGGTATTCCGGAATATAGGAACAAATATGGTTTGGATTTCTCGGACAATTTACAAGTACATTTACCAAATACTCGAATCAATGTGCTTATATTTCAAAAATCACTTGACGTATATTCTTAGGCCATGAATATAATTTGAAGGACATTTGATTATCTACTTATATGCAGAATTTGGGAAATATGTCTTGGAAAATAGTAACGGTATTCCGGAATATAGGAACAAATATGGTTTGGATTTCTCGGACAATTTACAATTTACAAGTACATTTACCAAATACTCGAATCAATGTGCTTATATTTCAAAAATCACTTGACGTATATTCTTAGGCCATGAATATAATTTGAAGGACATTTGATTATCTACTTATGTGCAGAATTAGGGAAATATGTCTTGGAAAATAGTAACGGTATTCCGGAATATAGGAACAAATATGGTTCGGATTTCTCGGACAATTTGCAAGTACATTTACCAAATACTCGAATTTATGTGCTTATATTTCAAAAATCACTTGACGTATATTCTTTGGTCACGAATATAATTTGAAGGTCACTTCATTATCTACTTATATGCAGAATTTGGGGAAATATGTCTTGGAAAATAGTAACGGTATTCCGGAATATAGGAACAAATATGGTTCGGATTTCTCGGACAATTTACAAGTACATTTACCAAATACTCGAATTAATGTGCTTATATTTCAAAAATCACTTGACGTATATTCTTAGGCCATGAATATAATTTGAAGGACATTTGATTATCTACTTATGTGCAGAATTTGGGAAATATGTCTTGAAAAATAGTAACGGTATTCCGGAATATAGGAACAAATATGGTTTGGATTTCTCGGACAATTTACAAGTACATTTACCAAATACTCGAATCAATGTGCTTATATTTCAAAAATCACTTGACGTATATTCTTAGGCCATGAATATAATTTGAAGGACATTTGATTATCTACTTATGTGCAGAATTAGGGAAATATGTCTTGGAAAATAGTAACGGTATTACGGAATATAGGAACAAATATGGTTTGGATTTCTCGGACAATTTACAAGTACATTTACCAAATACTCGAATTTATGTGCTTATATTTCAAAAATTACTTTACGTATATTCTTTGGTCACGAATATAATTTGAAGGTCACTTCATTATCTACTTATATGCAGAATTTGGGAAATATGTCTTGGAAAATAGTAACGGTATTCCGGAATATAGGAACAAATATGGTTTGGATTTCTAGGACAATTTACAAGTACATTTACCAAATACTCGAATCAATGTGCTTATATTTCAAAAATCACTTTACGTATATTCTTAGGCCATGAATATAATTTGAAGGACATTTGATTATCTACTTATGTGCAGAATTAGGGAAATATGTCTTGAAAAATAGTAACGGTATTCCGGAATATAGGAACAAATATGGTTTGGATTTCTCGGACAATTTACAAGTACATTTACCAAATTCTCGAATCAATGTGCTTATATTTCAAAAATCACTTCACGTATGTTCTTAGGCCATGAATATAATTTGAAGGACATTTGATTATCTACTTATGTGCAGAATTAGGGAAATATGTCTTGGAAAATAGTAACGGTATTACGGAATATAGGAACAAATATGGTTCGGATTTCTCGGACAATTTACAAGTACATTTACCAAATACTCGAATTTATGTGCTTATATTTCAAAAATCACTTGACGTATATTCTTTGGTCACGAATATAATTTGAAGGTCACTTCATTATCTACTTATATGCAGAATTTGGGAAATATGTCTTGGAAAATAGTAACGGTATTCCGGAATATAGGAACAAATATGGTTTGGATTTCTCGGACAATTTACAAGTACATTTACCAAATACTCGAATCAATGTGCTTATATTTCAAAAATCACTTTACGTATATTCTTAGGCCATGAATATAATTTGAAGGACATTTGATTATCTACTTATGTGCAGAATTTGGGAAATATGTCTTGAAAAATAGTAACGGTATTCCGGAATATAGGAACAAATATGGTTTGGATTTCTCGGACAATTTACAAGTACATTTACCAAATACTCGAATCAATGTGCTTATATTTCAAAAATCACTTGACGTATATTCTTAGGCCATGAATATAATTTGAAGGACATTTGATTATCTACTTATGTGCAGAATTAGGGAAATATGTCTTGGAAAATAGTAACGGTATTACGGAATATTGGAACAAATATGGTTCGAATTTCTCGGACAATTTACAAGTACATTTACCAAATACTCGAATCAATGTGCTTATATTTCAAAAATCACTTGACGTATATTCTTTGGTCACGAATATAATTTGAAGGTCACTTCATTATCTACTTATATGCAGAATTTGGGAAATATGTCTTGGAAAATAGTAACGGTATTCCGGAATATAGGAACAAATATGATTCGGATTTCTCGGACAATTTACAAGTACATTTACCAAATACTCGAATTAATGTGCTTATATATCAAAAATCACTTGACGTATATTCTTAGGCCATGAATATAATTTGAAGGAAATTTCATTATCTACTTATATGCAGAATTTGGGAAATATGTCTTGGAAAATAATAACGGTATTCCGGAGTATAGGAACAAATATGGTTCGGATTTCTCGGACAATTTACAAGTACATTTACCAAATACTAGAATTAATGTGCTTATATTTCAAAAATCACTTGACGTATATTCTTTGGTCACGAATATAATTTGAAGGACATTTGATTATCTACTTATGTGCAGAATTAGGGAAATATGTCTTGGAAAATAGTAACATTATCGAAGGTATCGAAGAGCTATTGCCATTGAATGAAAGCTAGAGTAAAGTACTACAATAGAAGTAAGGTATTGAATGAGTCTCGCCAACTTCCATAGGTTTTACTTGCACATTGATGTGTGTCATCAGAATGGACTGTTTTTAGTCATATCTTGGAAACCTGCTAAGCAATTCAATCATTTCCAGAGGCTATTAATTTAATTTTGAATGCACTAAATATCTGCTGCAACGAAATATCAAAATTAGAAAAAAAAAATATTTTCGGACAAAAAATAAGAAAAAACAATTATTCGCGAAATTTAAAAAAAATAAATTTGTCTGTAATTTTGCTCATCGATAGACGTTGTTAATCTAATGTTGGCACTGAGACCCTTTTTTTCTCAAGAAAGAATTTTCGCAGTTATTGGAATTTTTAAAATTATATACTTTGACCTTGTCTTTGTTTGCTCATATTTCGGAAACCAGCCAAGGTATCGAGGAACCATTGCCATTGAATGGGAGCCAGAGTAATCTACTACAATAGATGTAAGGGACTGAAATACGAAGGTGTAGCAGCTACATTTTTTGTCTCACATTAGGATTTTCGGAGTTACCGGATTTTTTAAAATTATATACTTTGACCTTGTCTTTGTTTGCTCATATTTCGGAAACCAGCCAAGGTATCGAAGAGCTATTGCCATTGAATGAAAGCTAGAGTAAAGTACTACAATAGAAGTAAGGTATTGAATGAGTCTCGCCAACTTCCATAGGTTTTACTTGCACATTGATGTGTGTCATCAGAATGGACTGTTTTTAGTCATATCTTGGAAACCTGCTAAGCAACTCAATCATTTCCAGAGGCTATTAATTTAATTTTGAATGCACTAAATATCTGCTGCAACGAAATATCAAAATTAGAAAAAAAAAATATTTTCGGACAAAAAATAAGAAAGGGGATAGCCTTTCAATAATTCGCGAAATTTAAAAAAAATAAATTTGTCTGTAATTTTGCTCATCGATAGACGTTGTTAATCTAATGTTGGCACTTAGACCCTTTTTTTCTCAAGAAAGATTTTTCGGGGTTACCGGATTTTTTAAAATTATATACTTTAACCTTGTCTTTGTTTGCTCATATTTCGGAAACCAGCCAAGGTATCGAAGAGCTATTGCCATTGAATGGAAGCTAGAGTAATCTACTACAATAGATGTAAGGGACTGAAATACGAAGGTGTAGCAGCTACATTTTTTGTCTCACATTAGGATTTTCGGAGTTACCGGATTTTTTAAAATTATATACTTTGACCTTGTCTTTGTTTGCTCATATTTCGGAAACCAGACAAGGTATCGAAGAGCTATTGCCATTGAATGAAAGCTAGAGTAAAGTACTACAATAGAAGTAAGGTATTGAATGAGTCTCGCCAACTTCCATAGGTTTTACTTGCACATTGATGTGTGTCATCAGAATGGACTCTTTTTAGTCATATCTTGGAAACCTGCTAAGCAATTCAATCATTTCCAGAGGCTATTAATTTAATTTTGAATGCACTAAATATCTGCTGCAACGAAATATCAAAATTAGAAAAAAAAAATATTTTCGGACAAAAAATAAGAAAAAACAATAATTCGCGAAATTTAAAAAAAATAAATTTGTCTGTAATTTTGCTCAGCGATAGACGTTGTTAATCTAATGTTGGCACTGAGACCCTTTTTTTCTCAAGAAAGAATTTTCGGAGTTATTGGAATTTTTAAAATTATATACTTTGACCTTGTCTTTGTTTGCTCATATTTCGGAAACCAGCCAAGGTATCGAGGAGCCATTGCCATTGAATGGGAGCCAGAGTAATCTACTACAATAGATGTAAGGGATTGAAATACGAAGATGTAGCAGCTACATTTTTTGTCTCACATTAGGATTTTCGGAGTTACCGGATTTTTTAAAATTATATACTTTGACATTGTCTTTGTTTGCTCATATTTCGGAAACCAGACAAGGTATCGAACAGCTATCGCCATTGAATGGAAGCTAGAGTAAAGTACTACAATAGATGTAAGGGATTAAAATACGAAGGTGTAGCAGCTACAGTTTTTGTCTCACATTAGGATTTTCGGAGTTACCGGATTTTTTAAAATTATATACTTTGTTTGCTCATATTTCGGAAACCAGCCAAGGTATCGAAGAGCTATTGCCATTGAATGGAAGCTAGAGTAATCTACTACAATAGATGTAAGGGATTGAAATACGAAGATGTAGTAGCTACATTTTTTGTCTCACATTAGGATTTTCGGAGTTACCGGATTTTTTAAAATTATATACTTTGACATTCACGTATATTCTTAGGCCATGAATATAATTTGAAGGACATTTGATTATCTACTTATGTGCAGAATTACTGAAATATGTCTTGAAAAATAGTAACGGTATTCCGGAATATAGGAACAAATATGGTTTGGATTTCTCGGACAATTTACAAGTACATTTACCAAATACTCGAATCAATGTGCTTATATTTCAAAAATCACTTGACGTATATTCTTAGGCCATGAATATAATTTGAAGGACATTTGATTATCTACTTATATGCAGAATTTGGGAAATATGTCTTGGAAAATAGTAACGGTATTCCGGAATATAGGAACAAATATGATTCGGATTTCTCGGACAATTTACAAGTACATTTACCAAATACTCGAATTTATGTGCTTATATTTCAAAAATCACTTGACGTATATTCTTTGGTCACGAATATAATTTGAAGGTCACTTCATTATCTACTTATATGCAGAATTTGGGAAATATGTCTTGGAAAATTGTAACGGTATTCCGGAATATAGGAACAAATATGGTTTGGATTTCTCGGACAATTTACAAGTACATTTACCAAATACTCGAATCAATGTGCTTATATTTCAAAAATCACTTGACGTATATTCTTAGGCCATGAATATAATTTGAAGGACATTTGATTATCTACTTATGTGCAGAATTAGGGAAATATGTCTTGGAAAATAGTAACGGTATTACGGAATATTGGAACAAATATGGTTCGAATTTCTCGGACAATTTACAAGTACATTTACCAAATACTCGAATTTATGTGCTTATATTTCAAAAATCACTTGACGTATATTCTTTGGTCACGAATATAATTTGAAGGTCACTTCATTATCTACTTATATGCAGAATTTGGGAAATATGTCTTGGAAAATAGTAACGGTATTCCGGAATATAGGAACAAATATGATTCGGATTTCTCGGACAATTTACAAGTACATTTACCAAATACTCGAATTAATGTGCTTATATATCAAAAATCACTTGACGTATATTCTTAGGCCATGAATATAATTTGAAGGAAATTTCATTATCTACTTATATGCAGAATTTAGGAAATATGTCTTGGAAAATAATAACGGTATTCCGGAGTATAGGAACAAATATGGTTCGGATTTCTCGGACAATTTACAAGTACATTTACCAAATACTAGAATTAATGTGCTTTTATTTCAAAAATCACTTCACGTATATTCTTAGGCCATGAATATAATTTGAAGGACATTTGATTATCTACTTATGTGCAGAATTTGGGAAATATGTCTTGGAAAATAGTAACGGTATTCCGGAATATAGGAACAAATATGGTTCGGATTTCTCGGACAATTTACAAGTACATTTACCAAATACTCGAATTAATGTGCTTATATTTCAAAAATCACTTGACGTATATTCTTAGGCCATGAATATAATTTGAAGGACATTTGATTATCTACTTATGTGCAGAATTAGGGAAATATGTCTTGAAAAATAGTAACGGTATTCCGGAATATAGGAACAAATATGGTTTGGATTTCTCGGACAATTTACAAGTACATTTACCAAATACTCGAATCAATGTGCTTATATTTCAAAAATCACTTGACGTATATTCTTAGGCCATGAATATAATTTGAAGGACATTTGATTATCTACTTATGTGCAGAATTAGGGAAATATGTCTTCGAAAATAGTAACGGTATTACGGAATATAGGAACAAATATGGTTTGGATTTCTCGGACAATTTACAAGTACATTTACCAAATACTCGAATTTATGTGCTTATATTTCAAAAATTACTTTACGTATATTCTTTGGTCACGAATATAATTTGAAGGTCACTTCATTATCTACTTATATGCAGTATTTGGGAAATATGTCTTGGAAAATAGTAACGGTATTCCGGAATATAGGAACAAATATGGTTTGGATTTCTCGGACAATTTACAAGTACATTTACCAAATACTCGAATCAATGTGCTTATATTTCAAAAATCACTTTACGTATATTCTTAGGCCATGAATATAATTTGAAGGACATTTGATTATCTACTTATGTGCAGAATTAGGGAAATATGTCTTGAAAAATAGTAACGGTATTCCGGAATATAGGAACAAATATGGTTTGGATTTCTCGGACAATTTACAAGTACATTTACCAAATACTCGAATCAATGTGCTTATATTTCAAAAATCACTTCACGTATATTCTTAGGCCATGAATATAATTTGAAGGACATTTGATTATCTACTTATGTGCAGAATTAGGGAAATATGTCTTGGAAAATAGTAACGGTATTACGGAATATAGGAACAAATATGGTTCGGATTTCTCGGACAATTTACAAGTACATTTACCAAATACTCGAATTTATGTGCTTATATTTCAAAAATCACTTGACGTATATTCTTTGGTCACGAATATAATTTGAAGGTCACTTCATTATCTACTTATATGCAGAATTTGGGAAATATGTCTTGGAAAATAGTAACGGTATTCCGGAATATAGGAACAAATATGGTTTGGATTTCTCGGACAATTTACAAGTACATTTACCAAATACTCGAATCAATGTGCTTATATTTCAAAAATCCTTTACGTATATTCTTAGGCCATGAATATAATTTGAAGGACATTTGATTATCTACTTATGTGCAGAATTTGGGAAATATGTCTTGAAAAATAGTAACGGTATTCCGGAATATAGGAACAAATATGGTTTGGATTTCTCGGACAATTTACAAGTACATTTACCAAATACTCGAATCAATGTGCTTATATTTCAAAAATCACTTGACGTATATTCTTAGGCCATGAATATAATTTGAAGGACATTTGATTATCTACTTATGTGCAGAATTTGGGAAATATGTCTTGGAAAATAGTAACGGTATTCCGGAATATAGGAACAAATATGGTTTGGATTTCTCGGACAATTTACAAGTACATTTACCAAATACTCGAATCAATGTGCTTATATTTCAAAAATCACTTGACGTATATTCTTAGGCCATGAATATAATTTGAAGGACATTTGATTATCTACTTATGTGCAGAATTAGGGAAATATGTCTTGGAAAATAGTAACGGTATTACGGAATATTGGAACAAATATGGTTCGAATTTCTCGGACAAATTACAAGTACATTTACCAAATACTCGAATTTATGTGCTTATATTTCAAAAATCACTTGACGTATATTCTTTGGTCACGAATATAATTTGAAGGTCACTTCATTATCTACTTATATGCAGAATTTGGGAAATATGTCTTGGAAAATAGTAACGGTATTCCGGAATATAGGAACAAATATGATTCGGATTTCTCGGACAATTTACAAGTACATTTACCAAATACTCGAATTAATGTGCTTATATATCAAAAATCACTTGACGTATATTCTTAGGCCATGAATATAATTTGAAGGAAATTTCATTATCTACTTATATGCAGAATTTGGGAAATATGTCTTGGAAAATAATAACGGTATTCCGGAGTATAGGAACAAATATGGTTCGGATTTCTCGGACAATTTACAAGTACATTTACCAAATACTAGAATTAATGTGCTTATATTTCAAAAATCACTTGACGTATATTCTTTGGTCACGAATATAATTTGAAGGACATTTGATTATCTACTTATGTGCAGAATTAGGGAAATATGTCTTGGAAAATAGTAACGGTATTACGGAATATAGGAACAAATATGGTTTGGATTTCTCGGAAAATATAGAATGTTTTCAATTAAAGTCGTGTATTTCTGAAACTATTGGCACTATCTGTTCAAAATTTGGGAAACGTACCGTTGAAAATCACCGAGTTATTCCGAAAATAATAAAACTGACTGGACAATTTACAAGTACATTTACCAAATACTCGAATCAATGTGCTTATATTTCAAAAATCACTTGACGTATATTCTTAGGCCATGAATATAATTTGAAGGACATTTGATTATCTACTTATATGCAGAATTTGGAAATATGTCTTGGAAAATAGTAACGGTATTCCGGAATATAGGAACAAATATGGTTTGGATTTCTCGGACAATTTACAAGTACATTTACCAAATACTCGAATCAATGTGCTTATATTTCAAAAATCACTTGACGTATATTCTTAGGCCATGAATATTATTTGAAGGACATTTGATTATCTACTTATATGCAGAATTTGGGAAATATGTCTTGGAAAATAGTAACGGTATTCCGGAATATAGGAACAAATATGGTTTGGATTTCTCGGACAATTTACAATTTACAAGTACATTTACCAAATACTCGAATCAATGTGCTTATATTTCAAAAATCACTTGACGTATATTCTTAGGCCATGAATATAATTTGAAGGACATTTGATTATCTACTTATACTCGAATCAAATACTCGAATCAATGTGCTTATATTTCAAAAATCACTTTACGTATATTCTTAGGCCATGAATATAATTTGAAGGACATTTGATTATCTACTTATGTGCAGAATTTGGGAAATATGTCTTGAAAAATAGTAACGGTATTCCGGAATATAGGAACAAATATGGTTTGGATTTCTCGGACAATTTACAAGTACATTTACCAAATACTCGAATCAATGTGCTTATATTTCAAAAATCACTTGACGTATATTCTTAGGCCATGAATATAATTTGAAGGACATTTGATTATCTACTTATGTGCAGAATTTGGGAAATATGTCTTGGAAAATAGTAACGGTATTCCGGAATATAGGAACAAATATGGTTTGGATTTCTCGGACAATTTACAAGTACATTTACCAAATACTCGAATTAATGTGCTTATATATCAAAAATCACTTGACGTATATTCTTAGGCCATGAATATAATTTGAAGGAAATTTCATTATCTACTTATATGCAGAATTTAGGAAATATGTCTTGGAAAATAATAACGATATTCCGGAGTATAGGAACAAATATGGTTCGGATTTCTCGGACAATTTACAAGTACATTTACCAAATACTAGAATTAATGTGCTTTTATTTCAAAAATCACTTGACGTAGATTCTTTGGTCACGAATATAATTTGAAGGACATTTGATTATCTACTTATGTGCAGAATTTGGGAAATATGTCTTGAAAAATAGTAACGGTATTCCGGAATATAGGAACAAATATGGTTTGGATTTCTCGGACAATTTACAAGTACATTTACCAAATACTCGAATCAATGTGCTTATATTTCAAAAATCACTTCACGTATATTCTTAGGCCATGAATATAATTTGAAGGACATTTGATTATCTACTTATGTGCAGAATTTGGGAAATATGTCTTGGAAAATAGTAACGGTATTCCGGAATATAGGAACAAATATGGTTTGGATTTCTCGGACAATTTACAAGTACATTTACCAAATACTCGAATCAATGTGCTTATATTTCAAAAATCACTTGACGTATATTCTTAGGCCATGAATATAATTTGAAGGACATTTGATTATCTATTTATGTGCAGAATTAGGGAAATATGTCTTGGAAAATAGTAACGGTATTACGGAATATAGGAAAAAATATGGTTCGGATTTCTCGGACAATTTGCAAGTACATTTACCAAATACTCGAATTTATGTGCTTATATTTCAAAAATCACTTGACGTATATTCTTAGGCCATGAATATAATTTGAAGGACATTTGATTATCTACTTATGTGCAGAATTTGGGAAATATGTCTTGGAAAATAGTAACGGTATTCCGGAATATAGGAACAAATATGGTTTGGATTTCTCGGACAATTTACAAGTACATTTACCAAATACTCGAATTAATGTGCTTATATATCAAAAATCACTTGACGTATATTCTTAGGCCATGAATATAATTTGAAGGAAATTTCATTATCTACTTATATGCAGAATTTAGGAAATATGTCTTGGAAAATAATAACGATATTCCGGAGTATAGGAACAAATATGGTTCGGATTTCTCGGACAATTTACAAGTACATTTACCAAATACTAGAATTAATGTGCTTTTATTTCAAAAATCACTTGACGTAGATTCTTTGGTCACGAATATAATTTGAAGGACATTTGATTATCTACTTATGTGCAGAATTTGGGAAATATGTCTTGAAAAATAGTAACGGTATTCCGGAATATAGGAACAAATATGGTTTGGATTTCTCGGACAATTTACAAGTACATTTACCAAATACTCGAATCAATGTGCTTATATTTCAAAAATCACTTCACGTATATTCTTAGGCCATGAATATAATTTGAAGGACATTTGATTATCTACTTATGTGCAGAATTTGGGAAATATGTCTTGGAAAATAGTAACGGTATTCCGGAATATAGGAACAAATATGGTTTGGATTTCTCGGACAATTTACAAGTACATTTACCAAATACTCGAATCAATGTGCTTATATTTCAAAAATCACTTGACGTATATTCTTAGGCCATGAATATAATTTGAAGGACATTTGATTATCTACTTATGTGCAGAATTAGGGAAATATGTCTTGGAAAATAGTAACGGTATTACGGAATATAGGAAAAAATATGGTTCGGATTTCTCGGACAATTTGCAAGTACATTTACCAAATACTCGAATTTATGTGCTTATATTTCAAAAATCACTTGACGTATATTCTTAGGCCATGAATATAATTTGAAGGACATTTGATTATCTACTTATGTGCAGAAGTAGGGAAATATGTCTTGAAAAATAGTAACGGTATTCCGGAATATAGGAACAAATATGGTTTGGATTTCTCGGACAATTTACAAGTACATTTACCAAATACTCGAATCAATGTGCTTATATTTCAAAAATCACTTGACGTATATTCTTAGGCCATGAATATAATTTGAAGGACATTTGATTATATACTTATGTGCAGAATTAGGGAAATATGTCTTCGAAAATAGTAACGGTATTACGGAATATAGGAACAAATATGGTTTGGATTTCTCGGACGATTTACAAGTACATTTACCAAATACTCGAATTTATGTGCTTATATTTCAAAAATTACTTTACGTATATTCTTTGGTCACGAATATAATTTGAAGGTCACTTCATTATCTACTTATATGCAGTATTTGGGAAATATGTCTTGGAAAATAGTAACGGTATTCCGGAATATAGGAACAAATATGGTTTGGATTTCTCGGACAATTTACAAGTACATTTACCAAATACTCGAATCAATGTGCTTATATTTCAAAAATCACTTTACGTATATTCTTAGGCCATGAATATAATTTGAAGGACATTTGATTATCTACTTATGTGCAGAATTAGGGAAATATGTCTTGGAAAATAGTAACGGTATTCCGGAATATAGGAACAAATATGGTTTGGATTTCTCGGACAATTTACAAGTACATTTACCAAATACTCGAATCAATGTGCTTATATTTCAAAAATCACTTCACGTATATTCTTAGGCCATGAATATAATTTGAAGGACATTTGATTATCTACTTATGTGCAGAATTAGGGAAATATGTCTTGGAAAATAGTAACGGTATTACGGAATATAGGAACAAATATGGTTCGGATTTCTCGGACAATTTACAAGTACATTTACCAAATACTCGAATTTATGTGCTTATATTTCAAAAATCACTTGACGTATATTCTTTGGTCACGAATATAATTTGAAGGTCACTTCATTATCTACTTATATGCAGAATTTGGGAAATATGTCTTGGAAAATAGTAACGGTATTCCGGAATATAGGAACAAATATGGTTTGGATTTCTCGGACAATTTACAAGTACATTTACCAAATACTCGAATCAATGTGCTTATATTTCAAAAATCACTTGACGTATATTCTTAGGCCATGAATATAATTTGAAGGACATTTGATTATCTACTTATGTGCAGAATTAGGGAAATATGTCTTGGAAAATAGTAACGGTATTACGGAATATTGGAACAAATATGGTTCGAATTTCTCGGACAAATTACAAGTACATTTACCAAATACTCGAATTTATGTGCTTATATTTCAAAAATCACTTGACGTATATTCTTTGGTCACGAATATAATTTGAAGGTCACTTCATTATCTACTTATATGCAGATTTTGGGAAATATGTCTTGGAAAATAGTAACGGTATTCCGGAATATAGGAACAAATATGATTCGGATTTCTCGGACAATTTACAAGTACATTTACCAAATACTCGAATTAATGTGCTTATATATCAAAAATCACTTGACGTATATTCTTAGGCCATGAATATAATTTGAAGGAAATTTCATTATCTACTTATATGCAGAATTTGGGAAATATGTCTTGGAAAATAATAACGGTATTCCGGAGTATAGGAACACATATGGTTCGGATTTCTCGGACAATTTACAAGTACATTTACCAAATACTAGAATTAATGTGCTTATATTTCAAAAATCACTTGACGTATATTCTTTGGTCACGAATATAATTTGAAGGACATTTGATTATCTACTTATGTGCAGAATTAGGGAAATATGTCTTGGAAAATAGTAACGGTATTACGGAATATAGGAACAAATATGGTTTGGATTTCTCGGAAAATATAAAATGTTTTCAATTAAAGTCGTGTATTTCTGAAACTATTGGCACTATCTGTTCAAAATTTAGGAAACGTACCGTTGAAAATCACCGAGTTATTCCGAAAATAATAAAACTGACTGGACAATTTACAAGTACATTTACCAAATACTCGAATCAATGTGCTTATATTTCAAAAATCACTTGACGTATATTCTTAGGCCATGAATATAATTTGAAGGACATTTGATTATCTACTTATATGCAGAATTTGGAAATATGTCTTGGAAAATAGTAACGGTATTCCGGAATATAGGAACAAATATGGTTTGGATTTCTCGGACAATTTACAAGTACATTTACCAAATACTCGAATCAATGTGCTTATATTTCAAAAATCACTTGACGTATATTCTTAGGCCATGAATATAATTTGAAGGACATTTGATTATCTACTTATATGCAGAATTTGGGAAATATGTCTTGGAAAATAGTAACGGTATTCCGGAATATAGGAACAAATATGGTTTGGATTTCTCGGACAATTTACAATTTACAAGTACATTTACCAAATACTCGAATCAATGTGCTTATATTTCAAAAATCACTTGACGTATATTCTTAGGCCATGAATATAATTTGAAGGACATTTGATTATCTACTTATACTCGAATCAAATACTCGAATCCATGTGCTTATATTTCAAAAATCACTTTACGTATATTCTTAGGCCATGAATATAATTTGAAGGACATTTGATTATCTACTTATGTGCAGAATTTGGGAAATATGTCTTGAAAAATAGTAACGGTATTCCGGAATATAGGAACAAATATGGTTTGGATTTCTCGGACAATTTACAAGTACATTTACCAAATACTCGAATCAATGTGCTTATATTTCAAAAATCACTTGACGTATATTCTTAGGCCATGAATATAATTTGAAGGACATTTGATTATCTACTTATGTGCAGAATTAGGGAAATATGTCTTGGAAAATAGTAACGGTATTACGGAATATAGGAACAAATATGGTTCGGATTTCTCGGACAATTTACAAGTACATTTACCAAATACTCGAATCAATGTGCTTATATTTCAAAAATCACTTCACGTATATTCTTAGGCCATGAATATAATTTGAAGGACATTTGATTATCTACTTATGTGCAGAATTTGGGAAATATGTCTTGGAAAATAGTAACGGTATTCCGGAATATAGGAACAAATATGGTTTGGATTTCTCGGACAATTTACAAGTACATTTACCAAATACTCGAATCAATGTGCTTATATTTCAAAAATCACTTGACGTATATTCTTAGGCCATGAATATAATTTGAAGGACATTTGATTATCTACTTATGTGCAGAATTAGGGAAATATGTCTTGGAAAATAGTAACGGTATTACGGAATATAGGAACAAATATGGTTCGGATTTCTCGGACAATTTACAAGTACATTTACCAAATACTCGAATTAATGTGCTTATATTTCAAAAATCACTTGACGTATATTCTTAGGCCATGAATATAATTTGAAGGACATTTGATTATCTACTTATGTGCAGAATTTGGGAAATATGTCTTGAAAAATAGTAACGGTATTCCGGAATATAGGAACAAATATGGTTTGGATTTCTCGGACAATTTACAAGTACATTTACCAAATACTCGAATCAATGTGCTTATATTTCAAAAATCACTTGACGTATATTCTTAGGCCATGAATATAATTTGAAGGACATTTGATTATCTACTTATGTGCAGAATTAGGGAAATATGTCTTGGAAAATAGTAACGGTATTACGGAATATAGGAACAAATATGGTTTGGATTTCTCGGACAATTTACAAGTACACTTACCAAATACTCGAATTTATGTGCTTATATTTCAAAAATTACTTTACGTATATTCTTTGGTCACGAATATAATTTGAAGGTCACTTCATTATCTACTTATATGCAGTATTTGGGAAATATGTCTTGGAAAATAGTAACGGTATTCCGGAATATAGGAACAAATATGGTTTGGATTTCTCGGACAATTTACAAGTACATTTACCAAATACTCGAATCAATGTGCTTATATTTCAAAAATCACTTCACGTATATTCTTAGGCCATGAATATAATTTGAAGGACATTTGATTATCTACTTATGTGCAGAATTAGGGAAATATGTCTTGGAAAATAGTAACGGTATTACGGAATATAGGAACAAATATGGTTCGGATTTCTCGGACAATTTACAAGTACATTTACCAAATACTCGAATTTATGTGCTTATATTTCAAAAATCACTTGACGTATATTCTTTGGTCACGAATATAATTTGAAGGTCACTTCATTATCTACTTATATGCAGAATTTGGGAAATATGTCTTGGAAAATAGTAACGGTATTCCGGAATATAGGAACAAATATGGTTTGGATTTCTCGGACAATTTACAAGTACATTTACCAAATACTCGAATCAATGTGCTTATATTTCAAAAATCACTTTACGTATATTCTTAGGCCATGAATATAATTTGAAGGACATTTGATTATCTACTTATGTGCAGAATTTGGGAAATATGTCTTGAAAAATAGTAACGGTATTCCGGAATATAGGAACAAATATGGTTTGGATTTCTCGGACAATTTACAAGTACATTTACCAAATACTCGAATCAATGTGCTTATATTTCAAAAATCACTTGACGTATATTCTTAGGCCATGAATATAATTTGAAGGACATTTGATTATCTACTTATGTGCAGAATTAGGGAAATATGTCTTGGAAAATAGTAACGGTATTACGGAATATTGGAACAAATATGGTTCGAATTTCTCGGACAAATTACAAGTACATTTACCAAATACTCGAATTTATGTGCTTATATTTCAAAAATCACTTGACGTATATTCTTTGGTCACGAATATAATTTGAAGGTCACTTCATTATCTACTTATATGCAGAATTTGGGAAATATGTCTTGGAAAATAGTAACGGTATTCCGGAATATAGGAACAAATATGATTCGGATTTCTCGGACAATTTACAAGTACATTTACCAAATACTCGAATTAATGTGCTTATATATCAAAAATCACTTGACGTATATTCTTAGGCCATGAATATAATTTGAAGGAAATTTCATTATCTACTTATATGCAGAATTTGGGAAATATGTCTTGGAAAATAATAACGGTATTCCGGAGTATAGGAACATATATGGTTCGGATTTCTCGGACAATTTACAAGTACATTTACCAAATACTAGAATTAATGTGCTTATATTTCAAAAATCACTTGACGTATATTCTTTGGTCACGAATATAATTTGAAGGACATTTGATTATCTACTTATGTGCAGAATTAGGGAAATATGTCTTGGAAAATAGTAACGGTATTACGGAATATAGGAACAAATATGGTTTGGATTTCTCGGAAAATATAAAATGTTTTCAATTAAAGTCGTGTATTTCTGAAACTATTGGCACTATCTGTTCAAAATATAATATATAATTGTAGTACACACTTCGCTCTAGTCGTATGCAAAATTTGGGAAACGTACCGTTGAAAATCACCGAGTTATTCCGAAAATAATAAAACTGACTGGACAATTTACAAGTACATTTACCAAATACTCGAATCAATGTGCTTATATTTCAAAAATCACTTGACGTATATTCTTAGGCCATGAATATAATTTGAAGGACATTTGATTATCTACTTATATGCAGAATTTGGAAATATGTCTTGGAAAATAGTAACGGTATTCCGGAATATAGGAACAAATATGGTTTGGATTTCTCGGACAATTTACAAGTACATTTACCAAATACTCGAATCAATGTGCTTATATTTCAAAAATCACTTGACGTATATTCTTAGGCCATGAATATAATTTGAAGGACATTTGATTATCTACTTATATGCAGAATTTGGGAAATATGTCTTGGAAAATAGTAACGGTATTCCGGAATATAGGAACAAATATGGTTTGGATTTCTCGGACAATTTACAAGTACATTTACCAAGTACTCGAATCAATGTGCTTATATTTCAAAAATCACTTGACGTATATTCTTAGGCCATGAATATAATTTGAAGGACATTTGATTATCTACTTATGTGCAGAATTAGGGAAATATGTCTTGGAAAATAGTAACGGTATTACGGAATATTGGAACAAATATGGTTCGAATTTCTCGGACAAATTACAAGTACATTTACCAAATACTCGAATTTATGTGCTTATATTTCAAAAATCACTTGACGTATATTCTTTGGTCACGAATATAATTTGAAGGTCACTTCATTATCTACTTATATGCAGAATTTGGGAAATATGTCTTGGAAAATAGTAACGGTATTCCGGAATATAGGAACAAATATGATTCGGATTTCTCGGACAATTTACAAGTACATTTACCAAATACTCGAATTAATGTGCTTATATATCAAAAATCACTTGACGTATATTCTTAGGCCATGAATATAATTTGAAGGAAATTTCATTATCTACTTATATGCAGAATTTGGGAAATATGTCTTGGAAAATAATAACGGTATTCCGGAGTATAGGAACATATATGGTTCGGATTTCTCGGACAATTTACAAGTACATTTACCAAATACTAGAATTAATGTGCTTATATTTCAAAAATCACTTGACGTATATTCTTTGGTCACGAATATAATTTGAAGGACATTTGATTATCTACTTATGTGCAGAATTAGGGAAATATGTCTTGGAAAATAGTAACGGTATTACGGAATATAGGAACAAATATGGTTTGGATTTCTCGGAAAATATAAAATGTTTTCAATTAAAGTCGTGTATTTCTGAAACTATTGGCACTATCTGTTCAAAATATAATATATAATTGTAGTACACACTTCGCTCTAGTCGTATGCAAAATTTGGGAAACGTACCGTTGAAAATCACCGAGTTATTCCGAAAATAATAAAACTGACTGGACAATTTACAAGTACATTTACCAAATACTCGAATCAATGTGCTTATATTTCAAAAATCACTTGACGTATATTCTTAGGCCATGAATATAATTTGAAGGACATTTGATTATCTACTTATATGCAGAATTTGGAAATATGTCTTGGAAAATAGTAACGGTATTCCGGAATATAGGAACAAATATGGTTTGGATTTCTCGGACAATTTACAAGTACATTTACCAAATACTCGAATCAATGTGCTTATATTTCAAAAATCACTTGACGTATATTCTTAGGCCATGAATATAATTTGAAGGACATTTGATTATCTACTTATATGCAGAATTTGGGAAATATGTCTTGGAAAATAGTAACGGTATTCCGGAATATAGGAACAAATATGGTTTGGATTTCTCGGACAATTTACAATTTACAAGTACATTTACCAAATACTCGAATCAATGTGCTTATATTTCAAAAATCACTTGACGTATATTCTTAGGCCATGAATATAATTTGAAGGACATTTGATTATCTACTTTTGTGCAGAATTAGGGAAATATGTCTCGGAAAATAGTAACGGTATTACGGAATATAGGAACAAATATGGTTCGGATTTCTCGGACAATTTGCAAGTACATTTACCAAATACTCGAATTTATGTGCTTATATTTCAAAAATCACTTGACGTATATTCTTTGGTCACGAATATAATTTGAAGGTCACTTCATTATCTACTTATATGCAGAATTTGGGAAATATGTCTTGGAAAATAGTAACGGTATTCCGGAATATAGGAACAAATATGGTTCGGATTTCTCGGACAATTTACAAGTACATTTACCAAATACTCGAATTAATGTGCTTATATTTCAAAAATCACTTGACGTATATTCTTAGGCCATGAATATAATTTGAAGGACATTTGATTATCTACTTATGTGCAGAATTTGGGAAATATGTCTTGAAAAATAGTAACGGTATTCCGGAATATAGGAACAAATATGGTTTGGATTTCTCGGACAATTTACAAGTACATTTACCAAATACACTAGAGCCCCGACTTGCGTCGTCCCGATTTGCGTCGTTTCAAGTTGCGTCGCTTTTAAAAAACTGGAAAAATTTGATTTGCGTCGTTGCAATTTCAAGTTGCGTCGGTCCGAGCTGCATTGTAGATTACCATTTTTTGCATTTGCAGTGCCTTATTTAGCATCTTTTCTGTCTTTTAGCATTTTTACAACTTCTGACAACACTGATCGTCACCTGTACGCATAGATTAATAACAACAAGATGAGACTATGCTCTCTTTAAAAATTGTATTTTTTCCAGAGGGCTCTGGATGTCATGACAGAAAAAAATTCCCTTGTTTCTCTTATTCTTTCCTAAATCTAAATTAAATACAAAAATAGTTACAATTGTGTGGTATTTCATGAAGAATTGAATACTCTATCTGAACTGACCATTTTATATTCGTTTTTTGTGTAACTTTCAATGTTATAAGCAAAAGAGAATATTGATTGAGTGAAACTTGTTTTCATACTTGTTTTTTATCAAAAATATAAAATTGTTTGCTTTGTTTTGAACATTTTCCCGAATAAATTAAATTTCAGTGCATTTTGTATATGTATAGAAAAGGTGATTCGATTTGCGTCGTTTCGAGTTGCGTCGCGTTCCTCCGGTCCCCATTAACGACGCAAGTCGGGGCTCTAGTGTACTCGAATCAATGTGCTTATATTTCAAAAATCACTTGACGTATATTCTTAGCCCATGAATATAATTTGAAGGACATTTGATTATCTACTTATGTGCAGAATTAGGGAAATATGTCTTGGAAAATAGTAACGGTATTACGGAATATAGGAACAAATATGGTTTGGATTTCTCGGACAATTTACAAGTACATTTACCAAATACTCGAATTTATGTGCTTATATTTCAAAAATTACTTTACGTATATTCTTTGGTCACGAATATAATTTGAAGGTCACTTCATTATCTACTTATATGCAGAATTTGGGAAATATGTCTTGGAAAATAGTAACGGTATTCCGGAATATAGGAACAAATATGGTTTGGATTTCTCGGACAATTTACAAGTACATTTACCAAATACTCGAATCAATGTGCTTATATTTCAAAAATCACTTTACGTATATTCTTAGGCCATGAATATAATTTGAAGGACATTTGATTATCTACTTATGTGCAGAATTAGGGAAATATGTCTTGAAAAATAGTAACGGTATTCCGGAATATAGGAACAAATATGGTTTGGATTTCTCGGACAATTTACAAGTACATTTACCAAATACTCGAATCAATGTGCTTATATTTCAAAAATCACTTCACGTATATTCTTAGGCCATGAATATAATTTGAAGGACATTTGATTATCTACTTATGTGCAGAATTAGGGAAATATGTCTTGGAAAATAGTAACGGTATTACGGAATATAGGAACAAATATGGTTCGGATTTCTCGGACAATTTACAAGTACATTTACCAAATACTCGAATTTATGTGCTTATATTTCAAAAATCACTTGACGTATATTCTTTGGTCACGAATATAATTTGAAGGTCACTTCATTATCTACTTATATGCAGAATTTGGGAAATATGTCTTGGAAAATAGTAACGGTATTCCGGAATATAGGAACAAATATGGTTTGGATTTCTCGGACAATTTACAAGTACATTTACCAAATACTCGAATCAATGTGCTTATATTTCAAAAATCACTTTACGTATATTCTTAGGCCATGAATATAATTTGAAGGACATTTGATTATCTACTTATGTGCAGAATTTGGGAAATATGTCTTGAAAAATAGTAACGGTATTCCGGAATATAGGAACAAATATGGTTTGGATTTCTCGGACAATTTACAAGTACATTTACCAAATACTCGAATCAATGTGCTTATATTTCAAAAATCACTTGACGTATATTCTTAGGCCATGAATATAATTTGAAGGACATTTGATTATCTACTTATGTGCAGAATTAGGGAAATATGTCTTGGAAAATAGTAACGGTATTACGGAATATTGGAACAAATATGGTTCGAATTTCTCGGACAATTTACAAGTACATTTACCAAATACTCGAATTTATGTGCTTATATTTCAAAAATCACTTGACGTATATTCTTTGGTCACGAATATAATTTGAAGGTCACTTCATTATCTACTTATATGCAGAATTTGGGAAATATGTCTTGGAAAATAGTAACGGTATTCCGGAATATAGGAACAAATATGATTCGGATTTCTCGGACAATTTACAAGTACATTTACCAAATACTCGAATTAATGTGCTTATATATCAAAAATCACTTGACGTATATTCTTAGGCCATGAATATAATTTGAAGGAAATTTGATTATCTACTTATGTGCAGAATTTGGGAAATATGTCTTGGAAAATAGTAACGGTATTACGGAATATAGGAACAAATATGGTTTGGATTTCTCGGAAAATATAAAATGTTTTCATTTAAAGTCGTGTATTTCTGAAACTATTGGCACTATCTGTTCAAAATATAATATATAATTGTAGTACACACTTCGCTCTAGTCGTATGCAAAATTTGGGAAACGTACCGTTGAAAATCACCGAGTTATTCCGAAAATAATAAAACTGACTGGACAATTTACAAGTACATTTACCAAATACTCGAATCAATGTGCTTATATTTCAAAAATCACTTGACGTATATTCTTAGGCCATGAATATAATTTGAAGGACATTTGATTATCTACTTATATGCAGAATTTTGGAAATATGTCTTGGAAAATAGTAACGGTATTCCGGAATATAGGAACAAATACGGTTCGGATTTCTCGGAAAATATAAAATGTTTTCAATTAAAGTCGTGTATTTCTGAAACTATTGGCAATATCTGTTCAAAACCTAGTATATAATTGTAGTACACACTTCGCTCTAGTCGTATGCAAAATTTGGGAAACGTACCGTTGAAAATCACCGAGTTATTCCGAAAATAATAAAACTGACTGGACAATTTACAAGTACATTTACCAAATACTCGAATCAATGTGCTTATATTTCAAAAATCACTTGACGTATATTCTTAGGCCATGAATATAATTTGAAGGACATTTGATTATCTACTTATGTGCAGAATTTGGGAAATATGTCTTGAAAAATAGTAACGGTATTCCGGAATATAGGAACAAATATGGTTTGGATTTCTCGGACAATTTACAAGTACATTTACCAAATACTCGAATCAATGTGCTTATATTTCAAAAATCACTTCACGTATATTCTTAGTCCATGAATATAATTTGAAGGACATTTGATTATCTACTTATGTGCAGAATTAGGGAAATATGTCTTGGAAAATAGTAACGGTATTACGGAATATAGGAACAAATATGGTTCGGATTTCTCGGACAATTTACAAGTACATTTACCAAATACTCGAATTTATGTGCTTATATTTCAAAAATCACTTGACGTATAGTCTTTGGTCACGAATATAATTTGAAGGTCACTTCATTATCTACTTATATGCAGAATTTGGGAAATATGTCTTGGAAAATAGTAACGGTATTACGGAATATATAAACAAATATGGTTTGGATTTCTGGGACAATTTACAAGTACATTTACCAAATACTCGAATCAATGTGCTTATATTTCAAAAATCACTTTACGTATATTCTTAGGCCATGAATATAATTTGAAGGACATTTGATTATCTACTTATGTGCAGAATTTGGGAAATATGTCTTGAAAAATAGTAACGGTATTCCGGAATATAGGAACAAATATGGTTTGGATTTCTCGGACAATTTACAAGTACATTTACCAAATACTCGAATCAATGTGCTTATATTTCAAAAATCACTTGACGTATATTCTTAGGCCATGAATATAATTTGAAGGACATTTGATTATCTACTTATGTGCAGAATTTGGGAAATATGTCTTGGAAAATAGTAACGGTATTCCGGAATATAGGAACAAATATGGTTTGGATTTCTCGGACAATTTACAAGTACATTTACCAAATACTCGAATCAATGTGCTTATATTTCAAAAAACACTTGACGTATATTCTTAGGCCATGAATATAATTTGAAGGACATTTGATTATCTACTTATGTGCAGAATTAGGGAAATATGTCTTGGAAAATAGTAACGGTATTACGGAATATTGGAACAAATATGGTTCGAATTTCTCGGACAATTTACAAGTACATTTACCAAATACTCGAATTTATGTGCTTATATTTCAAAAATCACTTGACGTATATTCTTTGGTCACGAATATAATTTGAAGGTCACTTCATTATCTACTTATATGCAGAATTTGGGAAATATGTCTTGGAAAATAGTAACGGTATTCCGGAATATAGGAACAAATATGATTCGGATTTCTCGGACAATTTACAAGTACATTTACCAAATACTCGAATTAATGTGCTTATATATCAAAAATCACTTGACGTATATTCTTAGGCCATGAATATAATTTGAAGGAAATTTCATTATCTACTTATATGCAGAATTTGGGAAATATGTCTTGGAAAATAATAACGGTATTCCGGAGTATAGGAACAAATATGGTTCGGATTTCTCGGACAATTTACAAGTACATTTACCAAATACTAGAATTAATGTGCTTTTATTTCAAAAATCACTTGACGTAGATTCTTTGGTCACGAATATAATTTGAAGGACATTTGATTATCTACTTATGTGCAGAATTTGGGAAATATGTCTTGAAAAATAGTAACGGTATTCCGGAATATAGGAACAAATATGGTTTGGATTTCTCGGACAATTTATAAGTACATTTACCAAATACTCGAATCAATGTGCTTATATTTCAAAAATCACTTGACGTATATTCTTAGGCCATGAATATAATTTGAAGGACATTTGATTATCTACTTATGTGCAGAATTAGGGAAATATGTCTTGGAAAATAGTAACGGTATTCCGGAATATAGGAACAAATATAGTTTGGATTTCTCGGACAATTTACAAGTACATTTACCAAATACTCGAATCAATGTGCTTATATTTCAAAAATCACTTGACGTATATTCTTAGGCCATGAATATAATTTGAAGGACATCACCGAGTTATTCCGAAAATAATAAAACTGACTGGACAATATATGCAGAATTTGGGAAATATGTCTTGGAAAATAGTAACGGTATTCCGGAATATAGGAACAAATATGGTTTGGATTTCTCGGACAATTTACAAGTACATTTACCAAATACTCGAATCAATGTGCTTATATTTCAAAAATCACTTGACGTATATTCTTAGGCCATGAATATAATTTGAAGGACATTTGATTATCTACTTATGTGCAGAATAAGGGAAATATGTCTTGGAAAATAGTAACGGTATTACGGAATATTGGAACAAATATGGTTCGGATTTCTCGGACAATTTACAAGTACATTTACCAAATACTCGAATTTATGTGCTTATATTTCAAAAATCACTTGACGTATATTCTTTGGTCACGAATATAATTTGAAGGTCACTTCATTATCTACTTATATGCAGAATTTGGGAAATATGTCTTGGAAAATAGTAACGGTATTCCGGAATATAGGAACAAATATTGTTTGGATTTCTCGGACAATTTACAAGTACATTTACCAAATACTCGAATCAATGTGCTTATATTTCAAAAATCACTTGACGTATATTCTTTGGTCACGAATATAAATTGAAGGACATTTGATTATCTACTTATGTGCAGAATAAGGGAAATATGTCTTGGAAAATAGTAACGGTATTACGGAATATTGGAACAAATATGGTTCGAATTTCTCGGACAATTTACAAGTACATTTACCAAATACTCGAATCAATGTGCGTATATTTCAAAAATCACTTGACGTATATTCTTAGGCCATGAATATAATTTGAAGGACATTTGATTATCTACTTATGTGCAGAATTTGGGAAATATGTCTTGGAAAATAGTAACGGTATTCCGGAATATAGGAACAAATATGGTTTGGATTTCTCGGACAATTTACAAGTACATTTACCAAATACTCGAATCAATGTGCTTATATTTCAAAAATCACTTGACGTATATTCTTAGGCCATGAATATAATTTGAAGGAAATTTCATTATCTACTTATATGCAGAATTTGGGAAATATGTCTTGGAAAATAATAACGGTATTCCGGAGTATAGGAACAAATATGGTTCGGATTTCTCGGACAATTTACAAGTACATTTACCAAATACTAGAATTAATGTGCTTATATTTCAAAAATCACTTGACGTATATTCTTTGGTCACGAATATAATTTGAAGGACATTTGATTATCTACTTATGTGCAGAATTAGGGAAATATGTCTTGGAAAATAGTAACGGTATTACGGAATATAGGAACAAATATGGTTTGGATTTCTCGGAAAATATAAAATGTTTTCAATTAAAGTCGTGTATTTCTGAAACTATTGGCACTATCTGTTCGTATGCAAAATTTGGGAAACGTACCGTTGAAAATCACCGAGTTATTCCGAAAATAATAAAACTGACTGGACAATTTACAAGTACATTTACCAAATACTCGAATCAATGTGCTTATATTTCAAAAATCACTTGACGTATATTCTTAGGCCATGAATATAATTTGAAGGACATTTTATTATCTACTTATGTGCAGAATTTGGGAAATATGTCTGGAAAAATAGTAACGGTATTCCGGAATATAGGAACAAATATGGTTTGGATTTCTCGGACAATTTACAAGTACATTTACCAAATACTCGAATCAATGTGCTTATATTTCAAAAATCACTTGACGTATATTCTTAGGCCATGAATATAATTCGAAGGACATTTGATTATCTACTTATGTGCAGAATTAGGGAAATATGTCTTGGAAAATAGTAACGGTATTACGGAATATAGGAACAAATATGGTTTGGATTTCTCGGACAATTTACAAGTACATTTACCAAATACTCGAATCAATGTGCTTATATTTCAAAAATCACTTGACGTATATTCTTAGGCCATGAATATAATTTGAAGAACATTTGATTATCTACTTATGTGTAGAATTTGGGAAATATGTCTTGCAAAATTGTAACGGTATTCCGGAATATAGGAACAAATATGGTTCGGATTTCTCGGACAATTTACAAGTAGATTTACCAAATACTCGAATCATTGTGCTTATATTTCAAAAATCACTTGACGTATATTCTTAGGCCATTAATATAATTTGAAGAACATTTGATTATCTACTTATGTGCAATATTAGGGAAATATGTCTTGGAAAATAGTAACGGTATTACGGAATATAGGAACAAATATGGTTCGGATTTCTCGGACAATTTACAAGTATATTTACCAAATACTCGAATTTATGTGGTTATATGTCAAAAATCACTTGACGTATATTCTTTGATCACGAATATAATCTGAAGGTCACTTCATTATCTACTTATATGCAGAATTTGGGAAATATGTCTTGGAAAATAGTAACGGTATTCCGGAATATAGGAACAAATTTGGTTTGGATTTCTCGGACAATTTACAAGTACATTTACCAAATACTCGAATTTATGTGCTTATATTTCAAAAATCACTTGACGTATATTCTTTGGTCACGAATATAATTTGAAGGTCACTTCATTATCTACTTATATGCAGAATTTGGGAAATATGTCTTGGAAAATAGTAACGGTATTCCGGAATATAGGAACAAATATGGTTTGGATTTCTCGGACAATTTACAAGTACATTAACCAAATACTCGAATCAATGTGCTTATATTTCAAAAATCACTTGACGTATATTCTTAGGCCATGAATATAATTTGAAGGACATTTGATTATCTACTTATGTGCAGAATTTGGGAAATATGTCTTGAAAAATAGTAACGGTATTCCGGAATATAGGAACAAATATGGTTTGGATTTCTCGGACAATTTACAAGTACATTTACCAAATACTCGAATTCAAAAATCACTTGACGTATATTCTTAGGCCATGAATATAATTTGAAGGACATTTGATTATCTACTTATGTGCAGAATTAGGGAAATATGTCTTGGAAAATAGTAACGGTATTACGGAATATAGGAACAAATATGGTTCGGATTTCTCGGACAATTTACAAGTACATTTACCAAATACTCGAATTTATGTGGTTATATTTCAAAAATCACTTGACGTATATTCTTAGGCCATGAATATAATTTGAAGGACATTTGATTATCTACTTATGTGCAGAATTAGGGAAATATGTCTTGGAAAATAGTAACGGTATTACGGAATATAGGAACAAATATGGTTTGGATTTCTCGGACAATTTACAAGTACATTTACCAAATACTCGAATCAATGTGCTTATATTTCAAAAATCACTTTACGTATATTCTTAGGCCATGAATATAATTTGAAGGACATTTGATTATCTACTTATGTGCAGAAATTGGGAAAATAATATTTTACATTTTTTATTTGGCCCTCGATAGGCTTTGAGTTTGACATGCATGCTCTAGCGTTCCATGATATTATTTTGATACAATTATTGATTATGATAAGAATTTACAGGCTAGGTTAGTAATGACAGCAAACTGGTCGGCTTTATTTTTACAGCTTCTTAAGTTGTTGATAAGCTCAAACGTAAGATTTTTAATTTCCTCCATGGACAAAAGATCGTTGGGACCGTTACTAACAAACTGGTGGTTATGGCTTCCATTTGTTGTATTATGCCAATTTCCCAAAGGAGCAGCACTAGTTTGATTTAAAGCATTTGGGAAACTGGTGTTGTAATTTAAGTTGAAGTTGTTCCTAGCTTGTCGTTTGGGCAAGTTCTGTGTACGTTGTTTTAATTTAATATACGTTAGTTTACTTTCACATTCATCTGAATTAGATTGGTGAGGTCCGTTACAGTTTGCACATTTGATGATCGATTCTTTACACTCTGGTGTTTGGTGTTGTCCAGCGCATCATGCACAGAAGGTTTTCACTCTACAGCGACTGGATCCATGCCCGTACATTTGACAGTTGTAGCACTGGGTGATTTGGGTTTTATTAGCTCTCTGGAATTCCCACTTCACTTTAACATATTCAATAATAGAGTAATTTTGTCTAAGTTCTCTCAAATTTATTGTTTGACGTTGAAAATAAACAACGAATATTACAAACTCCGAGTTATGAATACTTTTTTTTATTACGAGTTTAACATCTAAACATTTCAGCCCCATATTGGTAAGATGTTTTTTGATGATTTGTGGGTCTTGTTTGTCCAGACCAAACAGTAGGGCTTTATATGGTTTTTCATCTTTTGTTGCATATGTGAAGAACTCGTACTTATCCGTTAAAAGCTTACATATTGCATCAAAGTCTATCTTCGCTTGACAGAATAATTGATTGATATTTTTTTAACAGAATATTTTTCAACTTTCGCGGATTTGCATAAGGCGTGAACTTCTTCGATTTTAACTTTCAATATCGTTATAGGCGGAATATGGGCTTTAACAGTTTTTTTTAACTAAAACCTCATCATCCAGATTATCTTCATCAACAGTTTGAAGAGGGGAATAATAGTTTGTTGATGATCCAACATTATTTGCTTTGTTTTTTTTGCTCATACTGTCGCCGCGATGTGCGTACACATCATCGTTACCGCGTGCACGTTTAATCTTGTTTGTTTTGATCACTCTTTTTCTGAATATTATATTGTTGTTGTTTTTCAGAAAGACACACGAAGCTTAGTTGTTCGCAGTCAAGAAAGCACATAAACACGTCTGATTCTAACAAGAGCTAGTTTACGACTGTTTTACAAGTACATTTACCAAATACTCGAATCAATGTGCTTATATTTCAAAAATCACTTGACGTATATTCTTAGACCATGAATATAATTTGGAGGACATTTGATTATCTACTTATGTGCAGAATTAGGGAAATATGTTTTGGAAAATAGTATCGGTATTACGGAATATAGGAACAAATATGGTTCGGATTTCTCGGACAATTTACAAGTACATTTACCAAATACTCGAATTTATGTGGTTATATTTCAAAAATCACTTGACGTATATTCTTAGGCCATGAATATAATTTGAAGGACATTTGATTATCTACTTATGTGCAGAATTAGGGAAATATGTTTTGGAAAATAGTATCGGTATTACGGAATATAGGAACAAATATGGTTCGGATTTCTCGGACAATTTACAAGTACATTTACCAAATACTCGAATTTATGTGGTTATATTTCAAAAATCACTTGACGTATATTCTTTGGTCACAAATATAATTTGAAGGTCACTTCATTATCTACTTATATGCAGAATTTGGGAAATATGTCGTGGAAAATAGTAATGGTATTCCGGAATATAGGAACAAATATGGTTTGGATTTCTCGGACAATTTACAAGTACATTTACACCAAATTCCGTCAGAGTTTTTTATGAGAGTTTTTCTTTTTGTGGGCCTTTTCAAATATTTCGTAGCTTTCCATAACATGTGTTCGTCATATTTAGAATGATTTATTTCATCAATAAACTCTGCCGTTTTCTTATTGGCATGTTCGTAGAGTAAAGTTGTAAGATCCTTACATGCCTTATTAAATAATCGCTTTTCATCAATATTCCTGCTTAGTTGCCATCTTTTGCGCAACCTCCTTTTTTCTCTTACCAATTGTCTAATTTCAGTTGAGATGTGAAATTGTGAGTTATATTGGCAGGGTGCTACATCCAATGATGGTGTAGAAATTCTGGCACATGTGTGTATCAAATTTGTAAAATTTTCAACGGCTTCTTCCAATTCGGTACCAGTTTTTAGTTTTATACTCAAATTTACATTGTTGTCCAAGAGATATTGAAATTGAGATATATTCGTATTAGAGTTTAGGATGCTATATTTTCTGGACTTTAGTTGATGAGAAATATTTATATTGACCATAATGGGTGTATGATCTGAGCTTAACTCGTTACTATCGATAATATCTAATTGATGGTTGGGTATTCCGGAATAAACTATAAAGTCTAGTAAATCAGGAACTTTACGAGGGTCGCTTGGCCAGTATGTGGGTGATCCCGTAGATAGAACGGAGTAGTTTTTCTTTGTTAAGTACTTGAAAAGTTCTCTACCTTTCGGGTTTACCAACCTGGAGCCCCACCATGGGTGCTTCGCATTAAAATCACCACCAACGAGAAATCGTGTTCCTAGTGTTTTAAAAAAGTCGTCATAGTCTTGAACATTGATATTGTGTCGCGGAGGGAAATATATGGATGATATAACTAGATCACCGTTATTAACTTTTAACTTGATATTAGTAGCCTGAAGAAATGGTTCTTTGTACTCTTTCAGTATATTATATTTAATGTTAGACTTGACTATTATTCCTGATCCAGCATGGGCCCTATTACTAGGGTAATTTGTGTTAATAAAGTCGTAGCTGGCAATTTTAAAATAACTTCTGCTAGTGCAGTGTGTCTCAGACACTAGCATTACATCAATATAATTGGATTTATGGAAAAGTTCAACTTCCCTGGTATGATTGGATATGCCATTGGCATTCCATATTGCCATTCTAAGATTTAAGGGCATAGTTTTGAAATGAGTAGTTGCATCATGTTTAATAACGTATTGGTTAATTCGGTTTGTTTCTGAATAAGTGCTTCTAAATTTTTAAATGTATTTTGCTCTGGCTGGTGTTTTGTAACTTGAGCATATGAAAATTGATTCATCGCAGATCTTTCCTGTGTGTTGCCGTCATGAGCGATGTTTGGAAAATTCCCTGATATATATTGGAACTGAGTTTTGTTAGGATTTATGTTTCGTCGACTACTAATACCTCTCCTTTGAACTATGTTTTTATAGATTTTACATCCCTTATAGTTTGCAGTATGATGTTCCAGACAATTCACACATTGGGGAGGAATATTTATAGGTTTAGTGCATTGATCTGTTGCATGGCTCAGTCCGCATTTGACGCAATTAAAATCTCTTCTACAATATGACTTGGTGTGTCCAAATTGTTGGCACCTGTGACATTGTACAAGATCATCTGTCTTATGTGGGGGTTCAATTGTCACAACTGTATTGTAGAGGCGATTCGCTTTATAAATATTTTTATACACTCCATCATAGGATGGAGTATATACTAAGTTTGTCATTCCGTTTGCAACACCTCGAAAGAGTGATCTGCGACCCTATAAAGTATATATATTATCGGTCAGTGTAAAATTCTAAGACATTCTAGCGATGTCCGTCTATCCGTCCGTCCGTCCGTCTGTCCGTCTGTTGTCTGTTGAAATCACGATAGAGTGCGAACGACCAACGCTAAGAAGCTGAAATTTTGTAGGAAGATGTTTTTTGCCCATAAGCAGGTTAAGTTCGAGAATGGGCAATATCGGAACAAAGGGGAAAAAGTTCCCCTTTACGGGACTAAATATATCCCGGCCATAATCAAATTTTTCAAATATTTTTTTTCACTACATCTGATTTTTATAAGTTTATATAATTTATAGATGGGGAAAAAAATCCCAAAAATGGGCGTGGGTTACGTGGACCCTTGGGGCCCAAAAAAAGGGCCCATGATAAACATGCGCATATGGGTATCGAAGTGCAACGAAATTTACTCACGAACCCAAATATGCCTTTATTTTCATGATTTGCCTAAATTTTTTGATCCGGTTTCTGGGACTATCGGGTCACCAGCGGCCCAAAAACCGTCCCTTGACAAACATGGACATATGGGTATCGAAATGCAACGAAATTTTCTCGCGAACCCAAATATGCATTTATTTTCATGATTTGGATACAATTTGTGATCGGGTTCCTGGGACTATCGGGTCACGAGAGGCCCAAAAACTTAGTTCGTTTTCTTATTTATTGACTTTTTAAGGATCCATGATGGAGGGTATATAAGATTCGGCCCGGCCGAACTTACTATTTGTCCACTTGTTATTATTTTGGTTGGGCTCTAAATCGAGAAAGAACATTGGCAGTGGTACCTTAGTTACTCTGGTTTTGATGTTGGTTATGTTTCGAACTTTGTGTCCCAAGTCTTCGATCTCTTTTTTTAGTTCATCAACGGGTGTTGAGAAATGAAGATTTTTTATGACTACTCTGTACGATCTTTCTTGCTTCAGTTGATACGTGTGAAAGAGTATTTTTTTATCATCCAGGTATTTGACAACTGATCTGTAAGATTTCGTATCGTTTATAACCATCCTTATTTGTCCGTCTCGTAGAGATTTATAAGTAAAATCTTCAGATTTTATAATTTCGGAAATGCTTTTTATCATTTTTTTAATGTCAGTAACATTTGGTATTATTATCGGTGGTGGTTTTACTTCATCGAGGTTTGCACTTTCTTGTTGCTTTTCATCATCATCACCGTCTACATCAAGAACAGAAAAAGTGTTGTTGTTGTTGCTCGCTGCATTTATTGCCATGCGCTTATGCTGGTACAATTGTGGAGAACTAGACTGATGTCTTTTTGTTGTTTTCTTTGCAGAAGGTGTCTGCCAGCTAGAACTTCTGTTATCACTTGTATTGCTGCCACTATCCATGCTAAGGGCAGCAGTGGATTAGCAGCCGCAGAAAAATAACTAGTAACCTTGAGTAATTTGTTGGTGGGGATACTTTATTACTTGTGCACAGTTTATTGTTATTTAAAACAATAACAAAGTCTATCGATATTATTGAAAAAGAGTTTTAGCGATCTTCCGTGGTATACGTACGTACAGTATCACTGTTGATTTCTCGGACAATTTACAAGTACATTTACCAAATACTCGAATTTATGTGGTTATATTTCAAAAATCACTTGACGTATATTCTTTGGTCACGAATATAATTTGAAGGACATTTGATTATCTACTTATGTGCAGAATTAGGGAAATATGTCTTGGAAAATAGTAACGGTATTACGGAATATAGGAACAAATATGGTTTGGATTTCTCGGACAATTTACAAGTACATTTACCAAATACTCGAATCAATGTGCTTATATTTCAAAAATCACTTGACGTATATTCTTTGGTCACGAATATAATTTGAAGGTAACTCTATTATCTACTTATATGCAAAATTTGGGAAATATGTCTTGGAATATAGTAACGGTATTCCGGAATATAGGAACAAATATGGTTTGGATTTCTCGGACAATTTACAAGTACATTTACCAAATACTCGAATCAATGTGCTTATATTTCAAAAATCACTTGACGTATATTCTTAGGCCATGAAAAATTTTTAAAGGACATTTGATTATCTACTTATGTGCAGAATTTGGGAAATATGTCTTGAAAAATAGTAACGGTATTCCGGAATATTGGAACAAATATGGTTTGGATTTCTCGGACAATTTACAAGTACATTTACCAAATACTCGAATCAATGTGCATGAATATAATTTGAAGGACATTTGATTATCTACTTATGTGCAGAATTAGGGAAATATGTCTTGGAAAATAGTAACGGTATTACGGAATATAGGAACAAATATGGGTTGGATTTCTCGGACAATTTACAAGTACATTTACCAAATACTCGAATCAATGTGCTTGTAGTGGGAGGAAATCGCCTCGCTAATGATTTCCACTGGATTTTGAATAAAGAAGAGATTGTTTTCAACAAACAAATTCAATTTATTTAACCAAAATTTCTTATATTAAAATTCCTAAAATACAAATTCAACTTAGGATATTTTCATCATTTTTCTAGTAGGTACAACTTACTTTTTGGTATGGAAACCACTAGATAATTATTTTCAATATACAGTTCAATTGGTATGTAGAAAAGATTTAGAAATACTCCTATTCACAGCGTCCGGCCAAGCTAATTACCAATTTTATCTTAAAAAATGGCGCTGTACTAGACGCTAGAACCTCCAACTCCGAAAATCGAGTTGCCGCCGTAACATATATTTTATTTAACGAATGTATCTTAAACTAACTAAACATATCATTATGCAGATTTGCCAGTGACGGCAACATTCTCCCCCACAGTATGACAAGAAGGATCTTTGGTGGCATACTCCTCTTGGGAAGTCACGTCCAAAACTGCTAGTTTCGCCACAGGTCTTTCTAGGATTTCATGTGATGTTAACACCTTAGCACTTCTTACTTGTCCATCTTTTGCCAATCTTGTCTCTAGTACTTTACCTCGAGGCCAAACATTGCGAGGCATGGAAGGGTCAACAATTACTACTAAGTCCCCCTGACGAAGAGGTTCCTGCCTTCCGAACCACTTAGACCTGCACGTTAGCGTAGGCAAAAATTCTGCCAGCCACTTTTTCCAAAAAACATTTGAGTACTGTTGCGATGTTATCCAATTTTGCTTTAGGACCACGCCACTGTCATTACATCTGGACATTGGTTTGAGTCCATTGGAGCTTCCCAGTAGAAAATGGTTGGGGGTCAATGCCTCTTCGATTTCGTCATCGATAGGAACATAGGCGAGAGGCCTTGAATTAACAATATTCTCTACCTCGATCAACATACTGGAAAGCAATTCATCACTTGTCGCTCTTGATGACATTATTTTATATAGCACAGTTTTTACCGACCGTACCAATCGTTCCCAAGCACCTCCCATATGAGGGGAAGATTGTGGATTAAAGTTCAATTTTGTTGTAGTGCTGGTGAATGGCCAGGATGCATGAACTGGTGTTCAGGGAATGCGCAAGTTCAACGTGGATGGCTCTAACTGTTAAACAAGTAAACAGGCAACCATACCGCTTTTCTTTATGGCGATTCACTGTTACTATAAGAGGTCCAAAGAAATCCACTCCCGTATAAGTAAATGGTGCTTCATATGTGGCCAAACGAGCTCTTGGTAACTTTGCCATCTGTGGAACACGTGGAACCGCCTTTTTTACTTTACACCATTGACATTTTCGCGTCACCGATTTATATATAACCCGAAGTTTAGAAATTGAATATCTCTGACGAAGTTCGTTAATAACCGTTTCATGGTTTATGTGATAGTATTTGGCATGATAATGAAGTATTATAAGACTCGTTATATAACTGGATTTGGGTAAAATTACAGGATGTTTCCTTTCTTCAGAAACCCGTGCATTATCGATCCTACCATCAATCCTCACAACGCCAAGTTCGTCCATGAATGGTGATTTGGTAAAAATGTCACTTGACTTCGGTATTTCTATACCCGATTTTAAACAAGATATCTCCCCAGAATATTTTTCACTTTGAGTTTGTCGAATTAAGAAGCTCTCCGCTTTTATCAACTCAGCTTGAGTGAATTCGCCTTTTCCTATTATCTTGGTTCTGATATTATTTATAAAGCGTAAAAAATAAGCAGTAGCTCTCAAAAGCCGATTCCAATTTGAAAAACGTCCTTCATCAATTAACTTTATGGAAAAGGTTATTTTAAATGAGTGATGAATCATCTCTTCAGGAGTTGTCTCTTTATGAACGTAGGGTTCATTCCACTTATCTTCCGTTTGATATATACAATCAGGTCCTTTATACCATCTACTCAGACTGGATACCTGTGGAACCCGAGTCCATTTTGTAGCCTCATCTGCTACGTTTTCTTTAGTAGGTATCCAACGCCAGTCATTTACGGAACTCAATTCTAAAATTTATGTTATGCGAAAGGCTACAAATTGGTTATATTTTCTATGGTCAGAATTGATCAAACTTAAAACAGTTTTAGAATCTGACCAGAAAATTTTCCTCGAAATCTTAATATTATGATTCTCGCAGATGTATTTTGCGTAACGAACCCCAATTAAAGCCGCCATAAGTTCGAGGCGGGGTACTGACGTAATTTTTATTGGGGCAACCCCGGTTTTTGAACCAATTAAAGAACATATTATGGTTTCATCGGATACCAAGCGCAAGTAGCAAACTGCTGCATAGCCATCTTTACCGGCGTCGACAAAGGTATGAAGCTGGACATTAATACCATCATATGTGGGAAAAATTTTCAGATAACAGCGAGGTATTTTGATCTGTTGAATATTCGGTAAAAAATTTACCCATTGAGTCCACTTTATCATCAGTTCTTCAGATATTTCTTCATCCCACCCTATTCTGCACCTCCAAATTTCTTGTAGTAAAATTTTTACATACATGATAATGTTACCAATTAGTCCTAGTGGGTCAAATATTGACATAACTAGACGAAGTACTTCACGTTTTGTAGGCCTTTTAATACAACAAAATATATCGCTTTCTATCAGCCACTGGGAAACCTTAAAAGTAATGATGTCTTCCTGATGTTCCCAATAGACACCAAGGACCTTTTCCACATTTCCAGAATCGTTGAAGTTTAAGCATTTCGTAGAATCAGAGCAGCTGTCGGAAATCATTCTCAGTACCTCCTTATTGTTGGATATCCAATTGCGTATATGGAATCCACCTTGACGATGAACATATTTTACATCAGATATCAATTCAATTGTCTCTTGTGGAGTGTCAACAGAAATCAAAAGATCATCAACATAGTGATTTTCTTTTATAGCCTTAACTGCAAAAGGGTAGTCGTTCTCAAAACGTTCCGCATTTAAGTTTTTAATATATTGAGATATGCTAGGAGCACATGTTGCCCCAAAAATCATCACATCCATTACGTAAATTTCCGGACTGATATTTTGGTCACATCCACGCCACAAAAAACGTTGTACATGTCTATCTTCAGGCCTTATGAAGATTTGATGAAACATTTCTTCGATGTCACCGCAGATAGCAATAGATTTCTGACGAAAGGAAAATAACACAGCTGGGAGAGACGTTAACATATCTGGGCCCTTTAATAAGAATGAGTTCAAAGAGACCCCTCGAGACTTTGCCGCAGCGTCCCAAACAACACGAGATTTTCCCGGTTTATTCTTGTTAAAAACTGCGAAGATTGGCAGATACCACTCTTTATGACCTGCATCGATTTCTTCCTGAGATAATTTACGAATGTATCCTTTCGAAACATATTTCTCAATCGTAGTTGTAAAAACATTCAAAAGTTCCGGACTTTGCTTCAGTTTACACTCCAGACAGAGGAGACGTTTAATTGCCATCTCATAGCTGTCGGGTAAATTTAGAACATCAAATTTCCACAGTAGTGGAGTTACAAAGTGACCGTCTTCCCTCTGTTGTGTATGTTGTTTTAAAAGACTAAGGGCACGCTCATCATCTTTACCAACTAGTGGATCCTTACAACAAATCCCAACACTATCGAGTGAGTAAAACCCCTTTACTAAATCTTCTAAATTTCGATCCCTATTGCTACATTCGCATATGTGGTAATTAAAATGATTACTTGATTGTTTATTGTCAGCTACAGTTCTATATATCAGCCAACCAATTTGTGTTCGTACGGCTACCGGTTCGTGAGGAGATCCTTGTCTTACTTTTGATGATATTCCCAAGTTGAAGTGATTGAGGCCGATAAGTATTTTAGGTACCGCATCATAATAACTTTGAATAGGCAAATTTCTTAGGTGTGGAAATGTTTGTAAAAGATTCTCATAATCCAACGTCTGTGTCGGTAGGTTTAGCGAAGACACTGTGCTTACATTCAGCGGTAAACGTTTGTTATTGCCACCTGAAATATGAATCGTTAACTTTTTCGAATTGCTCTCACACCTTTCCATACCACCGGTCCACTTAAGGCACAACGGATTAGCGGCTCCCGACATTTCTAGGTCTTCCATCAATGATTCATCCATCAGGCTTATGGATGAACCCTCATCAATAAAAGCATAGGTGTTCACACTTTTGTTTTTTCCGAACACTTTTACAGGTATTATTTTAAATAAAACTTGTTTCACACTCCCCACTGTGTTTGTGCAAACAACGTTTGTATAGTTTGTGCTTTCTCACAATATCCCACTTTTCACCACGATTTAGCGAAAGGTATTTGGTACAATTTGCAATTGCCGTACATCTGTTAGAGCTACAGACAAAACATTTACGTTCCTCAGTATGGGCATGAACAAAAGCCTTTTTAGAAGTGTTGTTGTTTACGTTGTGTGATCTATCTCTTCTGTTGTTATAACAGTTTTCGACTGTTATACAGCTGGCAGAGATACCTATGTTGAATATCCAATTAGCAAACTCGTACATATTGAGGTTTTTGTTTTGATCCAACAGCTGTAACTTTTGAATTCCCCACTGCAGCTGATATGATGCTGGTAATTTTTGTATTAACTCTTGTAAAAGTGAGGAGTTGTTTATTTCATCTAATAAATTAGATGATTCAATTGTAGCTATTAAGCTTTTTACATTGACAGCAAAGGTGGTAAATGAAGGTAAGTAATTTTCATCAATTGGAGGGGTTGCTTTAATAAGATTTTTGATAGAATTTACGATTTTTTCAGGCTGACAATACAGTAACCGAAGTATTGACATAACCCAAGATACGTTCGTTGGATGAACTAACATATGTTGAACATTTTTAAGAGCATCGCCACTCAAGGATTTCTGTAATCGAATAAGATTTTCGCTATCTGTGAATCCACATATTTTTGTCGACCAATCATAAGTGGATGAAAATAGGGGCCATTCTTCTGGTTGACCGGAGAAAGTTGGTAGCTCTTTTGGCATAGACTTTCGGGCAATAAGTTGACTTTGATTTATTTGTGATGTGTTAAAAGCATTGGTAGAAACTTGAGGTGAATTCGTGTATGTGCAGTGTTGCGGTTCGATGGTTGGAGCGGTTCCTGCTGCAAAGTTTTGTGTGGAAGTAAAGATTGAAAAGTTTGGAGGATTTAAATTAAAGGTTTGTTGTGGCGTATGGCTGATAGGAGCAGCAGTGTTCCTATATACGTTTTGAACGTTGGAAGACAATGTCGTCGGATTACCTGGATTCATGCTGACGGTTGTAGGAATTTGGAAGGTTTGATGTGAATATTGATGTCGTTGTTGAACTCCAGTGTGGGCGGTTGCGCCGGGAAGAACTGTTGGTTCAATGGAGGCAGAGGTTGAAGTTGTGGCGACGTTCGCGTTAACTTGCGGAATATTATAAAGTAAATGGTTACTAACTCTGTTAGAATTATTCGTTTTGTTAGTGGCATTTAAGACACCATTCACTTGAGATTGATTATTGAAATAAACAGTTTTATCTGGCAAGTGGGATAATGCTTGCCGCGCCGTCGTTCTGTTTTCAGATAATGACATAGGATCGGATTGAACTTGTTTAGAACAATCAATCGTAGGTGGAAGTTTTTGCAACCAATTGCGAACGGACTGTGATCGACGTGATGACGCCACACTAAGGCGGTCTTCTTCTTGAAGTTGTAAGAGTCTATATTTTTTGGTAAGGTAATCTTTATTTAGAGCGGTCTGGCATGCTAGGGAAAGGGATCTTTCCTCTTCTAGTCGTTGAAGCTCCAGTTGAAGATATCTGGACTGGGAATCACTTGATTGAACTGTGGCACGGCTGCAAACACTATGCTCGGATTGAGGCGATGTAGCATTAACCGGTACTGAATTACAAGTTTGGCATTTGAAGGTTAGGGTTGATAATTCCTCTGGAGTGGCATTTGTGCATGACGTATGATAACTTTTTTGGCATTTACTGCACGTTATCATATTTTGGTCAGGGGGATTTGCGCAAAGTAGACACTTAGAACTATTTTGTTGACCCTGGTCTTCCATTTGTACTTACTTTGATTGATTGAATAGGACGCTGTTAGGTGCTTCTGTTGTTCTTCTTGACTTTACAGGAAACGTTAGCCAAAAAGAATTTTAAAATGTAGTGGGAGGAAATCGCCTCGGTGGAAATGATTTCCACTGGATTTTGAATAAAGAAGAGATTGGTTTCAACAAACAATTGGAAAATATTACTTGGAAAATAGTAACGGTATTCCGGAATATAGGAACAAATATGGTTTGGATTTCTCGGACAATTTACAAGTACATTTACGAAATACTCGAATCAATGTGCTTATATTTCAAAAATCACTTGACGTATATTCTTAGGCCATGAATATAATTTGAAGGACATTTGATTATCTACTTATGTGCAGAATTAGGGAAATATGTCTTGGAAAATAGTAATATAGGAACAAATATGGTTCGGATTTCTCGGACAATTTACAAGTACATTTACCAAATACTCGAATTTATGTAGTTATATTTCAAAAATCACTTGACGTATATTCTTAGGCCATGAATATAATTTGAAGGACATTTGATTATCTACTTATGTGCAGAATTAGGGAAATATGTCTTGGAAAATAGTAACGGTACTACGGAATATAGGAACAAATATGGTTTGGATTTCTCGGACAATTTACAAGTACATTTACCAAATACTCGAATCAATGTGCTTATATTTCAAAAATCACTTGACGTATATTCTTAGGCCATGAATATACTTTGAAGGACATTTGATTATCTACTTATGTGCAGAATTTGGAAAATATGTCTTGGAAAATAGTAACGGTATTCCTGAGTATAGGAACAAATATGGTTCGGATTTCTCGGAAAATATAAAATGTTTTCAATTAAAGTCGTGTATTTCTGAAACTATTGGCACTATATAATTATGTATATAATTATAGTACACACTTATGCAAAATTTGGGAAACGTACCGTTAAAAATCACCGAGTTATTCCGAAAATAATAAAATTGACTGGACAATTTACAAGTACATTTACCAAATACTCGAATCAGTATGCTTATATTTCAAAAATCACTTGACATATATTCTTAGGCCATGAATATACTTTGAAGGATATTTGATTATCTACTTATGTGCAGAATTTGGAAAATATGTCTTGGAAAATAGTAACGGTATTCCGGAGTATAGGAACAAATATGGTTCGGATTTCTCGGACAATTTACAAGTACATTTACCAAATACTCGAATTTATGTGCTTATATTTCAAAAATCACTTGACGTATATTCTTTGGTCACGAATATAATTTGAAGGTCACTTCATTATCTACTTATATGCAGAATTTGGGAAATATGTCTTGGAAAATAGTAACGGTATTCCGGAATATAGGAACAAATATGGTTTGCATTTCTCGGACAATTTACAAGTACATTTACCAAATACTCGAATCAATGTGCTTATATTTCAAAAATCACTTGACGTATATTCTTAGGCCATGAAAATTTTTTGAAGGACATTTGATTATCTACTTATGTGCAGAATTTGGGAAATATGTCTTGGAAAATAGTAACGGTATTACGGAATATAGGAACAAATATGGTTCGGATTTCTCGGACAATTTACAAGTACATTTACCAAATACTCAAATTTATGTGCTTATATTTCAAAAATCACTTGACGTATATTCTTTGGTCACGAATATAATTTGAAGGTCACTTCATTATCTACTTATATGCAGAATTTGGGAAATATGTCTTGGAAAATAGTTACATTATTCCGGAATATAGGAACAAATATGGTTTGGATTTCTCGGACAATTTACAAGTACATTTACCAAATACTCGAATCAATGTGCTTATATTACAAAAATCGCTTGACATATATTCTTAGGCCATGAATATAATTTGAAGGACATTTGATTATCTACTTATGTGCAGAATTAGGGAAATATGTCTTGGAAAATAGTAACGGTACTACGGAATATAGGAACAAATATGGTTTGGATTTCTCGGACAATTTACAAGTACATTTACCAAATACTCGAATCAATGTGCTTATATTTCAAAAATCACTTGACGTATATTCTTAGGCCATGAATATACTTTGAAGGACATTTGATTATCTACTTATGTGCAGAATTTGGAAAATATGTCTTGGAAAATAGTAACGGTATTCCTGAGTATAGGAACAAATATGGTTCGGATTTCTCGGAAAATATAAAATGTTTTCAATTAAAGTCGTGTATTTCTGAAACTATTGGCACTATATAATTATGTATATAATTATAGTACACACTTATGCATAATTTGGGAAACGTACCGTTAAAAATCACCGAGTTATTCCGAAAATAATAAAATTGACTGGACAATTTACAAGTACATTTACCAAATACTCGAATCAGTATGCTTATATTTCAAAAATCACTTGACATATATTCTTAGGCCATGAATATACTTTGAAGGATATTTGATTATCTACTTATGTGCAGAATTTGGAAAATATGTCTTGGAAAATAGTAACGGTATTCCGGAGTATAGGAACAAATATGGTTCGGATTTCTCGGACAATTTACAAGTACATTTACCAAATACTCGAATTTATGTGCTTATATTTCAAAAATCACTTGACGTATATTCTTTGGTCACGAATATAATTTGAAGGTCACTTCATTATCTACTTATATGCAGAATTTGGGAAATATGTCTTGGAAAATAGTAACGGTATTCCGGAATATAGGAACAAATATGGTTTGCATTTCTCGGACAATTTACAAGTACATTTACCAAATACTCGAATCAATGTGCTTATATTTCAAAAATCACTTGACGTATATTCTTAGGCCATGAAAATTTTTTGAAGGACATTTGATTATCTACTTATGTGCAGAATTTGGGAAATATGTCTTGGAAAATAGTAACGGTATTACGGAATATAGGAACAAATATGGTTCGGATTTCTCGGACAATTTACAAGTACATTTACCAAATACTCAAATTTATGTGCTTATATTTCAAAAATCACTTGACGTATATTCTTTGGTCACGAATATAATTTGAAGGTCACTTCATTATCTACTTATATGCAGAATTTGGGAAATATGTCTTGGAAAATAGTTACATTATTCCGGAATATAGGAACAAATATGGTTTGGATTTCTCGGACAATTTACAAGTACATTTACCAAATACTCGAATCAATGTGCTTATATTACAAAAATCGCTTGACATATATTCTTAGGCCATGAATATAATTTGAAGGACATTTGATTATCTACTTATGTGCAGAATTAGGGAAATATGTCTTGGAAAATAGTAACGGTATTACGGAATATAGGAACAAATATGGTTTGGATTTCTCGGACAATTTACAAGTACATTTACGAAATACTCGAATTTATGTGCTTATATTTCAAAAATCACTTGACGTATATTCTTTGGTCACGAATATAATTTGAAGGTCACTGGGAGCGGAGGAATAAAAACGACAGCACGGTTTCGCTCTTAGTCAGGAACTAACTTTATTTACAATAGAATCTTAACTTGAAACCTACATAAATAAAGAAACTAAAAATACATATGTGCATGGATACATGTACATACCAAACTTACAACAAACAATACATAAAAACTATATGAATGCACCAACGCACATTCATACTTATATGATCTGCCGCTCCATCAAACGCGGACAGAATGACAATTAAATAAATACACAGATAGTGGAATATATTTAGACTCTATCAAATAAACATAACATGCTACATTCTCACCCCTCCAACTCTGTCCATTAACACACAGTGTCATTGACATTATGTTGTTCGGTCTTCTAATCAGAATTTATAATTAGATTAACCCACAACTCGGAGACCGAGAAAGTAAGCATACAACTGCATTAAACAAGGTTGACACCGCATGCATTCGTAATAAAATAACAATATTTACGACCTTTCATCCTCATAACAAAAAATACAAACATATGGTTGGAACTATAGATAGTACCAATCTTACAATGTGTACAGAACTGTACATATTGCCGGCCTTAAAAGATCCTAAATTTTTAATAACAACAAATACATTAGAAACGAACAAATAATGACTACATATACCCTAAATAACACGAGGTAGCGCGAGGGTTGCAGGTAACTATTGGGATGACATCGGGCACAACTCCAAATAAGTATTATGATGATGGTTATGATGCATGTTGAAACACTCAGACCGGATAATTTGTAGTTGTCATCAGTTTTATATACATTAGATTATTTCCGCAGCTGTTTTTTGTGCATCTTTTTTAAAAATCCAACTCCAGATCAGTATAATTGACAAGCCGCAAAGGAAACCCCGATTTTGGGAATTACAGGCATTTTATATACATATATACCAACAATTAGTTTGAACATGGCATATGGTAAAGATGACATACGTGCTGACAGGTTGAGACTTGGCTTCATTCTCAATATACCGCACTCTTCAAGAATATCACTCCGGCTCTTTTTGTTGGACTTAATCTCCGCAGCCAGTTTATCGCATACCGAACATATCCACGTTTTTAAGGAATTAGGTTGTTTCCAAAAGTTGTGGAGTCCCAAATTTGAATTCGACCTCGCAGTGATATCCTTAATTTGGATGTTAAACTTATTCACCGAAAGCAGCTGTGTCAGAATGTTGTCTTTGTAACACAACAATGCACCGATGATACAATTTTGAACCGTTTCAAAGCCTTCAAGACTTGCCAGCATATTCGTTACTGTCACTGGTATCGTTAACGTGTCAATAGTCTGATTGACAGCTTCCTCCACCGCACGAATAGCACTGCTCAGTATTTGTATATTTTGAAACACCGATTTGCCTTTCTCCTTAATTACTTCAGACGTTACGTCCTAGAGCGATGATTTATTACTCGAGATCCTCGCTTCATCCAGGCCCGCTTTGGCCGTTGTGTTCTCGGACATACCACCACGTTCCGCGTTGTTTTGACAAGTCCCACAATAGCCACCTCCTCGAAGAAAATACCTGTCTTATTAGTACTAGTTATACTAAGCTTATAACTGACAGGACTATTAATTTTCTTATTTTTATAGACATTTATATTAAATTTGTTTCTAATTTCAGAATTGTTTTTTAATAAGAATGGATTGACCATTCTTTTGCATTTCCTACTTTTCGTAGGTTCTTTACAGGAACTGGAAGGTTTGTCCATTTCTTTATTTTCAGTTCCATGAGTGGGAAAAGGGCAAACATTGTGGATTGACCTTTCGGTATCCCCAATGCTGGTCCTTACGTCCACCATTTTACATAAACCATCCGAACTCATTCCAGCTCGGATGACCCTCCCCCGCTTCAGTACTGGTACAACAAACAGTACTGGTACATGTCCTTTTGACATGACCACTGTTTAGACATTTGGAACACATACTGTTCTCCATAGCCAAATCCCATTTCTCTTTGACGGGTAGGCTTCGAAACTTAAAACACCTATTAAATGGATGCCCTACTAAACATTTCAGCGGACACTTTGGCATACATGTATTTTTTGAAGGATTTGCCTTTTGGCATACTGAACTCCATATCTGAGAGAATTTCCCTCCCATAATTCTTTATTCATTCCTTAAGGATTTACCAATTTAGCGTCTTTTTCGCTAGTAAATTGTTGGCTTGCCTCTACGGAATACTGATCTTTTTCGATTCCTGAAATCTCCAAATAACGACCCCTTAAATCATAGAACCAATCAGTAAGATCATGGTCCGGGAATTCTCCCAAGTACTCGACAAACACTGATTCTGTGATTCTGAACCTCTCTCTTAAACTTTTCATTGAAATATTTTTCTTTTCAATTTTAACATTTAAGTCATTCAAGAGGTATTTGAATTTCCTTACTAACCCATGACTTTGCATGGTTGCCGAGTGCAACTGGTTGGTTTGTCCAACTTGCTTGCTCGACTCGGAATTCATCCTCTGCTGCAATTTTACTGCATTACCCATATCTATCCCTGTTAAAGCACTACCTTCCTTTAAAGATCCCGATAGTAAAGCTATACCAATTTTGATATCTTTGTCTACCTTCCTCTTCATGTGGCAGTATAAACTTTCAAACAGTTCCAATGCCTCCTGGACCTCATCAACGAATGTCCCTTTACGATCTGCAGTCAACGACGGCAGACGGAGTTCCTCAACACTGTCCTGAAATTCTCTTTTACACTCCATAAAAGACATTTTCAAATTATTCAGATGTTGTATTCGACATTCCCTAGCTACATCACCCTGAGCCAATTTGCTCAGTTCATTGTAGAGCCTAGCTACTTCACTGCCTAAAAACTCTAGCCTCTGAACTATTCCCATTTTTGGCATTATTTAACCGAAACAAAAGTAGTTTTATATATTTTATTACGCGACGGAATATTATTTATTGCCGGAATCTTTCTTCAATACATTTTTTTTTTAACTGATCTTTTACCAAAGAGTATTTAAAGTTCCATACCACTGGTGGGGGGAAACTAGAAATTTCAATGGTTTTTTTTTTCCACGTGATCTTTTACCAAAGAGTATTTAAAGTTCCTTACCACTGGTGGGGGGAAACTAGAAATTTCAATGGTATCACGTCGGGGTCACCAAAATGTAGATCTTATAGGGAGCGGAGGAATAAAAACGACAGCACGGTTTCGCTCTTAGTCAGGAACTAACTTTATTTACAATAGAATCTTAACTTGAAACCTACATAAATAAAGAAACTAAAAATACATATGTACATGGATACATGTACATACCAAACTTACAACAAACAATACATAAAAACTATATGAATGCACCAACGCACATTCATGCTTATATGATCTGCCGCTCCATCAAACGCGGACAGAATGACAATTAAATAAATACACAGATAGTGGAATATATTTAGACTCTATCAAATAAACATGACATGTTACATTCTCACCCCTCCAACTCTGTCCATTAACACACAGTGTCATTGACATTATGTTGTTCGGTCTTCTAATCAGAATTTATAATTAGATTAACCCACAACTCGGAGACCGAGAAAGTAAGCATACAACTGCATTAAAGAAGGTTGACACCGCATGCATTCGTAATAAAATAACAATATTTACGACCTTTCATCCTCATAACAAAAAATACAAACATATGGTTGGAACTATAGATAGTACCAATCTTACAATGTGTACAGAACTGTACAGTCACTTCATTATCTACTTATATGCAGAATTTGGGAAATATGTCTTGGAAAATAGTAACGGTATTCCGGAATATAGGAACAAATATGGTTTGGATTTCTCGGACAATTTACAAGTACATTTACCAAATACTCGAAACAATGTGCTTATATTTCAAAAATCACTTGACGTATATTCTTTGGTCACGAATATAATTTGAAGGTCACTTCATTATCTACTTATATGCAGAATTTGGGAAATATGTCTTGGAAAATAGTAACGGTATTCCGGAATATAGGAACAAATATGGTTTGGATTTCTTATATTTCAAAAATCACTTGACGTATATTCTTTGGTTACGAATATAATTTGAAGGCCATTTCATTATCTACTTATATGCAGAATTTGGGAAATATGTTTTTTTTTTTTTTTTTGACTAACACTCAGGGGATGCCCCCTGTAAATGCAATGCACTGTGTTAGCGATGAGAAATAAGGGTATTGGAGGGAGGAAAGAGGGAGTAGTGTTTGTTGACGTTGGCCTTGAATTTGGTAATGTCATAGCAGGCAGGAAAAACACTTGCAGGAAGATTATTCCACAAACGAACAGTCCGGCTGAAGAACGAATTTTCTCTATAGTGCGTCGTCCAGTCAACCGGCCATTTGACAATGAACGGATGAGAGACCCTGGATAGCCGAGTATTCCGGCTAAATGTTCTAACGTCAGGGACCAGACGACGGATATCTTCAGAACAGATACCATTAAAATATCTATAGAATAGCGATACACAACCCACATTTCGGCGATGCTGTAGGGAGACAATAGAGCTGGATACCCTACCATCCCCTATCAACACCACCGCTCTCCTCTGTACACGGTCCAGAAGCTTCAAAGATGTTAATGGAGCCCCTGCCCATATATGCGAGTTGTATTCCATTTTAGGCCGGATGTATGTGGTGTAAATATTTACGAGGTCAGATGGGGGTGAAGTGGGCACCGCTTTAAAAAGCCTAAACACTTGAATGCTTCTTTCGACACTTCGAATATATGGCTAGCCCAGCGAGCATCACCCTGTATCTTCATGCCCAGAACATCAAGAGTGTCTGATTCGTCGATATCCACACCACCCATAGATATTGACGGCGATGCTGGATCAGTGGAACGTTTGTGTGACAACAAACAGCACTGGGTCTTTTGTGCATTAAAATCTACTCTGTTCATTTGGCCCCACTCATAAATCGTCGCCAAATCGCGGTTAAGTGAGTCGTTCATCGTTCGCCTTTTTTCCTCGACTTCCAGAGGACCTGGCCGATGATCAAATGAGTACGAATGACAGAGGTTGCTGTCATCCGCAAAGGAGTAGATTGGGTTCACAGTCTGCCCCAACAGGTCGTCAATGAAAATAAGAAATAGAGAAGGAGAGAGGACAGAGCCTTGTGGCACTCCTGCGGTCAACCTATGCTCGTTGGATGAGACGCCATCTATAACAACTCGTATAGAGCGATCCCTGAGAAAACTCGATATGAATCGAGAGAATGTATTACCGACACCAAATGCAATAAGTTTTGATATGAGTGCTCCGTGTCAGACCCTATCGAACGCCTTGGAAATATCCAGAGCCACGACCTTACTTTCACCAAGGCGGTGAATGGATCGACTCCATCGCTCCGTAAGGAACGCCATCAGGTCTCCAGTAGATCGATTTCTACGGAAGCCATACTGTCTATCATTCAGAAGGCCGTTGGACTCTAGATACCTTACAAGATTGTGATTAACCATGCTGTCCATAACCTTCGAGAGCGCAGAACATATTGCAATTGGGCGGTAATTCGCAGGATTAGTAGCCTCACCTTTCTTGGGGATCGGCTGAACATTGGCAACTTTCCAACGTGAAGGGTAAATACCTGCACGGTACGACATGCTGAAAAGATTGCGCAATGGACGAGCTAGCGTCGAAAAGCACTTACATAGGACAAGTGCGGAAATACCATCCGGGCCCGGAGTTTTATTTACGTTGAGATCTGTAAGAACCCTTTTAACGCCACGTGTTCGAAAAAATATCTGAGGCATCGAACTAGATACGCTCTCGATCACGGGGAGTGGTTGACTGCTGTCTGGCAAAGATGAATTCTTTGCAAAAATTTCAGCCATAAGGTTAGCTTTGTCAACCGGGTCGGTGAATATCTGGTCACCGTTAACGAGGGTTGAAATAGAAGATGAAGAATTGTTCCTTACCCTTTTAACGAATGACCAAAAGCTCTTACTTCCCCTGGGAGAAGAAAGAACTTTTGCACGAAGACGCTATTCGTGAAGAAGTTTTTCGCGTCTAAGTAGTCTGGCACAATTTGATCTTGCCTGCTTGCGTAGCAGTTCAGTAGTGGTATTTTTATTTAAACGCCATTTTCTGAATGCTTCCTCTTTGGATCTGACAGCTTCCCTGCATGTCTGATTAAACCAACAGTTCTTTGAAGGTTTAATCGAAGTAGTCTTCGAGGGAATAAATGTGTTTATGACAAGAAGAGTGATTTTCTCGACCATTTCAGCAGCAGCATCGACATTGTTGTCTAGGAAACATAATTTCCAATTAAATTGCTGATAGAAATTGTTGAGCTCGGCCCAACGTGCCTTTTCGTATATGTACATTGTCCGCTTCGTGACTGGTTTAGAAGTGGATCGAAGACCGAAAAGGATGCTGAAATGGTGCAATGATCCGAGTTACCAAGAGGTGCAAGAATGTTAACCTCATACTTTTCAGGGTGTGAGGTTAAGAAGAGGTCAAGAATATTTTGCTGTTGCCCTTCAACACGCGGAATGTGTGTTGGTTCATTCACTAATTGCGCCAAGTCATTATGCGCGGCAAATAACTCAGCGTACTGACCCTCCGGAGATGTATGGCTCGAATGGGAAAGCCAAGAAGTATTATGGACATTGAAATCACCAGCAACTGCAATTTCACTATCCGGATAATCTTCTAAAAATTTTGAAATGGAATCGGAAAGGGCGTCGAAGCCATTGAGGGTAGCCTCCCTTTCCAGGTTTGGGCTTCTGTAAAGAAACCCGAAATGTAATGTGTGCGATCCAATCTTGAACTTAACCCAAAGGGAGTTAAATTCTGGATTTTGTGAGTTCAAATGTTGCTGACTCTGGAACACAACACCATTACGTATATATAACACAAGACCTCTGTGAGAAAAAAAAGGGGACAGAGTGTGATAGCCAGGAATGTGAAAATCCTGTGGATCAGAATCCTCACACACCTGGGTCTCACATAGAGCGAGGACATCCGGCCTATGGCGAGGACATTCCGGCCCGCGAATGTTTGCGAAGTGAATTTTATACCTACCTACCATGACATTACCAAAGCACAAGACAACATCAAAGCAAAATCACAAATAGTGCTGCACCCGTCCCGCCGCTGTTGTTTCTGTTAGTTGCTCAGTGTTATGCCTACAACAACGAACAGAACAGCGACAAGAAGAACGCAGAACTATTTGTGATATGCGAACGGGAAAACGGAGGGGGAACACAAGTGCAAGACGATACGGGGGGCATAGAAGAGCCCTTAGTGTTGTCTTTTATGTGTTGATGAGTGGTGCTGGATGTTATTGTTGTTGTTGATGCGTGATGGTGGTTGTTATTGTTGATGTGAGAGCGCGTTTTTTTGTTTTTATTTTCTATTTTTTTGGTGTGACAATTTGTGGTGACAATTTATGTTGATATAGTTGTTGTTGTGAGGTATTGTTTCGTATTAATTTTTGTCTATTTCGTTTCGTATGTTAACTATTGCACTATTTTGTTTGTTATTTTGTTTTCAAGGTTCACTATTTGATATTTTGAGGAATATAAATGTTTGTTTTAATAATTGTTTTTTTTTATTTTTAAAAGCACACGGAAAACACGAAAAACTCGACGGACGGACAAAATGTGCATGCACACTGAACAAAAGACAGACAAAACGTGTATTTCTGAAACTATTGGCACTATCTGTTCAAAACCTACTATATAATTGTAGTACACACTTCGCTCTAATCGTATGCAAAATTTGGGAAACGTACCGTTAAAAATCACAGAGTTATTCCGAAAATAATAAAATTGACTGGAAAATTTACAAGTACATTTACCAAATACTCGAATCAATATGCTTATATTTCAAAAATCACTTGACATATATTCTTAGGCCATGAATATACTTTGAAGGACATTTGATTATCTACTTATGTGCAGAATTTGGAAAATATGTCTTGGAAAATAGTAACGGTATTCCGGAGTATAGGAACAAATATGGTTCGGATTTCTCGGACAATTTACAAGTACATTTACCAAATACTCGAATTTATGTGGTTATATTTCAAAAATCACTTGACGTATATTCTTTGGTCACGAATATAATTTGAAGGTCACTTCATTATCTACTTATATGCAGAATTTGGGAAATATGTCTTGGAAAATAGTAACGGTATTCCGGCATATAGGAACAAATATGGTTTGGGTTTCTCGGACAATTTACAAGTACATTTACCAAATACTCGAATCAATGTGCTTATATTTCAAAAATCACTTGACGTATATTCTTAGACCATGAATATAATTTGAAGGACATTTGATTATCTACTTATGTGCAGAATTAGGGAAATATGTCTGGGAAAATAGTAACGGTATTACGGAATATAGGAACAAATATGGTTTGGATTTCTCGGACAATTTACAAGTACATTTACCAAATACTCGAATTTATGTGCTTATATTTCAAAAATCACTTGACGTATATTCTTTGGTCATGAATATAATTTGAAGGTCACTTCATTATCTACTTATATGCAGAATTTGGGAAATATGTCTTGGAAAATAGTAACGGTATTCCGGAATATAGGAACAAATATGGTTTGGATTTCTCGGACAATTTACAAGTACATTTACCAAATACTCGAATACTTACATCAAAAGTAAATTCAATACCAATTGTGTTCGACATTTGTGACTATCAAAAGTTATTAAAGCAACTAAAGATAAACTGACAAATATTAAAAACTAACAATAATTTATATTATGAGTGAGCTCTATGCTCAAAACTCAAAAATCAATAACAATGTAAAACCACATGTTGAAAGAGAAGAGCAACTTGCTCTCCAAAATAACAACAATAACAAACAAGACTATGTCAGAAAAAGAAAAAACAACAACATGGAATCAAGCATTGCATCTAAGCAAGTGAGAGCCAATTACTACGCACTTTTAGACTGCGAAAATTATTGCGATAAGCACCTGCTAGAGAAATTTGAAAAACATGTACAAGAAAGTAAAGACAAGTGTCAAACAACAAATACGAACAATGTGCCAAACCAAAACAAAATATTAACAAAACAAAACCCAGTAAACACTGTGGACAAAAATGAACTTAGCAAAAAGCAAAAAATTCCACTGATAAACATATTTGATATCGAAACAAATAACTTAATCGAATTTTTAAAAAGTTGTTTGAAAATTCAAGAATTTAAAATTAAACAATACAAACATAAAAAATCATTATTTCTTGATACCATAAATGACTATATAAAAGTAAGGGCGTACTTAGAAAAAACAAAAACTAAATTTTTTACCTTTACGCCAAAAAGCTTAAAAAATAAAACATACCTATTAAAAGGGCTAGATGTGGACATGAATATGAATGAAATATTTGATGAACTATGTAAACATGAGTCGGACGAGTTGAAATTCGTGAAAATTTCTGAATTTAATACCAACTCTTCCATAGAAAAAGGATATAAACTGCCGATATATATGGTTCAAATCAGCCCCAATAGCAATACCAATAAACTTAAAGCCATCAAGGGACTGCAACACCGATGTGTCAAATGGGAACAGCTTAGAAGATCAGACATTACCCAATGCAGAAATTGCCAGGGATACTTCCACAGCTCAGCAAACTGCAATCTACCACCAAAATGCGTTAAATGCAGCAATAATCACGAAAAAGGACAATGCACTCTGAAAGACGTTGAGAAGAAAGACTTATTCTGCGTAATCTGCAAGCAACATGGACATCCAGCCTCATACAGAGGATGCGAAGTGTACAAAAAACCACAACAAAAACTAAAACAAAAAAATCTATGTTGACAGAACAGAGAACAAATGCCAACATAAGCAGCTCATACATTACACAGGGGAATAGCTTCGCCCATATTGTAAAAGAAAATAATGTTTCCTTAGGTGCCAACAATAACACAATAAACACATTTATGCAAGAGATAAAAAATATGATGATTAATTTAACAAACCAATTTATAAATTTACAAAAACAATTAGAAATACAGACATCACGTATAGATACATTATTTTCCTTAATAGACGTATAATGTTACCAAATAGTAGTGCAGAAATAATATATAAAAAGTTAAAAATAATAGAAATTAACGTAAACTCAATAATACTTTTAAGTAGGAGAATCACCCTACTTAAATTTATTAAAATCCATGATCCAGACATTGTTCTCTTGAATTAAACAAAGCTGAACCAAAAGCATAAAGTTAGTTTTGAGGGTTACAATACCATACGGCGAGATATGCCAGACTCAAAACGAGCCGGAGGAACTGCAATTCTAATAAAAAATGATATAAAATATGACATATACACAAACAATTTGATAAAAACATTTAATTTCCTGGAGTGTTCAATTATAAAAATCCTTATGAATACAAAGAAATTCTTGTATGTTATATCAGCGTATTACCCATCCGGAAACAATGACAACTATATGAAAACAGAATTACATAAACTTTTCGTATCAATAAATATCCAAAACACCAATAATTAATACATACTTGCCGGGGATTTAAATTGTAAACGAAAAGATTGGGGTAATAAAGAAAATAATACGAAAGGTAATTTACTTAAGGATTGGTTATCCGAAAATGAAATTCTTTTCAGATGTAGACTATATGCTTCTACATTGCCTTCTTATCCGAGATCGGAGTCCTACCTTGACGTCTGCATTGCAGACAACAGAATTAATATACTTGTAGAGAATAATTCCCAAAACTGTATAAAGACTCTAGATTACGATAGTGATCACAATGCACTGGAAATAATAGCTACACTTAACAATGAAACCAAAGCCTTTAATTTCATTAAACCAAATCCAAGGCCACTAACTGGAAAAAATTCAAAGACAAAATCACTTCTAACTCACTCCATAGACCCTCGGTTCCAAATAATCGGAACCTAACGAATTCGGAAATTGATCATCATATAAATGAAATTAATCTAGTTATAAACAAAACTATAGAAGAAATTTTACCTAAATTTAAGCAAAACTCATATCAAAAAGTAATAAATCCACTGATAGAAAAATTTTATACAGAAAAAAGCAGAATACTAACAATAATTAAAAGGCACAATAGAATGGAAAGAACAATTCCCGAACAAAACCTTATTTTTTTGAAAGCTTATCTAAAAAGGATTAGAAAACTTATAAATGAGAACATAACGATAGCTGTTAACAAAAATATTGAAAATAGACTAACAAAAATAAACCCAAAAGACTCGGCAGATATGTTCAATAGGATAAAAACAAACTTTAGAAAAATTGAGAACATCAACATAGACAATCTAAAAATTTCACAAAACTCAGAACAAATAATACGCAATGCTGGTATAGATATTGAGGACATAGATAAAGACACAGACCAAAACTTTACAATCCATGACTCAGACCATATTGTAAACACAATCGGTGCGTTCTTTGAGTCAACTCACTCTCAAAAAGAGATTGATCTTGACAACAACAATCAAATTCAGGTTAATGGACATTTCAATTTATTTTTAGAATCAAAAATAATATTTGAAAATAACCAAACAACTATAAGAAATTTTACAGATACAAAAAAAGCGAACGACCTTGAAGATACACAGATAGGTATGTTTTTCATCAACCAGTGCAAAATCAAACTTATTTTCAATAACCTTAGATGCAAATTATCTTCAGGATTAGACAATGTTCCAAATGTAATATTGAAAAAATTACCAGAACAATTTATGTTAGATTATTGCACTCTTTTTAATAACATGATTAATAATTCATATTTTCCCAAAGACTGGAAAAAGGTTAAAGTCGTTGTTTTACCAAAGAAAAACAAAGACAGTACCAATCCAAAGAACCTTCGTCCTATAAGCCTTCTGCCGAATATAAGCAAAGTTTTTGAAATCTGTATCAGCAACGTTATAAACTCATTTTGTATAAAAAATGGCTTGATACACGAAAGACAATTCGGATTCAAGTATAAACATTCAACTGTTAATGCCATAAATATCCTGGTTTCGGATGTTAATTGGATCTGGAATAGGAAACTATATACCGGCGCATGCCTAATAGACATGGAAAAGGCTTTCGACAACATCGGGATTCCGGGTCTAATATACAAAATGGAAAGATATAAGTTTCCACTAAACCTAATTATACTAGTGTATAATATGATTAACAATAAATCTTTTGTGGTATACCATAACAACAAAACAAGCAAAACGTTTAAAGTCACCAACGGACTTCAACAAGGAACAGTCAACGCTCCAATTCTCTTTAATTTATACTTATTAGATCTACTCGATAAAATAGAAAATATAATATCTTTTGCGGATGATATAATAATATATTACCCAGGCGAGAAAGTTTCAAATATTAACCTAAATCTGCAATCGTATTTTGACATTATAGAAACATATGCAGATGACTGGCATATGAAAATTAATACACAAGAGTGTGAAACAATTTTATTTCGCCCTCCGGTTGACAAGTGTAATAATAATATCAAAAAGGAATTGAAAATCGTTTAAATAAAGTCTAAATTAGCCAACACAACGATACCAACCAAAGACGTAGTGAAATATTTAGGAATATATATTGATAAATTTCTATATTACAATAAGCATATTTCAGTAACATTGGAAAAGGCTAGGAAAGCATTTTTTTCATATAAATCACTATTCTATTCAAAATACTTAACTTCAAGAATTAAAATCATAATGTACCAATCTTTAATTAGGCCCATTCTGACCTGCCGATATAGTTCAACATCTCGCCCTCATATATGGAAAAAATTCGAGTATTCGAAAGGAAATGTTTAAGATCTTCTACATCCATTTTTAGGTCACCACAAAGTAACTACACCAAGTTTGTGTCAAATGCAAAGCTCTATAATTCAGCCAACATCAGTCGAATCGACAACTATATAATACATCTAATTCGAAACCATATAACAAGATGTACGCAATGTTTAGAATCAAATTTAATAAAAGCGCCATATTATACAAATGAAAAATATATTGAAAACACTATTCGGGAATGTTATGTTCCATCAGAAGCTTTCTTATACCTTGATAGACGTAAATTCATACAAAATGAAAATGGAATACCGCTATTTTATCATTATAATAGGCGGGCAAATATAAAAGCTATTAACATAAATTTGAAACCAGCGTACCACAAATAGATGCAAACAACCTTGCTAGATTAAACACCGACAAATATTGGTGGCATACCTTACAGTAATCTGCTTTTTTCTTATACATTTCCTTACCCCTTGACCATTTGTTTTTATCTTAAGCATCAAAATAAATAAATGTAATGTTTTCCTATTTTTTCATTATAAAAAAAAATATTTATAATATCCGTTGTCTGTGGAAATATTATATTACATTGTTAAAATATTATTTATATAAGCTTATGCTAGAGTGCTCATGAAGAGCCATTGTGTAGATTTATACTATATCATTAACTATTGTTTATTTTAGTCTATAATCGTCAACATTGAATACAAATAAACATTTCTAAAAAAAAAAAAATCACTTGACGTATATTCTTAGGCCATGAATATAATTTGAAGGACATTTGATTATCTACTTATGTGCAGAATTAGGGAAATATGTCTTGGAAAATAGTAACGGTATTACGGAATATAGAAACAAATATGGTTTGGATTTCTCGGACAATTTACAAGTACATTTACCAAATACTCGAATCAATGTGCTTATATTTCAAAAATCACTTGACGTATATTCTTAGGCCATGAATATAATTTGAAGGACATTTGATTATCTACTTATGTGCAGAATTAGGGAAATATGTCTTGAAAAATAGTAACGGTATTACGGAATATAGGAACAAATATGGTTCGGATTTCTCGGACAATTTACAAGTACATTTACCAAATACTCGAATCAATGTGCTTATATTTCGAAAATCACTTGACGTAATTCTTAGACCATGAATATAATTTGAAGGACATTTGATTATCTACTTATGTGCAGAATTAGGGAAATATGTCTTGGAAAATAGTAACGGTATTAAGGAATATAGGAACAAATATGGTTCGGATTTCTCGGACAATTTACAAGTACATTTACCAAATACTCGAATCAATGTGCTTATATTTCAAAAATCACTTGACGTATATTCTTAGGCCATGAATATAATTTGAAGGACATTTGATTATCTACTTATGTGCAGAATTTGGGAAATATGTCTTGAAAAATAGTAACGGTATTCCGGAATATAGAAACAAATATGGTTTGGATTTCACGGACAATTTACAAGTACATTTACCAAATACTCGAATTTATGTGCTTATATATCAAAAATCACTTGACGTATATTCTTTGGTCACGAATATAATTTGAAGGTCACTTCATTATCTACTTATATGCAGAATTTGGGAAATATGTCTTGGAAAATAGTAACGGTATTCCGGAATATAGGAACAAATATGGTTTGGATTTCTCGGACAATTTACAAGTACATTTACCAAATACTCGAATCAATGTGCTTATATTTCAAAAATCACTTGACGTATATTCTTAGGCCATGAATATAATTTGAAGGACATTTGATTATCTACTTATGTGCAGAATTAGGGAAATATGTCTTGGAAAATAGTAACGGTATTACGGAATATAGGAACAAATATGGTTCGGATTTCTCGGACAATTTACAAGTACATTTACCAAATACTCGAATCAATGTGCTTATATTTCGAAAATCACTTGACGTATATTCTTAGGCCATGAATATAATTTGAAGGACATTTGATTATCTACTTATGTGCAGAATTAGGGAAATATGTCTTGGAAAATAGTAACGGTATTAAGGAATATAGGAACAAATATGGTTCGGATTTCTCGGACAATTTACAAGTACATTTACCAAATACTCGAATCAATGTGCTTATATTTCAAAAATCACTTGACGTATATTCTTAGGCCATGAATATAATTTGAAGGACATTTGATTATCTACTTATGTGCAGAATTTGGAAAATATGTCTTGAAAAATAGTAACGGTATTCCGGAATATAGGAACAAATATGGTTTGGATTTCTTATATTTCTTATATTTCAAAAATCACTTGACGTATATTCTTTGGTTACGAATATAATTTGAAGGCCATTTCATTATCTACTTATATGCAGAATTTGGGAAATATGTCTTGGAAAATAGTAACGGTATTCCGGAATATAGGAACAAATATGGTTTGGATTTGTTATATTTCTTATATTTCAAAAATCACTTGACGTATATTCTTTGGTTACGAATATAATTTGAAGGCCATTTCATTATCTACTTATATGCAGAATTTGGGAAATATGTCTTGGAAAATAGTAACGGTATTCCGGAGTATAGGAACAAATATGGTTCGGATTTCTCGGACATTTTACAAGTACATTTACCAAATACTAGAATTAATGTGCTTATATTTCAAAAATCACTTGACGTATATTCTTTGGTCACGAATATAATTTGAAGGTCACTTCATTATCTACTTATGTGCAGAATTAGGGAAATATGTCTTGGAAAATAGTAACGGTATTACGGAATATAGAAACAAATATGGTTTGGATTTCTCGGACAATTTACAAGTACATTTACCAAATACTCGAATCAATGTGCTTATATTTCAAAAATCACTTGACGTATATTCTTAGGCCATGAATATAATTTGAAGGACATTTGATTATCTACTTATGTGCAGAATTAGGGAAATATGTCTTGAAAAATAGTAACGGTATTACGGAATATAGGAACAAATATGGTTCGGATTTCTCGGACAATTTACAAGTACATTTACCAAATACTCGAATCAATGTGCTTATATTTCGAAAATCACTTGACGTAATTCTTAGACCATGAATATAATTTGAAGGACATTTGATTATCTACTTATGTGCAGAATTAGGGAAATATGTCTTGGAAAATAGTAACGGTATTAAGGAATATAGGAACAAATATGGTTCGGATTTCTCGGACAATTTACAAGTACATTTACCAAATACTCGAATCAATGTGCTTATATTTCAAAAATCACTTGACGTATATTCTTAGGCCATGAATATAATTTGAAGGACATTTGATTATCTACTTATGTGCAGAATTTGGGAAATATGTCTTGAAAAATAGTAACGGTATTCCGGAATATAGAAACAAATATGGTTTGGATTTCACGGACAATTTACAAGTACATTTACCAAATACTCGAATTTATGTGCTTATATATCAAAAATCACTTGACGTATATTCTTTGGTCACGAATATAATTTGAAGGTCACTTCATTATCTACTTATATGCAGAATTTGGGAAATATGTCTTGGAAAATAGTAACGGTATTCCGGAATATAGGAACAAATATGGTTTGGATTTCTCGGACAATTTACAAGTACATTTACCAAATACTCGAATCAATGTGCTTATATTTCAAAAATCACTTGACGTATATTCTTAGGCCATGAATATAATTTGAAGGACATTTGATTATCTACTTATGTGCAGAATTAGGGAAATATGTCTTGGAAAATAGTAACGGTATTACGGAATATAGGAACAAATATGGTTCGGATTTCTCGGACAATTTACAAGTACATTTACCAAATACTCGAATCAATGTGCTTATATTTCGAAAATCACTTGACGTATATTCTTAGGCCATGAATATAATTTGAAGGACATTTGATTATCTACTTATGTGCAGAATTAGGGAAATATGTCTTGGAAAATAGTAACGGTATTAAGGAATATAGGAACAAATATGGTTCGGATTTCTCGGACAATTTACAAGTACATTTACCAAATACTCGAATCAATGTGCTTATATTTCAAAAATCACTTGACGTATATTCTTAGGCCATGAATATAATTTGAAGGACATTTGATTATCTACTTATGTGCAGAATTTGGAAAATATGTCTTGAAAAATAGTAACGGTATTCCGGAATATAGGAACAAATATGGTTTGGATTTCTTATATTTCTTATATTTCAAAAATCACTTGACGTATATTCTTTGGTTACGAATATAATTTGAAGGCCATTTCATTATCTACTTATATGCAGAATTTGGGAAATATGTCTTGGAAAATAGTAACGGTATTCCGGAATATAGGAACAAATATGGTTTGGATTTGTTATATTTCTTATATTTCAAAAATCACTTCACGTATATTCTTTGGTTACGAATATAATTTGAAGGCCATTTCATTATCTACTTATATGCAGAATTTGGGAAATATGTCTTGGAAAATAGTAACGGTATTCCGGAGTATAGGAACAAATATGGTTCGGATTTCTCGGACATTTTACAAGTACATTTACCAAATACTAGAATTAATGTGCTTATATTTCAAAAATCACTTGACGTATATTCTTTGGTCACGAATATAATTTGAAGGTCACTTCATTATCTACTTATGTGCAGAATTAGGGAAATATGTCTTGGAAAATAGTAACGGTATTACGGAATATAGGAACAAATATGGTTCGGATTTCTCGGACAATTTACAAGTACATTTACCAAATACTCGAATTTATGTGGTTATATGTCAAAAATCACTTGACGTATATTCTTTGGTCACGAATATAATCTGAAGGTCACTTCATTATCTACTTATATGCAGAATTTGGGAAATATGTCTTGGAAAATAGTAACGGTATTCCGGAGTATAGGAACAAATATGGTTCGGATTTCTCGGACATTTTACAAGTACATTTACCAAATACTAGAATTAATGTGCTTATATTTCAAAAATCACTTGACGTATATTCTTTGGTTACGAATATAATCTGAAGGTCACTTCATTATCTACTTATATGCAGAATTTGGGAAATATGTCTTGAAAATAGTAACGGTATTCCGGAATATAGGAACAAATATGGTTTGGATTTGTTATATTTCTTATATTTCAAAAATCACTTGACGTATATTCTTTGGTTACGAATATAATTTGAAGGCCATTTCATTATCTACTTATATGCAGAATTTGGGAAATATGTCTTGGAAAATAGTAACGGTATTCCGGAGTATAGGAACAAATATGGTTCGGATTTCTCGGAAATTTTTCAAGTACATTTACCAAATACTAGAATTAATGTGCTTATATTTCAAAAATCACTTGACGTATATTCTTTGGTCACGAATATAATTTGAAGGCCATATCATTATCTACTTATATGCAGAATTTGGGAAATATGTCTTGGAAAATAGTAACGGTATTCCGGAGTATAGGAACAAATATGGTTCGGATTTCTCGGACATTTTACAAGTACATTTACCAAATACTAGAATTAATGTGCTTATATTTCAAAAATCACTTGACGTATATTCTTTGGTCACGAATATAATTTGAAGGCCATTTAATTATCTTCTTATGTGCAGAATTAGGGAAATATGTCTTGAAAAATAGTAACGGTATTCCGGAATATAGGAACAAATATGGTTTGGATTTCTCGGACAATTTACAAGTACATTTACCAAATACTCGAATCAATGTGCTTATATTTCAAAAATCACTTGACGTATATTCTTTGGTCACGAATATAATCTGAAGGTCACTTCATTATCTACTTATGTGCAGAATTTGGGAAATATGTCTTGGAAAATAGTAACGGTATTCCGGAATATAGAAACAAATATGGTTTGGATTTCTCGGACAATTTACTAGTCCATTTACCAAATACTCGAATCAATGTGCTTATATTTCAAAAATCACTTGACGTATATTCTTAGGCCAAAAATCACTTGACGTATATTCTTAGGCCATGAATATAATTTGAAGGACATTTGATTATCTACTTATGTGCAGAATTAGGGAAATATGTCTTGGAAAATAGTAACGGTTTTACGGAATATAGGAACAAATATGGTTTGGATTTCTCGGACAATTTACAATTACATTTACCAAATACTCGAATCAATGTGCTTATATTTCAAAAATCACTTGACGTATATTCTTAGGCCATGAATATAATTTGAAGGACATTTGATTATCTATTTATGTGCAGATTTTGGGAAATATGTCTTGAAAAATAGTAACGGTATTCCGGAATATAGGAACAAATATGGTTTGGATTTCTCGGACAATTTACAAGTACATTTACCAAATACTCGAATTTATGTGCTTATATTTCAAAAATCACTTGACGTATATTCTTTGGTCACGAATATAATTTGAAGGTCACTTCATTATCTACTTATATGCAGAATTTGGGAAATAGGTCTTGGAAAATAGTAACGGTATTCCGGAATATAGGAACAAATATGGTTTGGATTTCTCGGACAATTTACAAGTACATTTACCAAATACTCGAATCAATGTGCTTATATTTCAAAAATCACTTGACGTATATTCTTAGGCCATGAATATAATTTGAAGGACATTTGATTATCTACTTATGTGCAGAATTAGGGAAATATGTCTTGGAAAATAGTAACGGTATTACGGAATATAGGAACAAATATGGTTCGGATTTCTCGGACAATTTACAAGTACATTTACCAAATACTCGAATCAATGTGCTTATATTTCAAAAATCACTTGACGTATATTCTTAGGCCATGAATATAATTTGAAGGACATTTGATTATCTACTTATGTGCAGAATTAGGGAAATATGTCTTGGAAAATAGTAACGGTATTACGGAATATAGGAGCAAATATGGTTTGGATTTCTCGGACAATTTACAAGTACATTTACCAAATACTCGAATCAATGTGCTTATATTTCAAAAATCACTTGACGTATATTCTTAGGCCATGAATATAATTTGAAGGACATTTGATTATCTACTTATGTGCAGAATTAGGGAAATATGTCTTGGAAAATAGTAACGGTATTACGGAATATAGGAACACATATGGTTCGGATTTCTCGGACAATTTACAAGTACATTTACCAAATACTCGAATCAATGTGCTTATATTTCAAAAATCACTTGACGTATATTCTTAGGCCATGAATATAATTTGAAGGACATTTGATTATCTACTTATGTGCAGAATTTGGGAAATATGTCTTGAAAAATAGTAACGGTATTCCGGAATATAGGAACAAATATGGTTTGGATTTCTTATATTTCTTATATTTCAAAAATCACTTGATGTATATTCTTTGGTTACGAATATAATTTGAAGGCCATTTCATTATCTACTTATATGCAGAATTTGGGAAATATGTCTTGGAAAATAGTAACGGTATTCCGGAATATAGGAACAAATATGGTTTGGATTTCTTATATTTCTTATATTTCAAAAATCACTTGACGTATATTCTTAGGCCATGAATATAATTTGAAGGACATTTGATTATCTACTTATGTGCAGAATTAGGGAAATATGTCTTGGAAAATAGTAACGGTATTCCGGAGTATAGGAACAAATATGGTTCGGATTTCTCGGACATTTTACAAGTACATTTACCAAATACTAGAATTAATGTGCTTATATTTCAAAAATCACTTGACGTATATTCTTTGGTCACGAATATAATTTGAAGGTCACTTCATTATCTACTTATATGCAGAATTTGGGAAATATGTCTTGAAAAATAGTAACGGTATTCCGGAATATAGGAACAAATATGGTTTGGATTTCTCGGACAATTTACAAGTACATTTACCAAATACTCGAATCAATGTGCTTACATTTCAAAAATCACTTGACGTATATTCTTAGGCCATGAATATAATATGAAGGACATTTGATTATCTACTTATGTGCAGAATTTGGGTAATATGTCTTGAAAAATAGTAACGGTATTCCGGAATATAAGAACAAATATGGTTTGGATTTCTTATATTTCAAAAATCACTTGACGTATATTCTTTGGTTACGAATATAATTTGAAGGCCATTTCATTATCTACTTATATGCAGAATTTGGGAAATATGTCTTGGAAAATAGTAACGGTATTCCGGAGTATAGGAACAAATATGGTTCGGATTTCTCGGACATTTTACAAGTACATTTACCAAATACTAGAATTAATGTGCTTATATTTCAAAAATCACCTGACGTATATTATTTGGTCACGAATATACATTGAAGGTCACTTCATTATCTACTTATATGCAGAATTTGGGAAATATGTCTTGAAAAATAGTAACGGTATTCCGGAATATAGGAACAAATATGGTTTGGATTTCTCGGACAATTTACAAGTACATTTACCAAATACTCGAATCAATGTGCTTATATTTCAAAAATCACTTGACGTATATTCTTAGGCCATGAATACAATTTGAAGGACATTTGATTATCTACTTATGTGCAGAATTTGGGAAATATGTCTTGAAAAATAGTAACGGTATTCCGGAATATAGGAACAAATATGGTTTGGATTTCTTATATTTCTTATATTTCAAAAATCACTTGACGTATATTCTTTGGTTACGAATATAATTTGAAGGCCATTTCATTATCTACTTATATGCAGAATTTGGGAAATATGTCTTGGAAAATAGTAACGGTATTCCGGAGTATAGGAACAAATATGGTTCGGATTTCTCGGACATTTTACAAGTACATTTACCAAATACTAGAATTAATGTGCTTATATTTCAAAAATCACTTGACGTATATTCTTTGGTCACGAATATAATTTGAAGGTCACTTCATTATCTACTTATGTGCAGAATTAGGGAAATATGTCTTGGAAAATAGTAACGGTATTACGGAATATAGGAACAAATATGGTTCGGATTTCTCGGACAATTTACAAGTACATTTACCAAATACTCGAATTTATGTGGTTATATGTCAAAAATCACTTGACGTATATTCTTTGGTCACGAATATAATCTGAAGGTCACTTCATTATCTACTTATATGCAGAATTTGGGAAATATGTCTTGGAAAATAGTAACGGTATTCCGGAATATAGGAACAAATATGGTTTGGATTTCTCGGACAATTTACAAGTACATTTACCAAATACTCGAATTTATGTGCTTATATTTCAAAAATCACTTGACGTATATTCTTTGGTCATGAATATAATTTGAAGGTCACTTCATTATCTACTTATATGCAGAATTTGGGAAATATGTCTTGGAAAATAGTAACGGTATTCCGGAATATAGGAACAAATATGGTTTGGATTTCTCGGACAATTTACAAGTACATTTACCAAATACTAGAATTTATGTTATATTTCAAAAATCACTTGACGTATATTCTTTGGTCACGAATATAATCTGAAGGTCACTTCATTATCTACTTATATGCAGAATTTGGGAAATATGTCTTGGAAAATAGTAACGGTATTCCGGAATATAGGAACAAATATGGTTTGGATTTGTCGGACAATTTACAAGTACATTTACCAAATACTCGAATCAATGTGCTTATATTTCAAAAATCACTTGACGTATATTCTTTGGTCACGAATATAATTTGAAGGTCACTTCATTATCTACTTATATGCAGAATTTGGGAAATATGTCTTGGAAAATAGTAACGGTATTCCGGAGTATAGGAACAAATATGGTTCGGATTTCTCGGACATTTTACAAGTACATTTACCAAATACTAGAATTAATGTGCTTATATTTCAAAAATCACTTGACGTATATTCTTAGGCCATGAATACAATTTGAAGGACATTTGATTATCTACTTATGTGCAGAATTTGGGAAATATGTCTTGAAAAATAGTAACGGTATTCCGGAATATAGGAACAAATATGGTTTGGATTTCTTATATTTCTTATATTTCAAAAATCACTTGACGTATATTCTTTGGTTACGAATATAATTTGAAGGCCATTTCATTATCTACTTATATGCAGAATTTGGGAAATATGTCTTGGAAAATAGTAACGGTATTCCGGAGTATAGGAACAAATATGGTTCGGATTTCTCGGACATTTTACAAGTACATTTACCAAATACTAGAATTAATGTGCTTATATTTCAAAAATCACTTGACGTATATTCTTTGGTCACGAATATAATTTGAAGGTCACTTCATTATCTACTTATGTGCAGAATTAGGGAAATATGTCTTGGAAAATAGTAACGGTATTACGGAATATAGGAACAAATATGGTTCGGATTTCTCGGACAATTTACAAGTACATTTACCAAATACTCGAATTTATGTGGTTATATGTCAAAAATCACTTGACGTATATTCTTTGGTCACGAATATAATCTGAAGGTCACTTCATTATCTACTTATATGCAGAATTTGGGAAATATGTCTTGGAAAATAGTAACGGTATTCCGGAATATAGGAACAAATATGGTTTGGATTTCTCGGACAATTTACAAGTACATTTACCAAATACTCGAATTTATGTGCTTATATTTCAAAAATCACTTGACGTATATTCTTTGGTCATGAATATAATTTGAAGGTCACTTCATTATCTACTTATATGCAGAATTTTGGAAATATGTCTTGGAAAATAGTAACGGTATTCCGGAATATAGGAACAAATATGGTTTGGATTTCTCGGACAATTTACAAGTACATTTACCAAATACTAGAATTTATGTTATATTTCAAAAATCACTTGACGTATATTCTTTGGTCACGAATATAATCTGAAGGTCACTTCATTATCTACTTATATGCAGAATTTGGGAAATATGTCTTGGAAAATAGTAACGGTATTCCGGAATATAGGAACAAATATGGTTTGGATTTGTCGGACAATTTACAAGTACATTTACCAAATACTCGAATCAATGTGCTTATATTTCAAAAATCACTTGACGTATATTCTTTGGTCACGAATATAATTTGAAGGTCACTTCATTATCTACTTATATGCAGAATTTGGGAAATATATCTTGGAAAATAGTAACGGTATTCCGGAATATATTAACAAATATGGTTTGGGTTTCTCGGACAATTTACAAGTACATTTACCAAATACTCGAATCAATGTGCTTATATTTCAAAAATCACTTGACGTATATTCTTAGACCATGAATATAATTTGAGGGACATTTGATTATCTACTTATGTGCAGAATTAGGGAAATATGTCGTGGAAAATAGTAACGGTATTATGGAATATAGGAACAAATATGGTTTGGATATCTCGGACAATTTACAAGTACATTTACCAAATGCTCGAATCAATGTGCTTATATTTCAAAAATCACTTGACGTGTATTCTTAGGCCATGAATATAATTTGAAGGACATTTGATTATCTACTTATGTGCAGAATTAGGGAAATATGTCTTGGAAAATAGTAACGGTATTACGGAATATAGGAACAAATATGGTTCGGATTTCTCGGACAATTTACAAGTACATTTACCAAATACTCGAATCAATGTGCTTATATTTCAAAAATCACTTGACGTATATTCTTAGGCCATGAATATAATTTGAAGGACATTTGATTATCTACTTATGTGCAGAATTAGGGAAATATGTCTTGGAAAATAGTAACGGTATTACGGAACAAATATGGTTCGGATTTCTCGGACAATTTACAAGTACATTTTCCAAATACTCGAATTTATGTGGTTATATTTCAAAAATCACTTGACGTATATTCTTTGGTCACGAATATAATTTGTATTTCACTTCATTATCTACTTATATGCAGAATTTGGGAAATATGTCTTGCAAAATAGTAACGGTATTCCGGAATATAGGAACAAATATGGTTTGGATTTCTCGGACAATTTACAAGTACATTTACCAAATACTCGAATCAAAGTGCTTATATTTCAAAAATCACTTGACGTATATTCTTAGGCCATGAATATGATTTGAAGGACATTTGATTATCTACTTATGTGCAGAATTAGGGAAATATGTCTTGGAAAATAGTAACGGTATTACGGAATATAGGAACAAATATGGTTTGGATTTCTCGGACAATTTACAAGTACATTTACCAAATAGTCGAATCAATGTGCTTATATTTCAAAAATCACTTGACGTATATTCTTAGGCCATGAATATAATTTGAAGGACATTTGATTATCTACTTATGTGCTGAATTAGGGAAATATGTCTTGGAAAATAGTAACGGTATTACGGAATATAGGAACAAATATGGTTTGGATTTCTCGGACAATTTACAAGTACATTTACCAAATACTCGAATTTATGTGCTTATATTTCAAAAATTACTTTACGTATATTCTTTGGTCACGAATATAATTTGAAGGTCACTTCATTATCTACTTATATGCAGAATTTGGGAAATATGTCTTGGAAAATAGTAACGGTATTCCTGAATATAGGAACAAATATGGTTCGGATTTCCCGGACAATTTACAAGTACATTTACCAAATACTCGAATTAATGTGCTTATATTTCAAAAATCACTTGACGTATATTCTTAGGCCATGAATATAATTTAAAGGAAATTTCATTATCTACTAATATGCAGAATTTGGGAAATATGTCTTGGAAAATAATAACGGTATTCCGGAGTATAGGAACAAATATGGTTCGGATTTCTCGGACAATTTACAAGTACATTTACCAAATACTCGAATTTATGTGGTTATATGTCAAAAATCACTTGACGTATATTCTTTGGTCACGAATATAATCTGAAGGTCACTTCATTATCTACTTATATGCAGAATTTGGGAAATATGTCTTGGAAAATAGTAACGGTATTCCGGAATATAGGAACAAATATGGTTTGGATTTCTCGGACAATTTACAAGTACATTTACCAAATACTCGAATTTATGTGCTTATATTTCAAAAATCACTTGACGTATATTCTTTGGTCATGAATATAATTTGAAGGTCACTTCATTATCTACTTATATGCAGAATTTGGGAAATATGTCTTGGAAAATAGTAACGGTATTCCGGAATATAGGAACAAATATGGTTTGGATTTCTCGGACAATTTACAAGTACATTTACCAAATACTAGAATTTATGTTATATTTCAAAAATCACTTGACGTATATTCTTTGGTCACGAATATAATCTGAAGGTCACTTCATTATCTACTTATATGCAGAATTTGGGAAATATGTCTTGGAAAATAGTAACGGTATTCCGGAATATAGGAACAAATATGGTTTGGATTTGTCGGACAATTTACAAGTACATTTACCAAATACTCGAATCAATGTGCTTATATTTCAAAAATCACTTGACGTATATTCTTTGGTCACGAATATAATTTGAAGGTCACTTCATTATCTACTTATATGCAGAATTTGGGAAATATGTCTTGGAAAATAGTAACGGTATTCCGGAGTATAGGAACAAATATGGTTCGGATTTCTCGGACATTTTACAAGTACATTTACCAAATACTAGAATTAATGTGCTTATATTTCAAAAATCACTTGACGTATATTCTTAGGCCATGAATACAATTTGAAGGACATTTGATTATCTACTTATGTGCAGAATTTGGGAAATATGTCTTGAAAAATAGTAACGGTATTCCGGAATATAGGAACAAATATGGTTTGGATTTCTTATATTTCTTATATTTCAAAAATCACTTGACGTATATTCTTTGGTTACGAATATAATTTGAAGGCCATTTCATTATCTACTTATATGCAGAATTTGGGAAATATGTCTTGGAAAATAGTAACGGTATTCCGGAGTATAGGAACAAATATGGTTCGGATTTCTCGGACAATTTACAAGTACATTTACCAAATACTCGAATTTATGTGGTTATATGTCAAAAATCACTTGACGTATATTCTTTGGTCACGAATATAATCTGAAGGTCACTTCATTATCTACTTATATGCAGAATTTGGGAAATATGTCTTGGAAAATAGTAACGGTATTCCGGAATATAGGAACAAATATGGTTTGGATTTCTCGGACAATTTACAAGTACATTTACCAAATACTCGAATTTATGTGCTTATATTTCAAAAATCACTTGACGTATATTCTTTGGTCATGAATATAATTTGAAGGTCACTTCATTATCTACTTATATGCAGAATTTTGGAAATATGTCTTGGAAAATAGTAACGGTATTCCGGAATATAGGAACAAATATGGTTTGGATTTCTCGGACAATTTACAAGTACATTTACCAAATACTAGAATTTATGTTATATTTCAAAAATCACTTGACGTATATTCTTTGGTCACGAATATAATCTGAAGGTCACTTCATTATCTACTTATATGCAGAATTTGGGAAATATGTCTTGGAAAATAGTAACGGTATTCCGGAATATAGGAACAAATATGGTTTGGATTTGTCGGACAATTTACAAGTACATTTACCAAATACTCGAATCAATGTGCTTATATTTCAAAAATCACTTGACGTATATTCTTTGGTCACGAATATAATTTGAAGGTCACTTCATTATCTACTTATATGCAGAATTTGGGAAATATATCTTGGAAAATAGTAACGGTATTCCGGAATATATTAACAAATATGGTTTGGGTTTCTCGGACAATTTACAAGTACATTTACCAAATACTCGAATCAATGTGCTTATATTTCAAAAATCACTTGACGTATATTCTTAGACCATGAATATAATTTGAGGGACATTTGATTATCTACTTATGTGCAGAATTAGGGAAATATGTCGTGGAAAATAGTAACGGTATTATGGAATATAGGAACAAATATGGTTTGGATATCTCGGACAATTTACAAGTACATTTACCAAATGCTCGAATCAATGTGCTTATATTTCAAAAATCACTTGACGTGTATTCTTAGGCCATGAATATAATTTGAAGGACATTTGATTATCTACTTATGTGCAGAATTAGGGAAATATGTCTTGGAAAATAGTAACGGTATTACGGAATATAGGAACAAATATGGTTCGGATTTCTCGGACAATTTACAAGTACATTTACCAAATACTCGAATCAATGTGCTTATATTTCAAAAATCACTTGACGTATATTCTTAGGCCATGAATATAATTTGAAGGACATTTGATTATCTACTTATGTGCAGAATTAGGGAAATATGTCTTGGAAAATAGTAACGGTATTACGGAACAAATATGGTTCGGATTTCTCGGACAATTTACAAGTACATTTTCCAAATACTCGAATTTATGTGGTTATATTTCAAAAATCACTTGACGTATATTCTTTGGTCACGAATATAATTTGTATTTCACTTCATTATCTACTTATATGCAGAATTTGGGAAATATGTCTTGCAAAATAGTAACGGTATTCCGGAATATAGGAACAAATATGGTTTGGATTTCTCGGACAATTTACAAGTACATTTACCAAATACTCGAATCAAAGTGCTTATATTTCAAAAATCACTTGACGTATATTCTTAGGCCATGAATATGATTTGAAGGACATTTGATTATCTACTTATGTGCAGAATTAGGGAAATATGTCTTGGAAAATAGTAACGGTATTACGGAATATAGGAACAAATATGGTTTGGATTTCTCGGACAATTTACAAGTACATTTACCAAATAGTCGAATCAATGTGCTTATATTTCAAAAATCACTTGACGTATATTCTTAGGCCATGAATATAATTTGAAGGACATTTGATTATCTACTTATGTGCTGAATTAGGGAAATATGTCTTGGAAAATAGTAACGGTATTACGGAATATAGGAACAAATATGGTTTGGATTTCTCGGACAATTTACAAGTACATTTACCAAATACTCGAATTTATGTGCTTATATTTCAAAAATTACTTTACGTATATTCTTTGGTCACGAATATAATTTGAAGGTCACTTCATTATCTACTTATATGCAGAATTTGGGAAATATGTCTTGGAAAATAGTAACGGTATTCCTGAATATAGGAACAAATATGGTTCGGATTTCCCGGACAATTTACAAGTACATTTACCAAATACTCGAATTAATGTGCTTATATTTCAAAAATCACTTGACGTATATTCTTAGGCCATGAATATAATTTAAAGGAAATTTCATTATCTACTAATATGCAGAATTTGGGAAATATGTCTTGGAAAATAATAACGGTATTCCGGAGTATAGGAACAAATATGGTTCGGATTTCTCGGACAATTTACAAGTACATTTACCAAATACTAGAATTAATATGCTTATATTTCAAAAATCACTTGACGTATATTCTTTGGTCACGAATATAATTTGAAGGCCATTTAATTATCTACTTATATGCAGAATTTGGGAAATATGTCTTGGAAAATAGTAACGGTATTCCGGAATATAGGAACAAATATGGTTCGGATTTCTCGGAAAATATAAAATGTTTTCAATTAAAGTTGTGTATTTCTGAAACTATTGGCACTATCTGTTCAAAACCGTTGAAAATCACCGAGTTATTCCGAAAATAATAAAACTGACTGGACAATTTACAAGTACATTTACCAAATACTCGAATCAATGTGCTTATATTTCAAAAATCACTTGACGTATATTCTTAGGCCATGAATATAATTTGAAGGACATTTGATTATCTACTTATGTGCAGAATTAGGGAAATATGTCTTGGAAAATAGAAACGGTATTACGGAATATAGGAACAAATATGGTTCGGATTTCTCGGACAATTTACAAGTACATTTACCAAATACTCGAATTAATGTGCTTATATTTCAAAAATCACTTGACGTATATTCTTTGGTCACGAATATAATTTGAAGGCCATTTAATTATCTACTTATATGCAGAATTTGGGAAATATGTCTTGGAAAATAGTAACGGTATTCCGGAATATAGGAACAAATATGGTTCGGATTTCTCGGAAAATATAAAATGTTTTCAATTAAAGTCGTGTATTTCTGAAACTATTGGCACTATCTGTATATATAATTGTAGTACACACTTCGCTCTAGTCGTATGAAAAATTTGTTAAACGTACCGTTAAAAATCACCGAGTTATTCCGAAAATAATAAAACTGACTGGACAATTTACAAGTACATTTACCAAATACTCGAATCAATGTGCTTATATTTCAAAAATCACTTGACGTATATTCTTAGGCCATGAATATAATTTGAAGGACATTTGATTATCTACTTATGTGCAGAATTAGGGAAATATGTCTTGGAAAATAGTAACGGTATTACGGAATATAGGAACAAATATGGTTCGGATTTCTCGGACAATTTACAAGTACATTTACCAAATACTCGAATCAATGTGCTTATATTTCAAAAATCACTTGACGTATATTCTTTGGTCACGAATATAATTTGAAGGCCATTTAATTATCTACTTATATGCAGAATTTGGGAAATATGTCTTGGAAAATAGTAACGGTATTCCGGAATATAGGAACAAATATGGTTCGGATTTCCCGGACAATTTACAAGTACATTTACCAAATACTCGAATTAATGTGCTTATATTTCCAAAATCACTTGACGTATATTCTTAGGCCATGAATATAATTTAAAGGAAATTTCATTATCTACTAATATGCAGAATTTGGGAAATATGGCTTGGAAAATAATAACGGTATTCCGGAGTATAGGAACAAATATGGTTCGGATTTCTCGGACAATTTACAAGTACATTTACCAAATACTAGAATTAATATGCTTATATTTCAAAAACCACTTGACGTATATTCTTTGGTCACGAATATAATTTGAAGGCCATTTAATATGCAGAATTTGGGAAATATGTCTTGGAAAATAGTAACGGTATTCCGGAATATAGGAACAAATATGGTTCGGATTTCTCGGAAAATATAAAATTCAATTAAAGTTGTGTATTTCTGAAACTATTGGCACTATCTGTTCAAAACCGTTGAAAATCACCGAGTTATTCCGAAAATAATAAAACTGACTGGACAATTTACAAGTACATTTACCAAATACTCGAATCAATGTGCTTATATTTCAAAAATCACTTGACGTATATTCTTAGGCCATGAATATAATTTGAAGGACATTTGATTATCTACTTATGTGCAGAATTAGGGAAATATGTCTTGGAAAATAGTAACGGTATTACGGAATATAGGAACAAATATGGTTCGGATTTCTCGGACAATTTACAAGTACATTTACCAAATACTCGAATCAATGTGCTGACATTTCAAAAATCACTTGACGTATATTCTTAGGCCATGAATATAATTTGAAGGTCACTTCATTATCTACTTATATGCAGAATTTGGGAAATATGTCTTGGAAAATAGTAACGGTATTCCTGAATATAGGAACAAAGATGGTTCGGATTTCTCGGACAATTTACAAGTACATTTACCAAATACTCGAATCAATGTGCTTATATTTCAAAAATCACTTGACGTATATTCTTAGGCCATGAATATAATTTGAAGGACATTTGATTATCTACTTATGTGCAGAATTAGGGAAATATGTCTTGGAAAATAGTAACGGTATTACGGAATATAGGAACAAATATGGTTCGGATTTCTCGGACAATTTACAAGTACATTTACCAAATACTCGAATTTATGTGCTTATATTTCAAAAATCACTTAACGTATATTCTCTGGTCACGAATATAATTTGAAGGTCACTTCATTATCTACTTATATGCAGAATTTGGGAAATATGTCTTGGAAAATAGTAACGGTATTCCTGAATATAGGAACAAAGATGGTTCGGATTTCTCGGACAATTTACAAGTACATTTACCAAATACTCGAATTAATGTGCTTATATTTCAAAAATCACTTGACGTATATTCTTATGCCATGAATATAATTTGAAGGACATTTGATTATCTACTTATGTGCAGAATTTGGGAAATATGTCTTGAAAAATAGTAACGGTATTCCGGAGTATAGGAACAAATATGGTTCGGATTTCTCGGACAATTTACAAGTACATTTACCAAATACTCGAATCAATGTGCTTATATTTCAAAAATCACTTGACGTATATTCTTAGACCATGAATATAATTTGAAGGACATTTGATTATCTACTTATGTGCAGAATTAGGGAAATATGTCCTGGAAAATAGTAACGGTATTACGGAATATAGGAACAAATATGGTTTGGATTTCTCGGACAATTTACAAGTACATTTTTTTTTTTTTGAAGACTAACACTCAGGGGATGCCCCCTATGAATGCAATGCACTGTGTTAGCGATTGGAAGTAAGGGTATTGGAGGGAGGAAAGATGGAGTAGTGTTTGTTGACATTTGTTTTGAACTTGAGAATGTCATAACAGGCAGGAAAAACACTTGCTGGAAGATTATTCCACATACGAGCAGTTCGGCTGAAGAACGAATTTTCTCTATATTGCGTCGTCCGGTCAACCGGCCATTTGACAATGAACGGATGAGACTCCCTGGATAGCCGAGTATTCCGGCTAAATGTTCTAACTTCAGGGACCAGACGACGGATATCTGACGAACAGATACCGTTAAAATATCTATAGAATAGCGATACACAACCCACATTTCGGCGATGCTGTAAGGAGACAATAGAGCTGGATACCCTACCATCCCCTATCATCACCACCGCTCTCCTCTGTACACGGTCCAGAAGCTTCAAAGATGTTAATGGAGCCCCTGCCCATATATGCGAGTTGTATTCCATTTTAGGCCGGATGTAGGTGGTGTAAATATTTACGAGATCAGATGGAGTGAAGTATTTCTTGCACCGCTTCAAAAAGCCTAAACACTTGATTGCTTCTTTCGACACTTCGAATATATGGCTAGCCCAGCGAGCATCACCCTGTATCTTCATGCCCAGAACATCAAGAGTGTCTGATTCGTCGATATCCACAACACCCATAGAAATTGACGACGATGCTGGATCTGGTGAACGTTTGTGTGACAACAAACAGCACTGGGTCTTTTGTGGATTAAAATCTACTCTATTCATTTGGCCCCACTCACAAATCGTCGCCAAATCGCTGTTAAGTGAGTCATTCATCGTTCACCTTTTGTCCTCCACCTCCATAGGACCTGGCCGATGATCAAATGAGTATGAATGACAGAGATTGCTGTCATCCGCAAAGGAGTAGATCGGGTTCACAGTCTGACCCAGCAGGTCGTCAATGAAAATAAAAAATAAAGAAGAAGAGAGGACAGAGCCTTGTGGCACTCCTGCGGTCAACCTATGCTCGTTAGATGAGACCCCATCTATAACAACTCGTATAGAGCGATCCCTGAGAAAACTCGATATGAATCGAGAGAAGGTATTACCGACACCAAATGCAATAAGTTTTGATATGAGTGCTCCGTGCCAGACCCTATCGAACGCCTTGGAAATATCCAGAGCCACGACCTTGCTTTCGCCAAGTCGGTGAATGGATCGACTCCATCGTTCCGAAAAGAACGCCATCAGGTCTCCAGTAGATCGATTTCTACGGAAGCCATACTGTCGATCATTGAGAAGGCCGTTAGACTCTAAATATTTGACAAGATGGTGGTTAACCATGCTCTCCATAACCTTCGAGAGCGCAGAACATATTGCAATTGGACGGTAATTCTCAGGATTGGTAGCCTCACCTTTCTTGGGGATCGGCTGAACATTGGCAACTTTCCAACGTGAAGGCTAAATACCAGCACGGTACGACATGTTGAAAAGATTGCGCAATGGACGAGCTAGCGTCGAAGAGCACTTACATAGGACAAGTGCTGAGATACCATCCGGGCCCGGAGTTTTGTTTACATTGAGATCTGCAAGAACCCTTTTGACTCCACGTGTTCGAAAAAATATCTGAGGCATCGAACTAGATACGTTCTCGATCACGGGGAGTGGTTGACTGCTGTCTGGCAAAGATGAATTCTTTGCAAATATTTCAGCCATAAGATTAGCTTTGTCAACCGGGTCAGTGAATATCTGGTCACCGTTAACAAGGGTTGAAATAGAAGATGAAGAATTGTTCCTTACCCTTTTAACGAATGACCAAAAGCTCTTACTTCCCCTGGGAGAAGAAAGAACTTTTGCACGAAGACGCTGTTCGTGAAGAAGTTTTTCGCGCCTAAGTACTCTGGCACAATTTGATCTTGCCTGCTTGCGTAGCAGTTCAGTAGTGATATTTTTATTTAAACGCCATTTTCTGAATGCTTCCTCTTTGGATCTGACAGCTTCTTTGCATGTCTGATTAAACCAAAAATTTTTTGGAGGTTTAATCGAAGTAGTCTTCGAGGGAATAAACATGTTTATACCAAGAAGAATTATTTTCTCAACCATTTCAGCAGCAGCATCGACATTATTGTCTAGGAAACATAATTTCCAGTTAAATTGCTGATAAAAATTGTTGAGCTCGGCCCAACGTGCCTTTTCGTATATATACATTATCCGCTTCGTGACTGGTTTTGAAGTGGCTCGAAGATCGGAGAACGAAAAGGATGCTGAAATGGTGCAATGATACGAGTTACCAAGAGGTGCAAGAATGTTAACCTCATACTTTTCAGGGTGAGAGGTTAAGAAAAGTCAAGAATATTTTGATGTTGCCCTTCAACACGCGGAATGTGTGTTGGTTCATTCACTAATTGCGCCAAGTCATTGTGCGCGGCAAATAACTCAGCGTACTGACCCTCCGGAGATGTATGGCTCGAATGGGAAAGCCAAGAATTATTGTGGACATTGAAATCCCCAGCAACTACAATTTCACAGTCCGGATAATCTTCTAAAATTTTCGAAATGGAGTCGGAAAGGGCGTCGAAGCCATTCAAGGTAGCCTCCCTTTCCAAGTTTGGAGTTCTGTAAAGAAACCCGAAATGTAAAGTGTGCGGTCCAATCCTGAACATAACCCAAAGAGAGTTAAATTCTGGATCTTGTGAGTCCAAATGTTGCTGGCTCTGGAACGCAATACCATTACGTATGTAAACCACAAGGCCTCTGTGAGAAAAGAAGTAGGAAAGCATGTGATAACCAAGAATGTGGAAATCCTGTGGATCAGAACCCCCACACACCTGGGTCTCACATAAAGCAAAGATATCCGGCCTATGGAACTGTGCGTGAGAGTATATCGCAAACAAATTAGCTCTCAGCCCACGTATGTTGGCAAAGTGAATTTTAAACGTGCGTACCATTATTATGACATTCACAAATACAAAACAATATCAAAGCAAAACAACAATATAATACTGCACCTCTCCTGCCGCTGTTGTTTCTGTTAGATATCCAGTGTTATACCTACAACATCAAACAGAACAGCGACATGAAAAGTGCAGTATCAATTGTGTTTTGCGAAGGGATAAGGGAGGGGGGGAACACTAGTGCAAAGCAAAACGGAGACATAGGAAAGCCCCTTGTGTTATCTTGTTGTGTTGATTGTGTATGGCGGTTTAGTTGTGGCCGGTGACTGCTGTTGTTGTTATTGTTGTGTTGTGTTATTGATCTTGGTTGTATTTTTGCTGTTTTTGTGTTATTGCTGTTTTTGATTTTGTTTTTTGTTTAGTGGTAGAATATATGTAGTGTTTTTATTGTATTTTGGTTTTTTTTTTTTTTTTTATATTTTTTTTTTTTTTTTTTTGTATATTTTTTTTTTGTTTTCATATATTTTTTGTTTGTTTTCACACAGACAAACACGACGCGGATGGAACAAAATTGTGCGTGCACAACGGACAAAGCACAGAACACATTTTGGAAATATGTCTTGGAAAATAGTAACGGTATTCCGGAATATAGGAACAAATATGGTTTGGGTTTCTCGGACAATTTACAAGTACATTTACCAAATACTCGAATCAATGTGCTTATATTTCAAAAATCACTTTACGTATATTCTTAGGCCATGAATATAATTTGAAGGACATTTGATTATCTACTTATGTGCAGAATTAGGGAAATATGTCTTGGAAAATTGTAACGGTATTACGAAATATAGGAACAAATATGGTTCGGATTTCTAGGACAATTTACAAGTACATTAACCAAATACTCGAATTTATGTGGTTATATTTCAAAAACCACTTGACGTATATTCTTTGGTCACGAAAATAATTTGAAGGTCACTTCATTATCTACTTATATGCAGAATTTGGGAAATATGTCTTGGAAAATAGTAACGGTATTCCGGAATATAGGAACAAATATGGTTTGGGTTTCTCGGACAATTTACAAGTACATTTACCAAATACTCGAATCAATGTGCTTATATTTCAAAAATCACTTGACGTATATTCTTAGACCATGAATATAATTTGAAGGACATTTGATTATCTACTTATGTGCAGAATTAGGGAAATATGTCTTGGAAAATAGTAACGGTATTCCGGAATATAGGAACAAATATGGTTCGGATTTCTCGGACAATTTACAAGTACATTTACCAAATACTCGAATCAAAGTGCTTATATTTCAAAAATCACTTGACGTATATTCTTTGGTCACGAATATAATTTGAAGGTCACTTCATTATCTACTTATATGCAGAATTTGGGAAATATGTCTTGGAAAATAGTAACGGTATTCCGGAATATAGGAACAAATATGGTTTGGATTTCTCGGACAATTTACAAGTATATTTACCAAATACTCGAATCAATGTGCTTATATTTCAAAAATCACTTGACGTATATTCTTAGGCCATGAATATAATTTGAAGGACATTTGATTATCTACTTATGTGCAAAATTAGGGAAATATGTCTTGGAAAATAGTAACGGTATTACGGAATATAGGAACAAATATGGTTGGGATTTCTCGGACAATTTACAAGTACATTTACCAAATACTCGAATTTATGTGGTTATATTTCAAAAATCACTTGACGTATATTCTTTGGTCACGAATATAATTTGTATGTCACTTCATTATCTACTTATATGCAGACTTTGGGAAATATGTCTTGGAAAATAGTAACGGTATTCCGGAATATAGGAACAAATATGGTTTGGATTTCTCGGACAATTTACAAGTACATTTACCAAATACTCGAATCAATGTGCTTATATTTCAAAAATCACTTGACGTATATTCTTAGACCATGAATATAATTTGAAGGACATTTGATTATCTACTTATGTGCAGAATTAGGGAAATATGTCTTGGAAAATAGTAACGGTATTACGGAATATAGGAACAAATATGGTTCGGATTTCTCGGACAATTTACAAGTACATTTACCATATACTCGAATTTATGTGCTTATATTTCAAAAATTACTTTACGTATATTCTTTGGTCACGAATATAATTTGAAGGTCACTTCATTATCTACTTATATGCAGAATTTGGGAAATATGTCTTGGAAAATAGTAACGGTATTCCGGAATATAGGAACAAATATGGTTTGGATTTCTCGGACAATTTACAAGTACATTTACCAAATACTCGAATCAATGTGCTTATATTTCAAAAATCACTTTACGTATATTCTTAGGCCATGAATATAATTTGAAGGACATTTGATTATCTACTTATGTGCAGAATTTGGGAAATATGTCTTGAAAAATAGTAACGGTATTCCGGAATATAGGAACAAATATGGTTTGGATTTCTCGGACAATTTACAAGTACATTTACCAAATACTCGTATCAATGTGCTTATATTTCAAAAATCACTTGACGTATATTCTTAGGCCATGAATATAATTTGAAGGACATTTGATTATCTACTTATGTGCAGAATTTGGGAAATATGTCTTGGAAAATAGTAACGGTATTCCGGAATATAGGAACAAATGTGGTTTGGATTTCTCGGACAATTTACAAGTACATTTACCAAATACTTGAATCAATGTGCTTATATTTCAAAAATCACTTGACGTATATTCTTAGGCCATGAATATAATTTGAAGGACATTTGATTATCTACTTATGTGCAGAATTAGGGAAATATGTCTTGGAAAATAGTAACGGTATTACGGAATATAGGAACAAATATGGTTCGGATTTCTCAGACAATTTACAAGTACATTTACCAAATACTCGAATTTATGTGTTTATATATATAGGAACAAATATGGTTCGGATTTCTCGGACAATTTACAAGTACATGTACCAAATACTAGAATTAATGTGCTTATATTTCAGAAATCACTTGACGTATATTCTTTGGCCACGAGTATAATTTGAAGGCCATTAAATTATATACTTATATGCAGAATTTGGGAAATATGTCTTGGAAAATAGTAACGGTATTCCGGAATGTAGGAACAAATATGGTTTGGGTTTCTCGGACAATTTACAAGTACATTTACCAAATACTCGAATCAATGTGCTTATATTTCAAAAATCACTTGACGTATATTCTTAGACCATGAATATAATTTGAAGGACATTTGATTATCTACTTATGTGCAGAATTAGGGAAATATGTCTTGGAAAATAGTAACGGTATTACGGAATATAGGAACAAATATGGTTCGGATTTCTCGGACAATTTACAAGTACATTTACCAAATACTCGAATTTATGTGCTTATATTTCAAAAATCACTTGACGTATATTCTTTGGTCACGAATATAATTTGAAGGTCACTTCATTATCTACTTATATGCAGAATTTGGGAAATATGTCTTGGAAAATAGTAACGGTATTCCGGAATATAGGAACAAATATGGTTTGGATTTCTCGGACAATTTACAAGTACATTTACCAAATACTCGAATTTATGTGGTTATATTTCAAAAATCACTTGACGTATATTCTTTGGTCACGAATATAATTTGTAGGTCACTTCATTATCAACTTATATGCAGACTTTGGGAAATATGTCTTGGAAAATAGTAACGGTATTCCGGAATATAAGAACAAATATGGTTTGGATTTCTCGGACAATTTACAAGTACATTTACCAAATACTCGAATCAATGTGCTTATATTTCAAAAATCACTTGACGTATATTCTTAGACCATGAATATAATTTGAAGGACATTTGATTATCTACTTATGTGCAGAATTAGGGAGATATGTCTTGGAAAATAGTAACGGTATTACGGAATATAGCAACAAATATGGTTTGGATTTCTCGGACAATTTACAAGTACATTTACCAAATACTCGAATCAATGTACTTATATTTCAAAAATCACTTGACGTATACTCTTAGGCCATGAATATAATTCGAAGGACATTTGATTATCTACTTATGTACAGAATTAGGGAAATATGTCTTGGAAAATAGTAACGGTATTACGGAATATAGGAACAAATATGGTTTGGATTTCTCGGACAATTTACAAGTACATTTACCAAATACTCGAATCAATGTGCTTATATTTCAAAAATCACTTCACGTATATTCTTAGGCCATGAATATAATTTGAAGGACATTTGATTATCTACTTATGTGCAGAATTAGGGAAATATGTCTTGGAAAATAGTAACGGTATTACGGAATATAGGAACAAATATGGTTTGGATTTCTCGGACAATTTACAAGTACATTTACCAAATACTCGAATTAATGTGCTTATATTTCAAAAATCACTTGACGTATATTCTTAGGCCATGAATATAATTTGAAGGACATTTGATTATCTACTTTTGTGCAGAATTTGGGAAATATGTCTTGGAAAATAGTAACGGTATTCCGGAATATAGGAACAAATATGGATTGGATTTCTCGGACAATTTACAAGTACATTTACCAAATACTCGAATCACTTGACGTATATTCTTAGGCCATGAATATAATTTGAAGGACATTTGATTATCTACTTATGTGCAGAATTAGGGAAATATGTCTTGGAAAATAGTAACGGTATTACGGAATATAGGAACAAATATGGTTCGGATTTCTCGGACAATTTACAAGTACATTTACCAAATACTCGAATTTATGTGCTTATATTTCAAAAATCACTTGACGTATATTCTTTGGTCACGAATATAATTTGAAGGTCACTTCATTATCTACTTATATGCAGAATTTGGGAAATATGTCTTGGAAAATAGTAACGGTATTCCGGAATATAGGAACAAATATGGTTTGGATTTCTCGGACAATTTACAAGTACATTTACCAAATACTCGAATTTATGTGGTTATATTTCAAAAATCAGTTGACGTATATTCTTTGGTCACGAATATAATTTGTAGGTCACTTCATTATCTACTTATATGCAGACTTTGGGAAATATGTCTTGGAAAATAGTAACGGTATTCCGGAATATAGGAACAAATATGGTTTGAATTTCTCGGACAATTTACAAGTACATTTACCAAATACTCGAATCAATGTGCTTATATTTCAAAAATCACTTGACGTATATTCTTAGGCCATGAATATAATTTGAAGGACATTTGATTATCTACTTATGTGCAGAATTAGGGAAATATGTCTTGGAAAATAGTAACGGTATTACGGAATATAGGAACAAATATGGTTTGGATTTCTCGGACAATTTACAAGTACATTTACCAAATACTCGAATCAATGTGCTTATATTTCAAAAATCACTTGACGTATATTCTTAGGCCATGAATATAATTTGAAGGACATTTGATTATCTACTTATGTGCAGAATTAGGGAAATATGTCTTGGAAAATAGTAACGGTATTACGGAATATAGGAACAAATATGGTTTGGATTTCTCGGACAATTTACAAGTACATTTACCAAATACTCGAATTTATGTGCTTATATTTCAAAAATTACTTTACGTATATTCTTTGGTCACGAACATAATTTGAAGGTCACTTCATTATCTACTTATATGCAGAATTTGGGAAATATGTCTTGGAAAATAGTAACGGTATTCCGGAATATAGGAACAAATATGGTTTGGATTTCTCGGACAATTTACAAGTACATTTACCAAATACTCGAATCAATGTGCTTATATTTCAAAAATCACTTGACGTATATTCTTAGGCCATGAATATAATTTGAAGGACATTTGATTATCTACTTATGTGCAGAATTAGTGAAATATGTCTTGGAAAATAGTAACGGTATTCCGGAATATAGGAACAAATATGGTTTGGATTTCTCGGACAATTTACAAGTACATTTACCAAATACTCGAATCAATGTGCTTATATTTCAAAAATCACTTGACGTATATTCTTAGGCCATGAATATAATTTGAAGGACATTTGATTATCTACTTATGTGCAGAATTAGGGAAATATGTCTTGGAAAATATTAACGGTATTCCGGAATATAGGAACAAATATGGTTTGGATTTCTCGGACAATTTACAAGTACATTTACCAAATACTCGAATCAATGTGCTTATATTTCAAAAATCACTTTACGTATATTTTTAGGCCATGAATATAATTTGAAGGACATTTGATTATCTACTTATGTGCAGAATTTGGGAAATATGTCTTGGAAAATAGTAACGGTATTCCGGAATATAGGAACAAATATGGTTTGGATTTCTCGGACAATTTACAAGTACATTTACCAAATACTTGAATCAATGTGCTTATATTTCAAAAATCACTTGACGTATATTCTTAGGCCATGAATATAATTTGAAGGACATTTGATTATCTACTTATGTGCAGAATTAGGGAAATATGTCTTGGAAAATAGTAACGGTATTACGGAATATAGGAACAAATATGGTTCGGATTTCTCGGACAATTTACAAGTACATTTACCAAATACTCGAATCAATGTGCTTATATTTCAAAAATCACTTGACGTATATTCTTAGGCCATGAATATAATTTGAAGGACATTTGATTATCTACTTATGTGCAAAATTAGGGAAATATGTCTTGGAAAATACTAACGGTATTACGGAATATAGGAACAAATATGGTTCGGATTTCTCGGACAATTTACAAGTACATTTACCAAATACTCGAATTTATGTGCTTATATTTCAAAAATCACTTGACGTATATTCTTTGGTCACGAATATAATGTGAAGGTCACTTCATTATCTACTTATATGCAGAATTTGGGAAATATGTCTTGGAAAATAGTAACGGTATTCCGGAATATAGGAACAAATATGGTTTGGATTTCTCGGACAATTTACAAGTACATTTACCAAATACTCGAATCAATGTGCTTATATTTCAAAAATCACTTGACGTATATTCTTAGGCCATGAATATAATTTGAAGGACATTTGATTATCTTCTTATGTGCAAAATTAGGGAAATATGTCTTGGAAAATACTAACGGTATTACGGAATATAGGAAAAAATATGGTTCGGATTTCTCGGACAATTTACAAGTACATTTACCAAATACTCGAATTTATGTGGTTATATTTCAAAAATCACTTGACGTATATTCTTTGGTCACGAATATAATTTGTAGGTCACTTCATTATCTACTTATATGCAGACTTTGGGAAATATGTCTTGGAAAATAGTAACGGTATTCCGGAATATAGGAACAAATATGGTTTGGATTTCTCGGACAATTTACAAGTACATTTACCAAATACTCGAATCAATGTGCTTATATTTCAAAAATCACTTGACGTATATTCTTAGGCCATGAATATAATTTGAAGGACATTTGATTATCTACTTATGTGCAGAATTAGGGAAATATGTTATGGAAAATAGTAACGGTATTACGGAATATAGGAACAAATATGGTTTGGATTTCTTGGACAATTTACAAGTACATTTACCAAATACTCGAATCAATGTGCTTATATTTCAAAAATCACTTGACGTATATTCTTAGGCCATGAATATAATTTGAAGGACATTTGATTATCTACTTATGTGCAGAATTAGGGAAATATGTCTTGGAAAATAGTAACGGTATTACGGAATATAGGAACAAATATTGTTTGGATTTCTCGGACAATTTACAAGTACATTTACCAAATACTCGAATCAATGTGCTTATATTTCAAAAATCACTTCACGTATATTCTTAGGCCATGAATATAATTTGAAGGACATTTGATTATCTACTTATGTGCAGAATTAGGGAAATATGTCTTGGAAAATAGTAACGGTATTACGGAATATAGGAACAAATATGGTTCGGATTTCTCGGACAATTTACAAGTACATTTACCAAATACTCGAATTTATGTGCTTATATATATAGGAACAAATATGGTTCGGATTTCTCGGACAATTTACAAGTACATTTACCAAGTACTTAAATCAATGTGCTTATATTTCAAAAATCACTTGACGTATATTCTTAGGCCATGAATATAATTTGAAGGCCATTAAATTATATACTTATATGCAGAATTTGGGAAATATGTCTTGGAAAATAGTAACGGTATTCCGGAATATAGGAACAAATATGGTTCGTATTTCTCGGAAAATATAAAATGTTTTCAATTAAAGTCGTGTATTTCTGAAACTATTGGCACTATCTGTTCAAAACCTAGTATATAATTGTAGTACACACTTCGCTCTAGTCGTATGCAAAATTTGGGAAACGTACCGTTGAAAATCACCGAGTTATTCCGAAAATAATAAAACTGACTGGACAATTTACATGTACATTTACCAAATACTCGAATCAATGTGCTTATATTTCAAAAATCACTTGACGTATATTCTTAGGCCATGAATATAATTTGAAGGACATTTGATTATCTACTTATGTGCAGAAATAGGGAAATATGTCTTGGAAAATAGTAACGGTTTTACGGAATATAGGAACAAATATGGTTTGGATTTCTCGGACAATTTACAAGTACATTTACCAAATACTCGAATTTATGTGCTTATATTTCAAAAATTACTTTACGTATATTCTTTGGTCACGAATATAATTTGAAGGTCACTTCATTATCTACTTATATGCAGAATTTGGGAAATATGTCTTGGAAAATAGTAACGGTATTCCGGAATATAGGAACAAATATGGTTTGGATTTCTCGGACAATTTACAAGTACATTTACCAAATACTCGAATCAATATGCTTATATTTCAAAAATCACTTTACGTATATTCTTAGACCATGAATATAATTTGAAGGACATTTGATTATCTACTTATGTGTAGAATTTGGAAAATATGTCTTGAAAAATAGTAACGGTATTCCGGAATATAGGAACAAATATGGTTTGGATTTCTCGGACAATTTACAAGTACATTTACCAAATACTCGAATCAATGTGCTTATATTTCAAAAATCACTTGACGTATATTCTTAGGCCATGAATATAATTTGAAGGACATTTGATTATCTACTTATGTGCAGAATTTGGGAAATATGTCTTGGAAAATAGTAACGGTATTCCGGAATATAGGAACAAATATGGTTTGGATTTCTCGGACAATTTACAAGTACATTTACCAAATACTAGAATTAATGTGCTTATATTTCAAAAATCACTTGACGTATATTCTTTGGTCACGAATATAATTTGAAGGCCATTAAATTATCTACTTATATGCAGAATTTGGGAAATATGTCTTGGAAAATAGTAACGGTATTCCGGAATATAGGAACAAATATGGTTCGTATTTCTCGGAAAATATAAAATGTTTTCAATTAATGTCGTGTATTTCTGAAACTATTGGCACTATCTGTTCAAAATTGGGAAACGTACCGTCCGAAAATAATAAAACTGACTGGACAATTTACAAGTACATTTACCAAATACTCGAATCAATGTGCTTATATTTCAAAAATCACTTGACGTATATTCTTAGGCCATGAATATAATTTGAAGGACATTTGATTATCTACTTATGTGCAGAATTTGGGAAATATGTCTTGAAAAATAGTAACGGTATTCCGGAATATAGGACCAAATATGGTTTGGATTTCTCGGACAATTTACAAGTACATTTACCAAATACTCGAATCAATGTGCTTATATTTCAAAAATCACTTGACGTATATTCTTAGGCCATGAATATAATTTGAAGGACATTTGATTATCTACTTATGTGCAGAATTTGGGAAATATGTCTTGAAAAATAGTAACGGTATTCCGGAATATAGGAACAAATATGGTTTGGATTTCTCGGACAATTTACAAGTACATTTACCAAATACTCGAATCAATGTGCTTATATTTCAAAAATCACTTGACGTGTTTTCTTAGGCCATGAATATAATTTGAAGGATATTTGATTATCTACTTATGTGCAGAATTAGGGAAATATGTCTTGGAAAATAGTAACGGTATTACGGAATATAGGAACAAATATTGTTCGGATTTCTCGGACAATTTACAAGTACATTTACCAAATACTCGAATTTATGTGCTTATATTTCAAAAATCACTTGACGTATATTCTTTGGTCACGAATATAATTTGAAGGTCACTTCATTATCTACTTATATGCAGAATTTGGGAAATATGTCTTGGAAAATAGTAACGGTATTCCGGAATATAGGAACAAATATGGTTTGGATTTCTCGGACAATTTACAAGTACATTTACCAAATACTCGAATCAATGTGCTTATATTTCAAAAATCACTTGACGTATATTCTTAGGCCATGAATATAATTTGAAGGACATTTGATTATCTACTTATGTGCAAAATTAGGGAAATATGTCTTGGAAAATACTAACGGTATTACGGAATATAGGAAAAAATATGGTTCGGATTTCTCGGACAATTTACAAGTACATTTACCAAATACTCGAATTTATGTGGTTATATTTCAAAAATCACTTGACGTATATTCTTTGGTCACGAATATAATTTGTAGGTCACTTCATTATCTTCTTATATGCAGACTTTGGGAAATATGTCTTGGAAAATAGTAACGGTATTCCGGAATATAGGAACAAATATGGTTTGGATTTCTCGGACAATTTACAAGTACATTTACCAAATACTCGAATCAATGTGCTTATATTTCAAAAATCACTTGACGTATATTCTTAGGCCATGAATATAATTTGAAGGACATTTGATTATCTACTTATGTGCAGAATTAGGGAAATATGTTATGGAAAATAGTAACGGTATTACGGAATATAGGAACAAATATGGTTTGGATTTCTTGGACAATTTACAAGTACATTTACCAAATACTCGAATCAATGTGCTTATATTTCAAAAATCACTTGACGTATATTCTTAGGCCATGAATATAATTTGAAGGACATTTGATTATCTACTTATGTGCAGAATTAGGGAAATATGTCTTGGAAAATAGTAACGGTATTACGGAATATAGGAACAAATATTGTTTGGATTTCTCGGACAATTTACAAGTACATTTACCAAATACTCGAATCAATGTGCTTATATTTCAAAAATCACTTCACGTATATTCTTAGGCCATGAATATAATTTGAAGGACATTTGATTATCTACTTATGTGCAGAATTAGGGAAATATGTCTTGGAAAATAGTAACGGTATTACGGAATATAGGAACAAATATGGTTCGGATTTCTCGGACAATTTACAAGTACATTTACCAAATACTCGAATTTATGTGCTTATATATATAGGAACAAATATGGTTCGGATTTCTCGGACAATTTACAAGTACATTTACCAAGTACTTAAATCAATGTGCTTATATTTCAAAAATCACTTGACGTATATTCTTAGGCCATGAATATAATTTGAAGGCCATTAAATTATATACTTATATGCAGAATTTGGGAAATATGTCTTGGAAAATAGTAACGGTATTCCGGAATATAGGAACAAATATGGTTCGTATTTCTCGGAAAATATAAAATGTTTTCAATTAAAGTCGTGTATTTCTGAAACTATTGGCACTATCTGTTCAAAACCTAGTATATAATTGTAGTACACACTTCGCTCTAGTCGTATGCAAAATTTGGGAAAAGTACCGTTGAAAATCACCGAGTTATTCCGAAAATAATAAAACTGACTGGACAATTTACATGTACATTTACCAAATACTCGAATCAATGTGCTTATATTTCAAAAATCACTTGACGTATATTCTTAGGCCATTAATATAATTTGAAGGACGTTTGATTATCTACTTATGTGCAGAAATAGGGAAATATGTCTTGAAAAATAGTAACGGTTTTACGGAATATAGGAACAAATATGGTTTGGATTTCTCGGACAATTTACAAGTACATTTACCAAATACTCGAATCAATGTGCTTATATTTCAAAAATCACTTGACGTATATTCTTAGGCCATGAATATAGTTTGAAGGACATTTGATTATCTACTTATGTGCAGAATTTGGGAAATATGTCTTGAAAAATAGTAACGGTATTCCGGAATATAGGAACAAATATGGTTTGGATTTCTCGGACAATTTACAAGTACATTTACCAAATACTCGAATCAATGTGCTTATATTTCAAAAATCACTTGACGTGTTTTCTTAGGCCATGAATATAATTTGAAGGATATTTGATTATCTACTTATGTGCAGAATTAGGGAAATATGTCTTGGAAAATAGTAACGGTATTACGGAATATAGGAACAAATATGGTTCGGATTTCTCGGACAATTTACAAGTACATTTACCAAATACTCGAATTTATGTGCTTATATTTCAAAAATCACTTGACGTATATTCTTCGGTCACGAATATAATTTGAAGGTCACTTCATTATCTACTTATATGCAGAATTTGGGAAATATGTCTTGGAAAATAGTCACGGTATTCCGGAATATAGGAACAAATATGGTTTGGATTTCTCGGACAATTTACAAGTACATTTACCAAATACTCGAATCAATGTGCTTATATTTCAAAAATCACTTGACGTATATTCTTTGGTCACGAATATAATTTGTAGGTCACTTCATTATCTACTTATATGCAGACTTTGGGAAATATGTCTTGGAAAATAGTAACGGTATTCCGGAATATAGGAACAAATATGGTTTGGATTTCTCGGACAATTTACAAGTACATTGACCAAATACTCGAATCAATGTGCTTAAATTTCAAAAATCACTTGACGTATATTCTTAGGCCATGAATATAATTTGAAGGACATTTGATTATCTACTTATGTGCAGAATTAGGGAAATATGTTATGGAAAATAGTAACGGTATTACGGAATATAGGAACAAATACGGTTTGGATTTCTTGGACAATTTACAAGTACATTTACCAAATACTCGAATCAATGTGCTTATATTTCAAAAATCACTTGACGTATATTCTTAGGCCATGAATATAATTTGAAGGACATTTGATTATCTACTTATGTGCAGAATTAGGGAAATATGTCTTGGAAAATAGTAACGGTATTACGGAATATAGGAACAAATATTGTTTGGATTTCTCGGACAATTTACAAGTACATTTACCAAATACTCGAATCAATGTGCTTATATTTCAAAAATCACTTCACGTATATTCTTAGGCCATGAATATAATTTGAAGGACATTTGATTATCTACTTATGTGCAGAATTAGGGAAATATGTCTTGGAAAATAGTAACGGTATTACGGAGTATAGGAACAAATATGGTTTGGATTTCTCGGACAATTTACAAGTACATTTACCAAATACTCGAATTTATGTGCTTATATTTCAAAAATTACTTTACGTATATTCTTTGGTCACGAATATAATTTGAAGGTCACTTCATTATCTACTTATATGCAGAATTTGGGAAATATGTCTTGGAAAATAGTAACGGTATTCCGGAATATAGGAACAAATATGGTTTGGATTTCTCGGACAATTTACAAGTACATTTACCAAATACTCGAATCAATGTGCGTATATTTCAAAAATCACTTTACGTATATTCTTAGGCCATGAATATAATTTGAAGGACATTTGATTATCTACTTATGTGCAGAATTTGGGAAATATGTCTTGAAAAATAGTAACGGTATTCCGGAATATAGGAACAAATATGGTTTGGATTTCTCGGACAATTTACAAGTACATTTACCAAATACTCGAATCAATGTGCTTATATTTCAAAAATCACTTGACGTATATTCTTAGGCCATGAATATAATTTGAAGGACATTTGATTATCTACTTATGTGCAGAATTTGGGAAATATGTCTTGGAAAATAGTAACGGTATTCCGGAATATAGGAACAAATATGGTTTGGATTTCTCGGACAATTTACAAGTACATTTACCAAATACTCGAATCAATGTGCTTATATTTCAAAAATCACTTGACGTATATTCTTAGACCATGAATATAATTTGAAGGACATTTGATTATCTACTTATGTGCAGAATTAGGGAAATATGTCTTGGAAAATAGTAACGGTATTACGGAATATAGGAACAAATATTGTTTGGATTTCTCGGACAATTTAGAAGTACATTTACCAAATACTCGAATCAATGTGCTTATATTTCAAAAATCACTTCACGTATATTCTTAGGCCATGAATATAATTTGAAGGACATTTGATTATCTACTTATGTGCAGAATTAGGGAAATATGTCTTGGAAAATAGTAACGGTATTACGGAATATAGGAACAAATATGGTTCGGATTTCTCGGACAATTTACAAGTACATTTACCAAATACTCGAATTTATGTGCTTATATATATAGGAACAAATATGGTTCGGATTTCTCGGACAATTTACAAGTACATTTACCAAATACTAGAATTAATGTGCTTATATTTCAAAAATCACTTGACGTATATTCTTTGGTCACGAATATAATTTGAAGGCCATTAAATTATCTACTTATATGCAGAACTTGGGAAATATGTCTTGGAAAATAGTAACGGTATTCCGGAATATAGGAACAAATATGGTTCGTATTTCTCGGAAAATATAAAATGTTTTCAATTAAAGTCGTGTATTTCTGAAACTATTGGCACTATCTGTTCAAAACCGTACCGTTGAAAATCACCGAGTTATTCCGAAAATAATAAAACTAACTGGACAATTTACAAGTACATTTACCAAATACTCGAATCAATGTGCTTATATTTCAAAAATCATTTGACGTATATTCTTAGGCCATGAATATAATTTGAAGGACATTTGATTATCTACTTATGTGCAGAATTTGGGAAATATAGTAACGGTATTCCGGAATATAGGAACAAATATGGTTTGGATTTCTCGGACAATTTACAAGTACATTTACCAAATACTCGAATCAATGTGCTTATATTTCAAAAATCACTTGACGTATATTCTTAGGCCATGAATATAATTTGAAGGACATTTGATTATCTACTTATGTGCAGAATTTGGGAAATATGTCTTGGAAAATAGTAACGGTTTTACGGAATATAGGAACAAATATGGTTTGGATTTCTCGGACAATTTACAAGTACATTTACCAAATACTCGAATTTATGTGCTTATATTTCAAAAATTACTTTACGTATATTCTTTGGTCACGAATATAATTTGAAGGTCACTTCATTATCTACTTATATGCAGAATTTGGGAAATATGTCTTGGAAAATAGTAACGGTATTCCGGAATATAGGAACAAATATGGTTTGGAATTCTCGGACAATTTACAAGTACATTTACCAAATACTCGAATCAATGTGCTTATATTTCAAAAATCACTTTACGTATATTCTTAGGCCATGAATATAATTTGAAGGACATTTGATTATCTACTTATGTGCAGAATTTGGGAAATATGTCTTGAAAAATAGTAACGGTATTCCGGAATATAGGAACAAATAGGGTTTGGATTTCTCGGACAATTTACAAGTACATTTACCAAATACTCGAATCAATGTGCTTATATTTCAAAAATCACTTGACGTATATTCTTAGGCCATGAATATAATTTGAAGGACATTTGATTATCTACTTATGTGCAAAATTAGGGAAATATGTCTTGGAAAATAGTAACGGTATTCCGGAATATAGGAACAAATATGGTTCGGATTTCTCGGACAATTTACAAGTACATTTACCAAATACTCGAATTTATGTGGTTATATTTCAAAAATCACTTGACGTATATTCTTTGGTCACGAATATAATTTGTAGGTCACTTCATTATCTACTTATATGCAGAATTTGGGAAATATGTCTTGGAAAATAGTAACGGTATTCCGGAATATAGGAACAAATATGGTTCGGATTTCTCGGACAATTTACAAGTACATTTACCAAATACTTGAATCAATGTGCTTATATTTCAAAAATCACTTGACGTATATTCTTAGGCCATGAATATAATTTGAAGGACATTTGATTATCTACTTATGTGCAGAATTAGGGAAATATGTCTTGGAAAATAGTAACGGTATTACGGAATATAGGAACAAATATGGTTCGGATTTCTCGGACAATTTACAAGTACATTTACCAAATACTCGAATTTATGTGGTTATATTTCAAAAATCACTTGACGTATATTCTTTGGTCACGAATATAATTTGAAGGTCACTTCATTATCTACTTATATGCAGAATTTGGGAAATATGTCTTGGAAAATAGTAACGGTATTCCGGAATATAGGAACAAATATGGTTCGGATTTCTCGGACAATTTACAAGTACATTTACAAAATACTCGAATTAATGTGCTTATATTTCAAAAATCACTTGACGTATATTCTTAGGCCATGAATATAATTTGAAGGACATTTGATTATCTACTTATGTGCAGAATTTGGGAAATATGTCTTGGAAAATAGTAACGGTATTCCGGAATATAGGAACAAATATGGTTTGGATTTCTCGGACAATTTACAAGTACATTTACCAAATACTAGAATTAATGTGCTTATATTTCAAAAATCACTTGACGTATATTCTTTGGTCACGAATATAATTTGAAGGCCATTAAATTATCTACTTATATGCAGAATTTGGGAAATATGTCTTGGAAAATAGTAACGGTATTCCGGAATATAGGAACAAATATGGTTCGGATTTCTCGGACAATTTACAAGTACATTTACAAAATACTCGAATTAATGTGCTTATATTTCAAAAATCACTTGACGTATATTCTTAGGCCATGAATATAATTTGAAGGACATTTGATTATCTACTTATGTGCAGAATTTGGGAAATATGTCTTGGAAAATAGTAACGGTATTCCGGAATATAGGAACAAATATGGTTTGGATTTCTCGGACAATTTACAAGTACATTTACCAAATACTAGAATTAATGTGCTTATATTTCAAAAATCACTTGACGTATATTCTTTGGTCACGAATATAATTTGAAGGCCATTAAATTATCTACTTATGTGCAGAATTTGGGAAATATGTCTTGGAAAATAGTAACGGTATTCCGGAATATAGGAACAAATATGGTTTGGATTTCTCGGACAATTTACAAGTACATTTACCAAATACTCGAATCAATGTGCTTATACTTCAAAAATCACTTGACGTATATTCTTAGGCCATGAATATAATTTGAAGGACATTTGATTATCTACTTATGTGCAGAATTTGGGAAATATGTCTTGGAAAATAGTAACGGTATTCCGGAATATAGGAACAAATATGGTTCGTATTTCTCGGAAAATATAAAATGTTTTCAATTAAAGTCGTGTATTTCTGAAACTATTGGCACTATCTGTTCAAAACCTAGAATATAATTGTAGTACACACTTCGCTCTAGTCGTATGCAAAATTTGGGAAACGTACCGTTGAAAATCACCGAGTTATTCCGAAAATAATAAAACTGACTGGACAATTTACAAGTACATTTACCAAATACTCGAATCAATGTGCTTATATTTCAAAAATCACTTGACGTATATTCTTAGGCCATGAATATAATTTGAAGGACATTTGATTATCTACTTATGTGCAAAATTAGGGAAATATGTCTTGGAAAATAGTAACGGTATTCCGGAATATAGGAACAAATATGGTTCGGATTTCTCGGACAATTTACAAGTACATTTACCAAATACTCGAATTTATGTGGTTATATTTCAAAAATCACTTGACGTATATTCTTTGGCCACGAATATAATTTGTAGGTCACTTCATTATCTACTTATATGCAGAATTTGGGAAATATGTATTGGAAAATAGTAACGGTATTCCGGAATATAGGAACAAATATGGTTCGGATTTCTCGGACAATTTACAAGTACATTTACCAAATACTTGAATCAATGTGCTTATATTTCAAAAATCACTTGACGTATATTCTTAGGCCGTGAATATAATTTGAAGGACATTTGATTATCTACTTATGTGCAGAATTAGGGAAATATGTCTTGGAAAATAGTAACGGTATTACGGAATATAGGAACAAATATGGTTCGGATTTCTCGGACAATTTACAAGTACATTTACCAAATACTCGAATTTATGTGGTTATATTTCAAAAATCACTTGATGTATATTCTTTGGTCACGAATATAATTTGAAGGTCACTTCATTATCTACTTATATGCAGAATTTGGGAAATATGTCTTGGAAAATAGTAACGGTATTCCGGAATATAGGAACAAATATGGTTCGGATTTCTCGGACAATTTACAAGTTCATTTACAAAGTACTCGAATTAATGTGCTTATATTTCAAAAATCACTTGACGTATATTCTTAGGCCATGAATATAATTTGAAGGACATTTGATTATCTACTTATGTGCAGAATTTGGGAAATATGTCTTGGAAAATAGTAACGGTATTCCGGAATATAGGAACAAATATGGTTTGGATTTCTCGGACAATTTACAAGTACATTTACCAAATACTAGAATTAATGTGCTTATATTTCAAAAATCACTTGACGTATATTCTATGGTCACGAATATAATTTGAAGGCCATTAAATTATCTACTTATATGCAGAATTTGGGACATATGTCTTGGAAAATAGTAACGGTATTCCGGAATATAGGAACAAATATGGTTCGTATTTCTCGGAAAATATAAAATGTTTTCAATTAAAGTCGTGTATTTCTGAAACTATTGGCACTATCTGTTCAAAACCTAGTATATAATTGTAGTACACACTTCGCTCTAGTCGTATGCAAAATTTCAATGTGCTTATATTTCAAAAATCACTTGACGTATATTCTTAGGCCATGAATATAATTTGAAGGACATTTGATTATCTACTTATGTGCAGAATTTGGGAAATATGTCTTGAAAAATAGTAACGGTATTCCGGAATATAGGAACAAATATGGTTTGGATTTCTCGGACAATTTACAAGTACATTTACCAAATACTCGAATCAATGTGCTTATATTTCAAAAATCACTTGACGTGTTTTCTTAGGCCATGAATATAATTTGAAGGATATTTGATTATCTACTTATGTGCAGAATTAGGGAAATATGTCTTGGAAAATAGTAACGGTATTACGGAATATAGGAACAAATATGGTTCGGATTTCTCGGACAATTTACAAGTACATTTACCAAATACTCGATTTTATGTGCTTATATTTCAAAAATCACTTGACGTATATTCTTTGGTCACGAATATAATTTGAAGGTCACTTCATTATCTACTTATATGCAGAATTTGGGAAATATGTCTTGGAAAATAGTAACGGTATTCCGGAATATAGGAACAAATATGGTTTGGATTTCTCGGACAATTTACAAGTACATTTACCAAATACTCGAATCAATGTGCTTATATTTCAAAAATCACTTGACGTATATTCTTAGGCCATGAATATAATTTGAAGGACATTTGATTATCTACTTATGTGCAAAATTAGGGAAATATGTCTTGGAAAATACTAACGGTATTACGGAATATAGGAAAAAATATGGTTCGGATTTCTCGGACAATTTACAAGTACATTTACCAAATACTCGAATTTATGTGGTTATATTTCAAAAATCACTTGACGTATATTCTTTGGTCACGAATATAATTTGTAGGTCACTTCATTATCTACTTATATGCAGACTTTGGGAAATATGTCTTGGAAAATAGTAACGGTATTCCGGAATATAGGAACAAATATGGTTTGGATTTCTCGGACAATTTACAAGTACATTTACCAAATACTCGAATCAATGTGCTTATATTTCAAAAATCACTTGACGTATATTCTTAGGCCGTGAATATAATTTGAAGGACATTTGATTATCTACTTATGTGCAGAATTTGGGAAATATGTCTTGGAAAATAGTAACGGTATTCCGGAATATAGGAACAAATATGGTTTGGATTTCTCGGAAAATTTACAAGTACATTTACCAAATACTCGAATCAATGTGCTTATATTTCAAAAATCACTTGACGTATATTCTTAGGCCATGAATATAATTTGAAGGACATTTGATTATCTACTTATGTGCAGAATTAGGGAAATATGTCTTGGAAAATAGTAACGGTATTACGGAATATAGGAACAAATATTGTTTGGATTTCTCGGACAATTTAGAAGTACATTTACCAAATAATCGAATCAATGTGCTTATATTTCAAAAATCACTTCACGTATATTCTTAGGCCATGAATATAATTTGAAGGACATTTGATTATCTACTTATGTGCAGAATTAGGGAAATATGTCTTGGAAAATAGTAACGGTATTACGGAATATAGGAACAAATATGGTTCGGATTTCTCGGACAATTTACAAGTACATTTACCAAATACTCGAATTTATGTGCTTATATATATAGGAACAAATATGGTTCGGATTTCTCGGACAATTTACAAGTACATTTACCAAATACTAGAATTAATGTGCTTATATTTCAAAAATCACTTGACGTATATTCTTTGGTCACGAATATAATTTGAAGGCCATTAAATTATCTACTTATATGCAGAACTTGGGAAATATGTCTTGGAAAATAGTAACGGTATTCCGGAATATAGGAACAAATATGGTTCGTATTTCTCGGAAAATATAAAATGTTTTCAATTAAAGTCGTGTATTTCTGAAACTATTGGCACTATCTGTTCAAAACCGTACCGTTGAAAATCACCGAGTTATTCCGAAAATAATAAAACTAACTGGACAATTTACAAGTACATTTACCAAATACTCGAATCAATGTGCTTATATTTCAAAAATCACTTGACGTATATTCTTAGGCCATGAATATAATTTGAAGGACATTTGATTATCTACTTATGTGCAGAATTTGGGAAATATGTCTTGGAAAAAAAGCGCCCCGGTAGGCGAGTTGGTAGCGTGCTTGCCTATCAGCGTGGGGGTTGTGGGTTCGATTCCCACCAGAGGCTTTGGTCTGTCGCTGCAAAAAATCAAGCCAAATAGTCTTTGTCACTCGGTTTATCCTTGGACCCAAAATTAGAATATAAATTTACTTTGTATTGTAATTAAATAAAATAAAAATAAAATAAAATAAAATAAAAAATGTCTTGGAAAATAGTAACGGTTTTACGGAATATAGGAACAAATATGGTTTGGATTTCTCGGACAATTTACAAGTACATTTACCAAATACTCGAATTTATGTGCTTATATTTCAAAAATTACTTTACGTATATTCTTTGGTCACGAATATAATTTGAAGGTCACTTCATTATCTACTTATATGCAGAATTTGGGAAATATGTCTTGAAAAATAGTAACGGTATTCCGGAATATAGGAACAAATATGGTTTGGATTTCTCGGACAATTTACAAGTACATTTACCAAATACTCGAATCAATGTGCTTATATTTCAAAAATCACTTGACGTATATTCTTAGGCCATGAATATAATTTGAAGGACATTTGATTATCTACTTATGTGCAGAATTTGGGAAATATGTCTTGGAAAAAAAGCGCCCCGGTAGGCGAGTTGGTAGCGTGCTTGCCTATCAGCGTGGGGGTTGTGGGTTCGATTCCCACCAGAGGCTTTGGTCTGTCGCTGCAAAAAATCAAGCCAAATAGTCTTTGTCACTCGGTTTATCCTTGGACCCAAAATTAGAATATAAATTTACTTTGTATTGTAATTAAATAAAATAAAAATAAAATAAAATAAAATAAAAAATGTATTGGAAAATAGTAACGGTTTTACGGAATATAGGAACAAATATGGTTTGGATTTCTCGGACAATTTACAAGTACATTTACCAAATACTCGAATTTATGTGCTTATATTTCAAAAATTACTTTACGTATATTCTTTGGTCACGAATATAATTTGAAGGTCACTTCATTATCTACTTATATGCAGAATTTGGGAAATATGTCTTGGAAAATAGTAACGGTATTCCGGAATATAGGAACAAATATGGTTTGGATTTCTCGGACAATTTACAAGTACATTTACCAAATACTCGAATCAATGTGCTTATATTTCAAAAATCACTTTACGTATATTCTTAGGCCATGAATATAATTTGAAGGACATTTGATTATCTACTTATGTGCAGAATTTGGGAAATATGTCTTGAAAAATAGTAACGGTATTCCGGAATATAGGAACAAATAGGGTTTGGATTTCTCGGACAATTTACAAGTACATTTACCAAATACTCGAATCAATGTGCTTATATTTCAAAAATCACTTGACGTATATTCTTAATTTGAAGGACATTTGATTATCTACTTATGTGCAGAATTTGGGAAATATGTCTTGGAAAATAGTAACGGTATTCCGGAATATAGGAACAAATATGGTTTGGATTTCTCGGACAATTTACAAGTACATTTACCAAATACTTGAATCAATGTGCTTATATTTAAAAAATCACTTGACGTATATTCTTAGGCCATGAATATAATTTGAAGGACATTTGATTATCTACTTATGTGCAAAATTAGGGAAATATGTCTTGGACAATAGTAACGGTATTAAGGAATATAGGAACAAATATGGTTCGGATTTCTCGGACAATTTACAAGTACATTTACCAAATACTCGAATTTATGTGGTTATATTTTAAAAATCACTTGACGTATATTCTTTGGTCACGAATATAATTTGTAGGTCACTTCATTATCTACTTATATGCAGAATTTGGGAAATATGTCTTGGAAAATAGTAACGGTATTCCGGAATATAGGAACAAATATGGTTCGGATTTCTCGGACAATTTACAAGTACATTTACCAAATACTTGAATCAATGTGCTTATATTTCAAAAATCACTTGACGTATATTCTTAGGCCACGAATATAATTTGAAGGACATTTGATTATCTACTTATGTGCAGAATTAGGGAAATATGTCTTGGAAAATAGTAACGGTATTACGGAATATAGGAACAAATATGGTTCGGATTTCTCGGACAATTTACAAGTACATTTACCAAATACTCGAATTTATGTGCTTATATTTAAAAAATCACTTGACGTATATTCTTTGGTCACGAATATAATTTGAAGGTCACTTCATTATCTACTTATATGCAGAATTTGGGAAATATGTCTTGGAAAATAGTAACGGTATTCCGGAATATAGGAACAAATATGGTTCGGATTTCTCGGACAATTTACAAGTACATTTACAAAATACTCGAATTAATGTGCTTATATTTCAAAAATCACTTGACGTATATTCTTAGGCCATGAATATAATTTGAAGGAAATTTCATTATCTACTTATATGCAGAATTTGGGAAATATGTCTTGGAAAATAATAACGGTATTCCGGAGTATAGGAACAAATATGGTTCGGATTTCTCGGACAATTTACAAGTACATTTACCAAATACTCGAATTTATGTGCTTATATTTCAAAAATCACTTGACGTATATTCTTTGGTCACGAATATAATTTGAAGGCCATTAAATTATCTACTTATGTGCAAAATTAGGGAAATTCGTCTTGGACAATAGTAACGGTATTAAGGAATATAGGAACAAATATGGTTCGGATTTCTCGGACAATTTACAAGTACATTTACCAAATACTCGAATTTATGTGCTTATATTTAAAAAATCACTTGACGTATATTCTTTGGTCACGAATATAATTTGAAGGTCACTTCATTATCTACTTATATGCAGAATTTGGGAAATATGTCTTGGAAAATAGTAACGGTATTCCGGAATATAGGAACAAATATGGTTCGGATTTCTCGGACAATTTACAAGTACATTTACAAAATACTCGAATTAATGTGCTTATATTTCAAAAATCACTTGACGTATATTCTTAGGCCATGAATATAATTTGAAGGAAATTTCATTATCTACTTATATGCAGAATTTGGGAAATATGTCTTGGAAAATAGTAACGGTATTCCGGAATATAGGAACAAATATGGTTTGGATTTCTCGGACAATTTACAAGTACATTTACCAAATACTTGAATCAATGTGCTTATATTTAAAAAATCACTTGACGTATATTCTTAGGCCATGAATATAATTTGAAGGACATTTGATTATCTACTTATGTGCAAAATTAGGGAAATATGTCTTGGACAATAGTAACGGTATTAAGGAATATAGGAACAAATATGGTTCGGATTTCTCGGACAATTTACAAGTACATTTACCAAATACTCGAATTTATGTGCTTATATTTAAAAAATCACTTGACGTATATTCTTTGGTCACGAATATAATTTGAAGGTCACTTCATTATCTACTTATATGCAGAATTTGGGAAATATGTCTTGGAAAATAGTAACGGTATTCCGGAATATAGGAACAAATATGGTTCGGATTTCTCGGACAATTTACAAGTACATTTACAAAATACTCGAATTAATGTGCTTATATTTCAAAAATCACTTGACGTATATTCTTAGGCCATGAATATAATTTGAAGGAAATTTCATTATCTACTTATATGCAGAATTTGGGAAATATGTCTTGGAAAATAGTAACGGTATTCCGGAATATAGGAACAAATATGGTTCGGATTTCTCGGACAATTTACAAGTACATTTACAAAATACTCGAATTAATGTGCTTATATTTCAAAAATCACTTGACGTATATTCTTAGGCCATGAATATAATTTGAAGGACATTTGATTATCTACTTATGTGCAGAATTTGGGAAATATGTCTTGGAAAATAGTAGCGGTATTCCGGAATATAGGAACAAATATGGTTTGGATTTCTCGGACAATTTACAAGTACATTTACCAAATACTAGAATTAATGTGCTTATATTTCAAAAATCACTTGACGTATATTCTATGGTCACGAATATAATTTGAAGGCCATTAAATTATCTACTTATATGCAGAATTTGGGACATATGTCTTGGAAAATAGTAACGGTATTCCGGAATATAGGAACAAATATGGTTCGTATTTCTCGGAAAATATAAAATGTTTTCAATTAAAGTCGTGTATTTCTGAAACTATTGGCACTATCTGTTCAAAACCTAGTATATAATTGTAGTACACACTTCGCTCTAGTCGTATGCAAAATTTCAATGTGCTTATATTTCAAAAATCACTTGACGTATATTCTTAGGCCATGAATATAATTTGAAGGACATTTGATTATCTACTTATGTGCAGAATTTGGGAAATATGTCTTGAAAAATAGTAACGGTATTCCGGAATATAGGAACAAATATGGTTTGGATTTCTCGGACAATTTACAAGTACATTTACCAAATACTCGAATCAATGTGCTTATATTTCAAAAATCACTTGACGTGTTTTCTTAGGCCATGAATATAATTTGAAGGATATTTGATTATCTACTTATGTGCAGAATTAGGGAAATATGTCTTGGAAAATAGTAACGGTATTACGGAATATAGGAACAAATATGGTTCGGATTTCTCGGACAATTTACAAGTACATTTACCAAATACTCGATTTTATGTGCTTATATTTCAAAAATCACTTGACGTATATTCTTTGGTCACGAATATAATTTGAAGGTCACTTCATTATCTACTTATATGCAGAATTTGGGAAATATGTCTTGGAAAATAGTAACGGTATTCCGGAATATAGGAACAAATATGGTTTGGATTTCTCGGACAATTTACAAGTACATTTACCAAATACTCGAATCAATGTGCTTATATTTCAAAAATCACTTGACGTATATTCTTAGGCCATGAATATAATTTGAAGGACATTTGATTATCTACTTATGTGCAAAATTAGGGAAATATGTCTTGGAAAATACTAACGGTATTACGGAATATAGGAAAAAATATGGTTCCGATTTCTCGGACAATTTACAAGTACATTTACCAAATACTCGAATTTATGTGGTTATATTTCAAAAATCACTTGACGTATATTCTTTGGTCACTAATATAATTTGTAGGTCACTTCATTATCTACTTATATGCAGACTTTGGGAAATATGTCTTGGAAAATAGTAACGGTATTCCGGAATATAGGAACAAATATGGTTTGGATTTCTCGGACAATTTACAAGTACATTTACCAAATACTCGAATCAATGTGCTTATATTTCAAAAATCACTTGACGTATATTCTTAGGCCGTGAATATAATTTGAAGGACATTTGATTATCTACTTATGTGCAGAATTTGGGAAATATGTCTTGGAAAATAGTAACGGTATTCCGGAATATAGGAACAAATATGGTTTGGATTTCTCGGAAAATTTACAAGTACATTTACCAAATACTCGAATCAATGTGCTTATATTTCAAAAATCACTTGACGTATATTCTTAGGCCATGAATATAATTTGAAGGACATTTGATTATCTACTTATGTGCAGAATTAGGGAAATATGTCTTGGAAAATAGTAACGGTATTACGGAATATAGGAACAAATATTGTTTGGATTTCTCGGACAATTTAGAAGTACATTTACCAAATAATCGAATCAATGTGCTTATATTTCAAAAATCACTTCACGTATATTCTTAGGCCATGAATATAATTTGAAGGACATTTGATTATCTACTTATGTGCAGAATTAGGGAAATATGTCTTGGAAAATAGTAACGGTATTACGGAATATAGGAACAAATATGGTTCGGATTTCTCGGACAATTTACAAGTACATTTACCAAATACTCGAATTTATGTGCTTATATATATAGGAACAAATATGGTTCGGATTTCTCGGACAATTTACAAGTACATTTACCAAATACTAGAATTAATGTGCTTATATTTCAAAAATCACTTGACGTATATTCTTTGGTCACGAATATAATTTGAAGGCCATTAAATTATCTACTTATATGCAGAACTTGGGAAATATGTCTTGGAAAATAGTAACGGTATTCCGGAATATAGGAACAAATATGGTTCGTATTTCTCGGAAAATATAAAATGTTTTCAATTAAAGTCGTGTATTTCTGAAACTATTGGCACTATCTGTTCAAAACCGTACCGTTGAAAATCACCGAGTTATTCCGAAAATAATAAAACTAACTGGACAATTTACAAGTACATTTACCAAATACTCGAATCAATGTGCTTATATTTCAAAAATCACTTGACGTATATTCTTAGGCCATGAATATAATTTGAAGGACATTTGATTATCTACTTATGTGCAGAATTTGGGAAATATGTCTTGGAAAAAAAGCGCCCCGGTAGGCGAGTTGGTAGCGTGCTTGCCTATCAGCGTGGGGGTTGTGGGTTCGATTCCCACCAGAGGCTTTGGTCTGTCGCTGCAAAAAATCAAGCCAAATAGTCTTTGTCACTCGGTTTATCCTTGGACCCAAAATTAGAATATAAATTTACTTTGTATTGTAATTAAATAAAATAAAAATAAAATAAAATAAAATAAAAAATGTCTTGGAAAATAGTAACGGTTTTACGGAATATAGGAACAAATATGGTTTGGATTTCTCGGACAATTTACAAGTACATTTACCAAATACTCGAATTTATGTGCTTATATTTCAAAAATTACTTTACGTATATTCTTTGGTCACGAATATAATTTGAAGGTCACTTCATTATCTACTTATATGCAGAATTTGGGAAATATGTCTTGAAAAATAGTAACGGTATTCCGGAATATAGGAACAAATATGGTTTGGATTTCTCGGACAATTTACAAGTACATTTACCAAATACTCGAATCAATGTGCTTATATTTCAAAAATCACTTGACGTATATTCTTAGGCCATGAATATAATTTGAAGGACATTTGATTATCTACTTATGTGCAGAATTTGGGAAATATGTCTTGGAAAAAAAGCGCCCCGGTAGGCGAGTTGGTAGCGTGCTTGCCTATCAGCGTGGGGGTTGTGGGTTCGATTCCCACAAGAGGCTTTGGTCTGTCGCTGCAAAAAATCAAGCCAAATAGTCTTTGTCACTCGGTTTATCCTTGGACCCAAAATTAGAATATAAATTTACTTTGTATTGTAATTAAATAAAATAAAAATAAAATAAAATAAAATAAAAAATGTATTGGAAAATAGTAACGGTTTTACGGAATATAGGAACAAATATGGTTTGGATTTCTCGGACAATTTACAAGTACATTTACCAAATACTCGAATTTATGTGCTTATATTTCAAAAATTACTTTACGTATATTCTTTGGTCACGAATATAATTTGAAGGTCACTTCATTATCTACTTATATGCAGAATTTGGGAAATATGTCTTGGAAAATAGTAACGGTATTCCGGAATATAGGAACAAATATGGTTTGGATTTCTCGGACAATTTACAAGTACATTTACCAAATACTCGAATCAATGTGCTTATATTTCAAAAATCACTTTACGTATATTCTTAGGCCATGAATATAATTTGAAGGACATTTGATTATCTACTTATGTGCAGAATTTGGGAAATATGTCTTGAAAAATAGTAACGGTATTCCGGAATATAGGAACAAATAGGGTTTGGATTTCTCGGACAATTTACAAGTACATTTACCAAATACTCGAATCAATGTGCTTATATTTCAAAAATCACTTGACGTATATTCTTAATTTGAAGGACATTTGATTATCTACTTATGTGCAGAATTTGGGAAATATGTCTTGGAAAATAGTAACGGTATTCCGGAATATAGGAACAAATATGGTTTGGATTTCTCGGACAATTTACAAGTACATTTACCAAATACTTGAATCAATGTGCTTATATTTAAAAAATCACTTGACGTATATTCTTAGGCCATGAATATAATTTGAAGGACATTTGATTATCTACTTATGTGCAAAATTAGGGAAATATGTCTTGGACAATAGTAACGGTATTAAGGAATATAGGAACAAATATGGTTCGGATTTCTCGGACAATTTACAAGTACATTTACCAAATACTCGAATTTATGTGGTTATATTTTAAAAATCACTTGACGTATATTCTTTGGTCACGAATATAATTTGTAGGTCACTTCATTATCTACTTATATGCAGAATTTGGGAAATATGTCTTGGAAAATAGTAACGGTATTCCGGAATATAGGAACAAATATGGTTCGGATTTCTCGGACAATTTACAAGTACATTTACCAAATACTTGAATCAATGTGCTTATATTTCAAAAATCACTTGACGTATATTCTTTGGTCACGAATATAATTTGAAGGCCATTAAATTATCTACTTATATGCAGAACTTGGGAAATATGTCTTGGAAAATAGTAACGGTATTCCGGAATATAGGAACAAATATGGTTCGTATTTCTCGGAAAATATAAAATGTTTTCAATTAAAGTCGTGTATTTCTGAAACTATTGGCACTATCTGTTCAAAACCGTACCGTTGAAAATCACCGAGTTATTCCGAAAATAATAAAACTAACTGGACAATTTACAAGTACATTTACCAAATACTCGAATCAATGTGCTTATATTTCAAAAATCACTTGACGTATATTCTTAGGCCATGAATATAATTTGAAGGACATTTGATTATCTACTTATGTGCAGAATTTGGGAAATATGTCTTGGAAAAAAAGCGCCCCGGTAGGCGAGTTGGTAGCGTGCTTGCCTATCAGCGTGGGGGTTGTGGGTTCGATTCCCACCAGAGGCTTTGGTCTGTCGCTGCAAAAAATCAAGCCAAATAGTCTTTGTCACTCGGTTTATCCTTGGACCCAAAATTAGAATATAAATTTACTTTGTATTGTAATTAAATAAAATAAAAATAAAATAAAATAAAATAAAAAATGTCTTGGAAAATAGTAACGGTTTTACGGAATATAGGAACAAATATGGTTTGGATTTCTCGGACAATTTACAAGTACATTTACCAAATACTCGAATTTATGTGCTTATATTTCAAAAATTACTTTACGTATATTCTTTGGTCACGAATATAATTTGAAGGTCACTTCATTATCTACTTATATGCAGAATTTGGGAAATATGTCTTGAAAAATAGTAACGGTATTCCGGAATATAGGAACAAATATGGTTTGGATTTCTCGGACAATTTACAAGTACATTTACCAAATACTCGAAACAATGTGCTTATATTTCAAAAATCACTTGACGTATATTCTTAGGCCATGAATATAATTTGAAGGACATTTGATTATCTACTTATGTGCAGAATTTGGGAAATATGTCTTGGAAAAAAAGCGCCCCGGTAGGCGAGTTGGTAGCGTGCTTGCCTATCAGCGTGGGGGTTGTGGGTTCGATTCCCACCAGAGGCTTTGGTCTGTCGCTGCAAAAAATCAAGCCAAATAGTCTTTGTCACTCGGTTTATCCTTGGACCCAAAATCAGAATATAAATTTACTTTGTATTGTAATTAAATAAAATAAAAATAAAATAAAATAAAATAAAAAATGTATTGGAAAATAGTAACGGTTTTACGGAATATAGGAACAAATATGGTTTGGATTTCTCGGACAATTTACAAGTACATTTACCAAATACTCGAATTTATGTGCTTATATTTCAAAAATTACTTTACGTATATTCTTTGGTCACGAATATAATTTGAAGGTCACTTCATTATCTACTTATATGCAGAATTTGGGAAATATGTCTTGGAAAATAGTAACGGTATTCCGGAATATAGGAACAAATATGGTTTGGATTTCTCGGACAATTTACAAGTACATTTACCAAATACTCGAATCAATGTGCTTATATTTCAAAAATCACTTTACGTATATTCTTAGGCCATGAATATAATTTGAAGGACATTTGATTATCTACTTATGTGCAGAATTTGGGAAATATGTCTTGAAAAATAGTAACGGTATTCCGGAATATAGGAACAAATAGGGTTTGGATTTCTCGGACAATTTACAAGTACATTTACCAAATACTCGAATCAATGTGCTTATATTTCAAAAATCACTTGACGTATATTCTTAATTTGAAGGACATTTGATTATCTACTTATGTGCAGAATTTGGGAAATATGTCTTGGAAAATAGTAACGGTATTAAGGAATATAGGAACAAATATGGTTCGGATTTCTCGGACAATTTACAAGTACATTTACCAAATACTCGAATTTATGTGGTTATATTTTAAAAATCACTTGACGTATATTCTTTGGTCACGAATATAATTTGTAGGTCACTTCATTATCTACTTATATGCAGGATTTGGGAAATATGTCTTGGAAAATAGTAACGGTATTCCGGAATATAGGAACAAATATGGTTCGGATTTCTCGGACAATTTACAAGTACATTTACCAAATACTTGAATCAATGTGCTTATATTTCAAAAATCACTTGACGTATATTCTTAGGCCATGAATATAATTTGAAGGACATTTGATTATCTACTTATGTGCAGAATTAGGGAAATATGTCTTGGAAAATAGTAACGGTATTACGGAATATAGGAACAAATATGGTTCGGATTTCTCGGACAATTTACAAGTACATTTACCAAATACTCGAATTTATGTGCTTATATTTAAAAAATCACTTGACGTATATTCTTTGGTCACGAATATAATTTGAAGGTCACTTCATTATCTACTTATATGCAGAATTTGGGAAATATGTCTTGGAAAATAGTAACGGTATTCCGGAATATAGGAACAAATATGGTTCGGATTTCTCGGACAATTTACAAGTACATTTACAAAATACTCGAATTAATGTGCTTATATTTCAAAAATCACTTGACGTATATTCTTAGGCCATGAATATAATTTGAAGGAAATTTCATTATCTACTTATATGCAGAATTTGGGAAATATGTCTTGGAAAATAATAACGGTATTCCGGAGTATAGGAACAAATATGGTTCGGATTTCTCGGACAATTTACAAGTACATTTACCAAATACTCGAATTTATGTGCTTATATTTCAAAAATCACTTGACGTATATTCTTTGGTCACGAATATAATTTGAAGGCCATTAAATTATATACTTATATGCAGAATTTGGGAAATATGTCTTGGAAAATAGTAACGGTATTCCGGAATATAGGAACAAATATGGTTCGTATTTCTCGGAAAATATAAAATGTTTTCAATTAAAGTCGTGTATTTCTGAAACTATTGGCACTATCTGTTCAAAACCTAGTATATAATTGTAGTACACACTTCGCTCTAGTCGTATGCAAAATTTAGGAAACGTACCGTTGAAAATCACCGAGTTATTCCGAAAATAATAAAACTGACTGGACAATTTACAAGTACATTTACCAAATACTCGAATCAATGTGCTTATATTTCAAAAATCACTTGACGTATATTCTTAGTCCATGAATGTAATTTGAAGGACATTTGATTATCTACTTATGTGCAGAATTAGGGAAATATGTCTTGGAAAATAGTAACGGTATTCCGGAATATAGGAACAAATATGGTTCGTATTTCTCGGAAAATATAAAATGTTTTCAATTAAAGTCGTGTATTTCTGAAACTATTGGCACTATCTGTTCAAAACCTAGTATATAATTGTAGTACACACTTCGCTCTAGTCGTATGCAAAATTTAGGAAACGTACCGTTGAAAATCACCGAGTTATTCCGAAAATAATAAAACTGACTGGACAATTTACAAGTACATTTACCAAATACTCGAATCAATGTGCTTATATTTCAAAAATCACTTGACGTATATTCTTAGTCCATGAATGTAATTTGAAGGACATTTGATTATCTACTTATGTGCAGAATTAGGGAAATATGTCTTGGAAAATAGTAACGGTATTCCGGAATATAGGAACAAATATGGTTCGTATTTCTCGGAAAATATAAAATGTTTTCAATTAAAGTCGTGTATTTCTGAAACTATTGGCACTATCTGTTCAAAACCTAGTATATAATTGTAGTACACACTTCGCTCTAGTCGTATGCAAAATTTGGGAACGGTACCGTTGAAAATCACCGAGTTATTCCGAAAATAATAAAACTAACTGGACAATTTACAAGTACATTTACCAAATACTCGAATCAATGTGCTTATATTTCAAAAATCACTTGACGTATATTCTTAGGCCATGAATATAATTTGAAGGACATTTGATTATCTACTTATGTGCAGAATTTGGGAAATATGTCTTGAAAAATAGTAACGGTATTCCGGAATATAGGAACAAATATGTTTGGATTTCTCGGACAATTTACAAGTACATTTACCAAATACTCGAATCAATGTGCTTATATTTCAAAAATCACTTGACGTATATTCTTAGGCCATGAATATAATTTGAAGGACATTTGATTATCTACTTATGTGCAGAATTAGGGAAAAATGTCTTGGAAAATAGTAACGGTATTCCGGAATATAGGAACAAATATGGTTCGGATTTCTCGGACAATTTACAAGTACATTTACCAAATACTCGAATTTATGTGCTTATATTTCAAAAATCACTAGACGTATATTCTTTGGTCACTAATATAATTTGAAGGTCACTTCAGTATCTACTTATATGCATAATTTGGGAAATATGTCTTGGAAAATAGTAACGGTATTCCGGAATTTAGGAACAAATATGGTTTGGGTTTCTCGGACAATTTACAAGTACATTTACCAAATACTCGAATCAATGTGCTTATATTTCAAAAATCACTTGACGTATATTCTTAGACCATGAATATAATTTGAAGGACATTTGATTATCTACTTATATGCAGAATTTGGGAAATATGTCTTGAAAAATAGTAACGGTATTCCGGAATATAGGAACAAATATGGTTTGGATTTCTCGGACAATTTACAAGTACATTTACCAAATACTCGAATTTATGTGCTTATATTTCAAAAATTACTTTACGTATATTCTTTGGTCACGAATATAATTTGAAGGTCACTTCATTATCTACTTATATGCAGAATTTGGGAAATATGTCTTGGAAAATAGTAACGGTATTCCGGAATATAGGAACAAATATGGTTTGGATTTCTCGGACAGTTTACAAGTACATTTACCAAATACTCGAATCAATGTGCTTATATTTCAAAAATCACTTGACGTATATTCTTAGGCCATGAATATAATTTGAAGGACATTTGATTATCTACTTATGTGCAGAATTAGGGAAATATGTCTTGGAAAATAGTAACGGTATTACGGAATATAGGAACAAATATGGTTTGGATTTCTCGGACAATTTACAAGTACATTTACCAAATACTCGAATCAATGTGCTTATATTTCGAAAATCACTTCACGTATATTCTTAGGCCATGAATATAATTTGAAGGACATTTGATTATCTACTTACGTGTAGAATTTGGGAAATATGTCTTGAAAAATAGTAACGGTATTCCGGAATGTAGGAACAAATATGGTTTGGATTTCTCGGACAATTTACAAGTACATTTACCAAATACTCGAATTTATGTGCTTATATTTCAAAAATCACTTGACGTATATTCTTTGGTCACGAATATAATTTGAAAGTCACTTCATTATCTACCTATATGCAGAATTTGGGAAATATTTCTTGGAAAATAGTAACGGTATTCCGGAATATAGGAACAAATATGGTTTGGATTTCTCGGACAATTTACAAGTACATTTACCAAATACTCGAATCAATGTGCTTATATTTCAAAAATCACTTGACGTATATTCTTAGGCCATGAATATAAATTGAAGGACATTTGATTATCTACTTATGTGCAGAATTAGGGAAATATGTCTTGGAAAATTGTAACGGTATTACGGAATATAGGAACAAATATGGTTTGGATTTCTCGGACAATTTACAAGTACATTTACCAAATACTCGAATTTATGTGCTTATATTACAAAAATCACTTGACGTATATTCTTTGGTCATGAATATAATTTGAAGGTCACTTCATTATCTACCTATATGCAGAATTTGGGAAATATTTCTTGGAAAATAGTAACGGTATTCCGGAATATAGGAACAAATATGGTTTGGATTTCTCGGACAATTTACAAGTACATTTACCAAATACTCGAATCAATGTGCTTATATTTCAAAAATCACTTGACGTATATTCTTAGGCCATGAATATAATTTGAAGGACATTTGATTATCTACTTATGTGCAGAATTAGGGAAATATGTCTTGGAAAATTGTAACGGTATTACGGAATATAGGAACAAATATGGTTTGGATTTCTCGGACAATTTACAAGTACATTTACCAAATACTCGAATCAATGTGCTTATATTTCGAAAATCACTTCACGTATATTCTTAGGCCATGAATATAATTTGAAGGACATTTGATTATCTACTTATGTGTAGAATTTGGGAAATATGTCTTGAAAAATAGTAACGGTATTCCGGAATATAGGAACAAATATGGTTTGGATTTCTCGGACAATTTACAAGTACATTTACCAAATACTCGAATTTATGTGCTTATATTTCAAAAATCACTTGACGTATATTCTTTGGTCACGAATATAATTTGAAGGTCACTTCATTATCTACCTATATGCAGAATTTGGGAAATATTTCTTGGAAAATAGTAACGGTATTCCGGAATATAGGAACAAATATGGTTTGGATTTCTCGGACAATTTACAAGTACATTTACCAAATACTCGAATCAATGTGCTTATATTTCAAAAATCACTTGACGTATATTCTTTGGTCATGAATATAATTTGAAGGTCACTTCATTATCTACTTATATGCAGAATGTGGGAAATATGTCTTGGAAAATAGTAACGGTATTCCGTAATATAGGAACAAATATGGTTTGGATTTCTCGGACAATTTACAAGTACATTTACCAAATACTCGAATCAATGTGCTTATATTTCAAAAATCACTTGACGTATATTCTTAGGCCATGAATATAATTTGAAGGACATTTGATTATCTACTTATGTGCAGAATTAGGGAAATATGTCTTGGAAAATTGTAACGGTATTACGGAATATAGGAACAAATATGGTTTTGATTTCTCGGACAATTTACAAGTACATTTACCAAATACTCGAATTTATGTGCTTATATTTCAAAAATCACTTGACGTATATTCTTTGGTCACGAATATAATTTGAAGGTCACTTCATTATCTACTTATATGCAGAATGTGGGAAATATGTCTTGAAAAATAGTAACGGTATTCCGGAATATAGGAACAAATATGGTTTGGATTTCTCGGACAATTTACAAGTACATTTACCAAATACTCGAATCAATGTGCTTATATTTCAAAAATCATATGACGTATATTCTTAGGCCATGAATATAATTTGAAGGACATTTGATTATCTACTTATGTGCAGAATTAGGGAAATATGTCTTGGAAAATAGTAACGGTATTCCGGAATAAAGGAACAAATATGGTTCGGATTTCTCGGACAATTTACAAGTACATTTACCAAATACTCGAATTTAAGTGCTTATATTTCAAAAATACTTGATGTATATTCTTTGGTCACGAATATAATTTGAAGGTCACTTTATTATCTACTTATATGCAGAATTTCGGAAATATGTCTTGGAAAATAGCAACGGTATTCCGGAATATAGGAACAAATATGGTTTGGATTTCTCGGACAATTTACAAGTACATTTACCAAATACTCGAATCAATGTGCTTATATTTCAAAAATCACTTGACGTATATTCTTAGGCCATGAATATAATTTGAAGGACATTTGATTATCTACTTATTTGCAGAATTAGGGAAATATGTCTTGGAAAATAGTAACGGTATTACGGAATATAGGAACAAATATGGTTCGGATTTCTCGGACAATTTACAAGTACATTTACCAAATACTCGAATTTATGTGGTTATATGTCAAAAATCACTTGACGTATATTCTTTGGTCACGAATATAATTTGAAGGTCACTTCATTATCTACTTATATGCAGAAATAGTAACGGTATTCCGGAATATAGGAACAAATATGGTTTGGATTTCTCGGACAATTTACAAGTACATTTACCAAATACTCGAATCAATGTGCTTATATTTAAAAAATCACTTGACGTATATTCTTAGGCCATGAATATAATTTGAAGGACAATTGATTACCTACTTATGTGCAGAATTAGGGAAATATGTCTTGGAAAATAGTAACGGTATTACGGAATATAGGAACAAATATGGTTCGGATTTCTCGGACAATTTACAAGTACATTTACCAAATACTCAAATTTATGTGCTTATATTTCAAAAATCATTTGACGTATATTCTTTGGTCACGAATATAATTTGAAGGTCACATCATTATCTACTTATATGCAGAATTTGGGAAATATGTCTTGGAAAATAGTAACGGTATTACGGAATATAGGAACAAATATGGTTCGGATTTCTCGGACAATTTACAAGTACATTTACCAAATACTCGAATTTATGTGGTTATATTTCAAAAATCACTTGACGTATATTCTTTGGTCACGAATATAATTTGAAGGTCACTATTATCTACTTATATGCAGAATTTGGGAAATATGTCTTGGAAAATAGTAACGGTATTACGGAATATAGGAACAAATTTGGTTCGGATTTCTCGGACAATTTACAAGTACATTTACCAAATACTCGAATTTATGTGGTTATATTTCAAAAATCACTTGACGTATATTCTTAGGCCATGAATATAATTTGAAGGACATTTGATTATCTACTTATGTGCAGAATTAGGGAAATATGTCTTGGAAAATAGTAACGGTATTACGGAATATAGGAACAAATATGGTTTGGATTTCTCGGACAATTTACAAGTACATTTACCAAATACTCGAATCAATGTGCTTATATTTCAAAAATCACTTGACGTATATTCTTAAGCCATGAATATAATTTGAAGGACATTTGATTATCTACTTATGTGCAGAATTTGGGAAATATGTCTTTAAAAATAGTAACGGTATTCCGGAATATAGGAACAAATATGGTTCGGATTTCTCGGACAATTTACAAGTACATTTACCAAATACTCGAATTTATGTGCTTATATTTCAAAAATCACTTGACGTGTATTCTTAGGCCATGAATATAATTTGAAGGACATTTGATTATCTACTTATGTGCAGAATTACGGAAATATGTCTTGGAAAATAGTAACGGTTTTTTTTTATTTATTTATTATTAATTACAATACAAAGTAAATTTATATTCTAATTTCGGGTCCAAGGGTAAACCGGGTGACAAAGACCATATGTTTTAGATTTTTGCAGCGACAGACCAAAGCCTCTGGTGGGAATCGAACCCACAACCCCCACGCTGATAGGCAAGCATGCTACCAACTCGCCTACCGGGGCGCCTATAGTAACGGTATTACGGAATATAGGAACAAATATGGTTTGGATTTCTCGGACAATTTACAAGTACATTTACCAAATACTCGAATCAATGTGCTAATATTTCAAAAATCACTTGACGTATATTCTTAGGCCATGAATATAATTTGAAGGACATTTGATTATCTACTTATGTGCAGAATTAGGGAAATATGTCTTGGAAAATAGTAAAGGTATTACGGAATATACGAACAAATATGGTTCGGATTTCTCGGACAATTTACAAGTACATTTACCAAATACTCGAATTTATGTGGTTATATTTAAAAAATCACTTGACGTATATTCTTTGGTCACGAATATAATTTGAAGGTCACTTCATTATCTACTTATATGCAGAATTTGGGAAATATGTCTTGGAAAATAGTAACGGTATTCCGGAATATAGGAACAAATATGGTTTGGATTTCTCGGACAATTTACATGTACATTTACCAAATACTCGAGTCAATGTGCTTATATTTCAAAAATCACTTGACGTATATTCTTAGGCCATGAATATAATTTGAAGGACATTTGATTATCTACTTATGTGCAGAATTTGGGAAATATGTCTTGGAAAATAGTAACGGTATTCCGGAATATAGGAACAAATATGGTTTGGATTTCTCGGACAATTTACAAGTACATTTACCAAATACTCGAATCAATGTGCTTATATTTCAAAAATCACTTGACGTATATTCTTAGGCCATGAATATAATTTGAAGGACATTTGATTATCTACTTATGTGCAGAATTAGGGAAATATGTCTTGGAAAATAGTAACGGTATTACGGAATATAGGAACAAATATGGTTCGGATTTCTCGCACAATTTACAAGTACATTTACCAAATACTCGAATTTATGTGCTTATATTTCAAAAATCACTTGACGTATATTCTTTGGTCACGAATATAATTTGAAGGTCACTTCATTATCTACTTATATGCATAATTTGGGAAATATGTCTTGGAAAATAGTAACGGTATTCCGGAATTTAGGAACAAATATGGTTTGGGTTTCTCGTACAATTTACAAGTACATTTACCAAATACTCGAATCAATGTGCTTATATTTCAAAAATCACTTGACGTATATTCTTAGACCATGAATATAATTTGAAGGACATTTGATTATCTACTTATATGCAGAATTTGGGAAATATGTCTTGAAAAATAGTAACGGTATTCCGGAATATAGGAACAAATATGGTTTGGATTTCTCGGACAATTTACAAGTACATTTACCAAATACTCGAATCAATGTGCTTATATTTCAAAAATCACTTGACGTATATTCTTAGGCCATGAATATAATTTGAAGGACATTTGATTATCTACTTATGTGCAGAATTTGGGAAATATGTCTTGGAAAATAGTAACGGTATTCCGGAATATAGGAACAAATATGGTTTGGATTTCTCGGACAATTTACAAGTACATTTACCAAATACTCGAATCAATGTGCTTATATTTCAAAAATCACTTGACGTATATTCTTAGGCCATGAATATAATTTGAAGGTCACTTCATTATCTACCTATATGCAGAATTTGGGAAATATTTCTTGGAAAATAGTAACGGTATTACGGAATATAGGAACAAATATGGTTTGGATTTCTCGGACAATTTACAAGTACATTTACCAAATACTCGAATTTATGTGCTTATATTTCAAAAATCACTTGACGTATATTCTTTGGTCACGAATATAATTTGAAGGTCACTTCATTATCTACTTATATGCAGAATTTGGGAAATATGTCTTGGAAAATAGTAACGGTATTCCGGAATATAGGAACAAATATGGTTTGGATTTCTCGGACAATTTACAAGTACATTTACCAAATACTCGAATCAATGTGCTTATATTTAAAAAATCACTTGACGTACATTCTTAGGCCATGAATATAATTTGAAGGACATTTGATTATCTACTTATGTGCAGAATTTGGGAAATATGTCTTGAAAAATAGTAACGGTATTCCGGAATATAGGAACAAATATGGTTTGGATTTCTCGGACAATTTACAAGTACATTTACCAAATACTCGAATTTATGTGCTTATATTTCAAAAATCACTTGACGTATATTCTTTGGTCACGAATATAATTTGAAGGTCACTTCATTATCTACTTATATGCAGAATGTGGGAAATATGTCTTGGAAAATAGTAACGGTATTCCGTAATATAGGAACAAATATGGTTTGGATTTCTCGGACAATTTACAAGTACATTTACCAAATACTCGAATCAATGTGCTTATATTTAAAAAATCACTTGACGTACATTCTTAGGCCATGAATATAATTTGAAGGACATTTGATTATCTACTTATGTGCAGAATTTGGGAAATATGTCTTGGAAAATAGTAACGGTATTCCGGAATATAGGAACAAATATGGTTTGGATTTCTCGGACAATTTACAAGTACATTTACCAAATACTCGAATCAATGTGCTTATATTTCAAAAATCACTTGACGTATATTCTTAGGCCATGAATATAATTTGAAGGACATTTGATTATCTACTTATGTGCAGAATTAGGGAAATATGTCTTGGAAAATTGTAACGGTATTACGGAATATAGGAACAAATATGGTTTGGATTTCTCGGACAATTTACAAGTACATTTACCAAATACTCGAATTTATGTGCTTATATTTCAAAAATCACTTGACGTATATTCTTTGGTCACGAATATAATTTGAAGGTCACTTCATTATCTACTTATAAGCAGAATGTGGGAAATATGTCTTGGAAAATAGTAACGGTATTCCGTAATATAGGAACAAATATGGTTTGGATTTCTCGGACAATTTACAAGTACATTTACCAAATACTCGAATCAATGTGCTTATATTTAAAAAATCACTTGACGTACATTCTTAGGCCATGAATATAATTTGAAGGACATTTGATTATCTACTTATGTGCAGAATTTGGGAAATATGTCTTGAAAAATAGTAACGGTATTCCGGAATATAGGAACAAATATGGTTTGGATTTCTCGGACAATTTACAAGTACATTTACCAAATACTCGAATCAATGTGCTTATATTTCAAAAATCATATGACGTATATTCTTAGGCCATGAATATAATTTGAAGGACATTTGATTATCTACTTATGTGCAGAATTAGGGAAATATGTCTTGGAAAATAGTAACGGTATTCCGGAATAAAGGAACAAATATGGTTCGGATTTCTCGGACAATTTACAAGTACATTTACCAAATACTCGAATTTAAGTGCTTATATTTCAAAAATCACTTGATGTATATTCTTTGGTCACGAATATAATTTGAAGGTCACTTTATTATCTACTTATATGCAGAATTTCGGAAATATGTCTTGGAAAATAGCAACGGTATTCCGGAATATAGGAACAAATATGGTTTGGATTTCTCGGACAATTTACAAGTACATTTACCAAATACTCGAATCAATGTGCTTATATTTCAAAAATCACTTGACGTATATTCTTAGGCCATGAATATAATTTGAAGGACATTTGATTATCTACTTATTTGCAGAATTAGGGAAATATGTCTTGGAAAATAGTAACGGTATTACGGAATATAGGAACAAATATGGTTCGGATTTCTCGGACAATTTACAAGTACATTTACCAAATACTCGAATTTATGTGGTTATATGTCAAAAATCACTTGACGTATATTCTTTGGTCACGAATATAATTTGAAGGTCACTTCATTATCTACTTATATGCAGAAATAGTAACGGTATTTCGGAATATAGGAACAAATATGGTTTGGATTTCTCGGACAATTTACAAGTACATTTACCAAATACTCGAATCAATGTGCTTATATTTCAAAAATCACTTGACGTATATTCTTAGGCCATGAATATAATTTGAAGGACAATTGATTATCTACTTATATGCAGAATTTGGGAAATATGTCTTGGAAAATAGTAACGGTATTACGGAATATAGGAACAAATATGGTTCGGATTTCTCGGACAATTTACAAGTACATTTACCAAATACTCGAATTTATGTGGTTATATTTCAAAAATTACTTGACGTATATTCTTTGGTCACGAATATAATTTGAAGGTCACTATTATCTACTTATATGCAGAATTTGGGAAATATGTCTTGGAAAATAGTAACGGTATTACGGAATATAGGAACAAATTTGGTTCGGATTTCTCGGACAATTTACAAGTACATTTACCAAATACTCGAATTTATGTGGTTATATTTCAAAAATCACTTGACGTATATTCTTAGGCCATGAATATAATTTGAAGGACATTTGATTATCTACTTATGTGCAGAATTAGGGAAATATGTCTTGGAAAATAGTAACGGTATTACGGAATATAGGAACAAATATGGTTTGGATTTCTCGGACAATTTACAAGTACATTTACCAAATACTCGAATCAATGTGCTTATATTTCAAAAATCACTTGACGTATATTCTTAAGCCATGAATATAATTTGAAGGACATTTGATTATCTACTTATGTGCAGAATTTGGGAAATATGTCTTTAAAAATAGTAACGGTATTCCGGAATATAGGAACAAATATGGTTCGGATTTCTCGGACAATTTACAAGTACATTTACCAAATACTCGAATTTATGTGCTTATATTTCAAAAATCACTTGACGTGTATTCTTAGGCCATGAATATAATTTGAAGGACATTTGATTATCTACTTATGTGCAGAATTACGGAAATATGTCTTGGAAAATAGTAACGTTTTTTTTTTATTTATTTATTATTAATTACAATACAAAGTAAATTTATATTCTAATTTCGGGTCCAAGGGTAAACCGGGTGACAAAGACCATATGTTTTAGATTTTTGCAGCGACAGACCAAAGCCTCTGGTGGGAATCGAACCCACAACCCCCACGCTGATAGGCAAGCATGCTACCAACTCGCCTACCGGGGCGCCTATAGTAACGGTATTACGGAATATAGGAACAAATATGGTTTGGATTTCTCGGACAATTTACAAGTACATTTACCAAATACTCGAATCAATGTGCTTATATTTCAAAAATCACTTGACGTATATTCTTTGGCCATGAATATAATTTGAAGGACATTTGATTATCTACTTATGTGCAGAATTAGGGAAATATGTCTTGGAAAATAGTAAAGGTATTACGGAATATACGAACAAATATGGTTCGGATTTCTCGGACAATTTACAAGTACATTTACCAAATACTCGAATTTATGTGGTTATATTTAAAAAATCACTTGACGTATATTCTTTGGTCACGAATATAATTTGAAGGTCACTTCATTATCTACTTATATGCAGAATTTGGGAAATATGTCTTGGAAAATAGTAACGGTATTCCGGAATATAGGAACAAATATGGTTTGGATTTCTCGAACAATTTACATGTACATTTACCAAATACTCGAGTCAATGTGCTTATATTTCAAAAATCACTTGACGTATATTCTTAAGCCATGAATATAATTTGAAGGACATTTGATTATCTACTTATGTGCAGAATTTGGGAAATATGTCTTGGAAAATAGTAACGGTATTCCGGAATATAGGAACAAATATGGTTCGGATTTCTCGGACAATTTACAAGTACATTTACAAAATACTCGAATTAATGTGCTTATATTTCAAAAATCACTTGACGTATATTCTTAGGCCATGAATATAATTTGAAGGACATTTGATTATCTACTTATGTGCAGAATTTGGGAAATATGTCTTGGAAAATAGTAGCGGTATTCCGGAATATAGGAACAAATATGGTTTGGATTTCTCGGACAATTTACAAGTACATTTACCAAATACTAGAATTAATGTGCTTATATTTCAAAAATCACTTGACGTATATTCTATGATCACGAATATAATTTGAAGGCCATTAAATTATCTACTTATATGCAGAATTTGGGACATATGTCTTGGAAAATAGTAACGGTATTCCGGAATATAGGAACAAATATGGTTCGTATTTCTCGGAAAATATAAAATGTTTTCAATTAAAGTCGTGTATTTCTGAAACTATTGGCACTATCTGTTCAAGACCTAGTATATAATTGTAGTACACACTTCGCTCTAGTCGTATGCAAAATTTCAATGTGCTTATATTTCAAAAATCACTTGACGTATATTCTTAGGCCATGAATATAATTTGAAGGACATTTGATTATCTACTTATGTGCAGAATTTGGGAAATATGTCTTGAAAAATAGTAACGGTATTCCGGAATATAGGAACAAATATGGTTTGGATTTCTCGGACAATTTACAAGTACATTTACCAAATACTCGAATCAATGTGCTTATATTTCAAAAATCACTTTACGTGTTTTCTTAGGCCATGAATATAATTTGAAGGATATTTGATTATCTACTTATGTGCAGAATTAGGGAAATATGTCTTGGAAAATAGTAACGGTATTACGGAATATAGGAACAAATATGGTTCGGATTTCTCGGACAATTTACAAGTACATTTACCAAATACTCGATTTTATGTGCTTATATTTCAAAAATCACTTGACGTATATTCTTTGGTCACGAATATAATTTGAAGGTCACTTCATTATCTACTTATATGCAGAATTTGGGAAATATGTCTTGGAAAATAGTAACGGTATTCCGGAATATAGGAACAAATATGGTTTGGATTTCTCGGACAATTTACAAGTACATTTACCAAATACTCGAATCAATGTGCTTATATTTCAAAAATCACTTGACGTATATTCTTAGGCCATGAATATAATTTGAAGGACATTTGATTATCTACTTATGTGCAAAATTAGGGAAATATGTCTTGGAAAATACTAACGGTATTACGGAATATAGGAAAAAATATGGTTCGGATTTCTCGGACAATTTACAAGTACATTTACCAAATACTCGAATTTATGTGGTTATATTTCAAAAATCACTTGACGTATATTCTTTGGTCACTAATATAATTTGTAGGTCACTTCATTATCTACTTATATGCAGACTTTGGGAAATATGTCTTGGAAAATAGTAACGGTATTCCGGAATATAGGAACAAATATGGTTTGGATTTCTCGGACAATTTACAAGTACATTTACCAAATACTCGAATCAATGTGCTTATATTTCAAAAATCACTTGACGTATATTCTTAGGCCGTGAATATAATTTGAAGGACATTTGATTATCTACTTATGTGCAGAATTTGGGAAATATGTCTTGGAAAATAGTAACGGTATTCCGGAATATAGGAACAAATATGGTTTGGATTTCTCGGAAAATTTACAAGTACATTTACCAAATACTCGAATCAATGTGCTTATATTTCAAAAATCACTTGACGTATATTCTTAGGCCATGAATATAATTTGAAGGACATTTGATTATCTACTTATGTGCAGAATTAGGGAAATATGTCTTGGAAAATAGTAACGGTATTACGGAATATAGGAACAAATATTGTTTGGATTTCTCGGACAATTTAGAAGTACATTTACCAAATAATCGAATCAATGTGCTTATATTTCAAAAATCACTTCACGTATATTCTTAGGCCATGAATATAATTTGAAGGACATTTGATTATCTACTTATGTGCAGAATTAGGGAAATATGTCTTGGAAAATAGTAACGGTATTACGGAATATAGGAACAAATATGGTTCGGATTTCTCGGACAATTTACAAGTACATTTACCAAATACTCGAATTTATGTGCTTATATATATAGGAACAAATATGGTTCGGATTTCTCGGACAATTTACAAGTACATTTACCAAATACTCGAATTTATGTGGTTATATTTCAAAAATCACTTGACGTATATTCTTTGGTCACTAATATAATTTGTAGGTCACTTCATTATCTACTTATATGCAGACTTTGGGAAATATGTCTTGGAAAATAGTAACGGTATTCCGGAATATAGGAACAAATATGGTTTGGATTTCTCGGACAATTTACAAGTACATTTACCAAATACTCGAATCAATGTGCTTATATTTCAAAAATCACTTGACGTATATTCTTTGGTCACGAATATAATTTGAAGGCCATTAAATTATCTACTTATATGCAGAACTTGGGAAATATGTCTTGGAAAATAGTAACGGTATTCCGGAATATAGGAACAAATATGGTTCGTATTTCTCGGAAAATATAAAATGTTTTCAATTAAAGTCGTGTATTTCTGAAACTATTGGCACTATCTGTTCAAAACCGTACCGTTGAAAATCACCGAGTTATTCCGAAAATAATAAAACTAACTGGACAATTTACAAGTACATTTACCAAATACTCGAATCAATGTGCTTATATTTCAAAAATCACTTGACGTATATTCTTAGGCCATGAATATAATTTGAAGGACATTTGATTATCTACTTATGTGCAGAATTTGGGAAATATGTCTTGGAAAAAAAGCGCCCCGGTAGGCGAGTTGGTAGCGTGCTTGCCTATCAGCGTGGGGGTTGTGGGTTCGATTCCCACCAGAGGCTTTGGTCTGTCGCTGCAAAAAATCAAGCCAAATAGTCTTTGTCACTCGGTTTATCCTTGGACCCAAAATTAGAATATAAATTTACTTTGTATTGTAATTAAATAAAATAAAAATAAAATAAAATAAAATAAAAAATGTCTTGGAAAATAGTAACGGTTTTACGGAATATAGGAACAAATATGGTTTGGATTTCTCGGACAATTTACAAGTACATTTACCAAATACTCGAATTTATGTGCTTATATTTCAAAAATTACTTTACGTATATTCTTTGGTCACGAATATAATTTGAAGGTCACTTCATTATCTACTTATATGCAGAATTTGGGAAATATGTCTTGAAAAATAGTAACGGTATTCCGGAATATAGGAACAAATATGGTTTGGATTTCTCGGACAATTTACAAGTACATTTACCAAATACTCGAATCAATGTGCTTATATTTCAAAAATCACTTGACGTATATTCTTAGGCCATGAATATAATTTGAAGGACATTTGATTATCTACTTATGTGCAGAATTTGGGAAATATGTCTTGGAAAAAAAGCGCCCCGGTAGGCGAGTTGGTAGCGTGCTTGCCTATCAGCGTGGGGGTTGTGGGTTCGATTCCCACAAGAGGCTTTGGTCTGTCGCTGCAAAAAATCAAGCCAAATAGTCTTTGTCACTCGGTTTATCCTTGGACCCAAAATTAGAATATAAATTTACTTTGTATTGTAATTAAATAAAATAAAAATAAAATAAAATAAAATAAAAAATGTATTGGAAAATAGTAACGGTTTTACGGAATATAGGAACAAATATGGTTTGGATTTCTCGGACAATTTACAAGTACATTTACCAAATACTCGAATTTATGTGCTTATATTTCAAAAATTACTTTACGTATATTCTTTGGTAACGAATATAATTTGAAGGTCACTTCATTATCTACTTATATGCAGAATTTGGGAAATATGTCTTGGAAAATAGTAACGGTATTCCGGAATATAGGAACAAATATGGTTTGGATTTCTCGGACAATTTACAAGTACATTTACCAAATACTCGAATCAATGTGCTTATATTTCAAAAATCACTTTACGTATATTCTTAGGCCATGAATATAATTTGAAGGACATTTGATTATCTACTTATGTGCAGAATTTGGGAAATATGTCTTGAAAAATAGTAACGGTATTCCGGAATATAGGAACAAATAGGGTTTGGATTTCTCGGACAATTTACAAGTACATTTACCAAATACTCGAATCAATGTGCTTATATTTCAAAAATCACTTGACGTATATTCTTAATTTGAAGGACATTTGATTATCTACTTATGTGCAGAATTTGGGAAATATGTCTTGGAAAATAGTAACGGTATTCCGGAATATAGGAACAAATATGGTTTGGATTTCTCGGACAATTTACAAGTACATTTACCAAATACTTGAATCAATGTGCTTATATTTAAAAAATCACTTGACGTATATTCTTAGGCCATGAATATAATTTGAAGGACATTTGATTATCTACTTATGTGCAAAATTAGGGAAATATGTCTTGGACAATAGTAACGGTATTAAGGAATATAGGAACAAATATGGTTCGGATTTCTCGGACAATTTACAAGTACATTTACCAAATACTCGAATTTATGTGGTTATATTTTAAAAATCACTTGACGTATATTCTTTGGTCACGAATATAATTTGTAGGTCACTTCATTATCTACTTATATGCAGAATTTGGGAAATATGTCTTGGAAAATAGTAACGGTATTCCGGAATATAGGAACAAATATGGTTCGGATTTCTCGGACAATTTACAAGTACATTTACCAAATACTTGAATCAATGTGCTTATATTTCAAAAATCACTTGACGTATATTCTTTGGTCACGAATATAATTTGAAGGCCATTAAATTATCTACTTATATGCAGAACTTGGGAAATATGTCTTGGAAAATAGTAACGGTATTCCGGAATATAGGAACAAATATGGTTCGTATTTCTCGGAAAATATAAAATGTTTTCAATTAAAGTCGTGTATTTCTGAAACTATTGGCACTATCTGTTCAAAACCGTACCGTTGAAAATCACCGAGTTATTCCGAAAATAATAAAACTAACTGGACAATTTACAAGTACATTTACCAAATACTCGAATCAATGTGCTTATATTTCAAAAATCACTTGACGTATATTCTTAGGCCATGAATATAATTTGAAGGACATTTGATTATCTACTTATGTGCAGAATTTGGGAAATATGTCTTGGAAAAAAAGCGCCCCGGTAGGCGAGTTGGTAGCGTGCTTGCCTATCAGCGTGGGGGTTGTGGGTTCGATTCCCACCAGAGGCTTTGGTCTGTCGCTGCAAAAAATCAAGCCAAATAGTCTTTGTCACTCGGTTTATCCTTGGACCCAAAATTAGAATATAAATTTACTTTGTATTGTAATTAAATAAAATAAAAATAAAATAAAATAAAATAAAAAATGTCTTGGAAAATAGTAACGGTTTTACGGAATATAGGAACAAATATGGTTTGGATTTCTCGGACAATTTACAAGTACATTTACCAAATACTCGAATTTATGTGCTTATATTTCAAAAATTACTTTACGTATATTCTTTGGTCACGAATATAATTTGAAGGTCACTTCATTATCTACTTATATGCAGAATTTGGGAAATATGTCTTGAAAAATAGTAACGGTATTCCGGAATATAGGAACAAATATGGTTTGGATTTCTCGGACAATTTACAAGTACATTTACCAAATACTCGAAACAATGTGCTTATATTTCAAAAATCACTTGACGTATATTCTTAGGCCATGAATATAATTTGAAGGACATTTGATTATCTACTTATGTGCAGAATTTGGGAAATATGTCTTGGAAAAAAAGCGCCCCGGTAGGCGAGTTGGTAGCGTGCTTGCCTATCAGCGTGGGGGTTGTGGGTTCGATTCCCACCAGAGGCTTTGGTCTGTCGCTGCAAAAAATCAAGCCAAATAGTCTTTGTCACTCGGTTTATCCTTGGACCCAAAATCAGAATATAAATTTACTTTGTATTGTAATTAAATAAAATAAAAATAAAATAAAATAAAATAAAAAATGTATTGGAAAATAGTAACGGTTTTACGGAATATAGGAACAAATATGGTTTGGATTTCTCGGACAATTTACAAGTACATTTACCAAATACTCGAATTTATGTGCTTATATTTCAAAAATTACTTTACGTATATTCTTTGGTCACGAATATAATTTGAAGGTCACTTCATTATCTACTTATATGCAGAATTTGGGAAATATGTCTTGGAAAATAGTAACGGTATTCCGGAATATAGGAACAAATATGGTTTGGATTTCTCGGACAATTTACAAGTACATTTACCAAATACTCGAATCAATGTGCTTATATTTCAAAAATCACTTTACGTATATTCTTAGGCCATGAATATAATTTGAAGGACATTTGATTATCTACTTATGTGCAGAATTTGGGAAATATGTCTTGAAAAATAGTAACGGTATTCCGGAATATAGGAACAAATAGGGTTTGGATTTCTCGGACAATTTACAAGTACATTTACCAAATACTCGAATCAATGTGCTTATATTTCAAAAATCACTTGACGTATATTCTTAATTTGAAGGACATTTGATTATCTACTTATGTGCAGAATTTGGGAAATATGTCTTGGAAAATAGTAACGGTATTAAGGAATATAGGAACAAATATGGTTCGGATTTCTCGGACAATTTACAAGTACATTTACCAAATACTCGAATTTATGTGGTTATATTTTAAAAATCACTTGACGTATATTCTTTGGTCACGAATATAATTTGTAGGTCACTTCATTATCTACTTATATGCAGAATTTGGGAAATATGTCTTGGAAAATAGTAACGGTATTCCGGAATATAGGAACAAATATGGTTCGGATTTCTCGGACAATTTACAAGTACATTTACCAAATACTTGAATCAATGTGCTTATATTTCAAAAATCACTTGACGTATATTCTTAGGCCATGAATATAATTTGAAGGACATTTGATTATCTACTTATGTGCAGAATTAGGGAAATATGTCTTGGAAAATAGTAACGGTATTACGGAATATAGGAACAAATATGGTTCGGATTTCTCGGACAATTTACAAGTACATTTACCAAATACTCGAATTTATGTGCTTATATTTAAAAAATCACTTGACGTATATTCTTTGGTCACGAATATAATTTGAAGGTCACTTCATTATCTACTTATATGCAGAATTTGGGAAATATGTCTTGGAAAATAGTAACGGTATTCCGGAATATAGGAACAAATATGGTTCGGATTTCTCGGACAATTTACAAGTACATTTACAAAATACTCGAATTAATGTGCTTATATTTCAAAAATCACTTGACGTATATTCTTAGGCCATGAATATAATTTGAAGGAAATTTCATTATCTACTTATATGCAGAATTTGGGAAATATGTCTTGGAAAATAATAACGGTATTCCGGAGTATAGGAACAAATATGGTTCGGATTTCTCGGACAATTTACAAGTACATTTACCAAATACTCGAATTTATGTGCTTATATTTCAAAAATCACTTGACGTATATTCTTTGGTCACGAATATAATTTGAAGGCCATTAAATTATATACTTATATGCAGAATTTGGGAAATATGTCTTGGAAAATAGTAACGGTATTCCGGAATATAGGAACAAATATGGTTCGTATTTCTCGGAAAATATAAAATGTTTTCAATTAAAGTCGTGTATTTCTGAAACTATTGGCACTATCTGTTCAAAACCTAGTATATAATTGTAGTACACACTTCGCTCTAGTCGTATGCAAAATTTGGGAAACGTACCGTTGAAAATCACCGAGTTATTCCGAAAATAATAAAACTGACTGGACAATTTACAAGTACATTTACCAAATACTCGAATCAATGTGCTTATATTTCAAAAATCACTTGACGTATATTCTTAGTCCATGAATGTAATTTGAAGGACATTTGATTATCTACTTATGTGCAGAATTAGGGAAATATGTCTTGGAAAATAGTAACGGTATTCCGGAATATAGGAACAAATATGGTTCGTATTTCTCGGAAAATATAAAATGTTTTCAATTAAAGTCGTGTATTTCTGAAACTATTGGCACTATCTGTTCAAAACCTAGTATATAATTGTAGTACACACTTCGCTCTAGTCGTATGCAAAATTTGGGAACGGTACCGTTGAAAATCACCGAGTTATTCCGAAAATAATAAAACTAACTGGACAATTTACAAGTACATTTACCAAATACTCGAATCAATGTGCTTATATTTCAAAAATCACTTGACGTATATTCTTAGGCCATGAATATAATTTGAAGGACATTTGATTATCTACTTATGTGCAGAATTTGGGAAATATGTCTTGAAAAATAGTAACGGTATTCCGGAATATAGGAACAAATATGTTTGGATTTCTCGGACAATTTACAAGTACATTTACCAAATACTCGAATCAATGTGCTTATATTTCAAAAATCACTTGACGTATATTCTTAGGCCATGAATATAATTTGAAGGACATTTGATTATCTACTTATGTGCAGAATTAGGGAAAAATGTCTTGGAAAATAGTAACGGTATTCCGGAATATAGGAACAAATATGGTTCGGATTTCTCGGACAATTTACAAGTACATTTACCAAATACTCGAATTTATGTGCTTATATTTCAAAAATCACTAGACGTATATTCTTTGGTCACTAATATAATTTGAAGGTCACTTCAGTATCTACTTATATGCATAATTTGGGAAATATGTCTTGGAAAATAGTAACGGTATTCCGGAATTTAGGAACAAATATGGTTTGGGTTTCTCGGACAATTTACAAGTACATTTACCAAATACTCGAATCAATGTGCTTATATTTCAAAAATCACTTGACGTATATTCTTAGACCATGAATATAATTTGAAGGACATTTGATTATCTACTTATATGCAGAATTTGGGAAATATGTCTTGAAAAATAGTAACGGTATTCCGGAATATAGGAACAAATATGGTTTGGATTTCTCGGACAATTTACAAGTACATTTACCAAATACTCGAATTTATGTGCTTATATTTCAAAAATTACTTTACGTATATTCTTTGGTCACGAATATAATTTGAAGGTCACTTCATTATCTACTTATATGCAGAATTTGGGAAATATGTCTTGGAAAATAGTAACGGTATTCCGGAATATAGGAACAAATATGGTTTGGATTTCTCGGACAGTTTACAAGTACATTTACCAAATACTCGAATCAATGTGCTTATATTTCAAAAATCACTTGACGTATATTCTTAGGCCATGAATATAATTTGAAGGACATTTGATTATCTACTTATGTGCAGAATTAGGGAAATATGTCTTGGAAAATAGTAACGGTATTACGGAATATAGGAACAAATATGGTTTGGATTTCTCGGACAATTTACAAGTACATTTACCAAATACTCGAATCAATGTGCTTATATTTCGAAAATCACTTCACGTATATTCTTAGGCCATGAATATAATTTGAAGGACATTTGATTATCTACTTACGTGTAGAATTTGGGAAATATGTCTTGAAAAATAGTAACGGTATTCCGGAATGTAGGAACAAATATGGTTTGGATTTCTCGGACAATTTACAAGTACATTTACCAAATACTCGAATTTATGTGCTTATATTTCAAAAATCACTTGACGTATATTCTTTGGTCACGAATATAATTTGAAAGTCACTTCATTATCTACCTATATGCAGAATTTGGGAAATATTTCTTGGAAAATAGTAACGGTATTCCGGAATATAGGAACAAATATGGTTTGGATTTCTCGGACAATTTACAAGTACATTTACCAAATACTCGAATCAATGTGCTTATATTTCAAAAATCACTTGACGTATATTCTTAGGCCATGAATATAAATTGAAGGACATTTGATTATCTACTTATGTGCAGAATTAGGGAAATATGTCTTGGAAAATTGTAACGGTATTACGGAATATAGGAACAAATATGGTTTGGATTTCTCGGACAATTTACAAGTACATTTACCAAATACTCGAATTTATGTGCTTATATTTCAAAAATCACTTGACGTATATTCTTTGGTCATGAATATAATTTGAAGGTCACTTCATTATCTACCTATATGCAGAATTTGGGAAATATTTCTTGGAAAATAGTAACGGTATTCCGGAATATAGGAACAAATATGGTTTGGATTTCTCGGACAATTTACAAGTACATTTACCAAATACTCGAATCAATGTGCTTATATTTCAAAAATCACTTGACGTATATTCTTAGGCCATGAATATAATTTGAAGGACATTTGATTATCTACTTATGTGCAGAATTAGGGAAATATGTCTTGGAAAATAGTAACGGTATTCCGGAATATAGGAACAAATATGGTTCGTATTTCTCGGAAAATATAAAATGTTTTCAATTAAAGTCGTGTATTTCTGAAACTATTGGCACTATCTGTTCAAAACCTAGTATATAATTGTAGTACACACTTCGCTCTAGTCGTATGCAAAATTTGGGAACGGTACCGTTGAAAATCACCGAGTTATTCCGAAAATAATAAAACTAACTGGACAATTTACAAGTACATTTACCAAATACTCGAATCAATGTGCTTATATTTCAAAAATCACTTGAAGTATATTCTTAGGCCATGAATATAATTTGAAGGACATTTGATTATCTACTTATGTGCAGAATTTGGGAAATATGTCTTGAAAAATAGTAACGGTATTCCGGAATATAGGAACAAATATGTTTGGATTTCTCGGACAATTTACAAGTACATTTACCAAATACTCGAATCAATGTGCTTATATTTCAAAAATCACTTGACGTATATTCTTAGGCCATGAATATAATTTGAAGGACATTTGATTATCTACTTATGTGCAGAATTAGGGAAAAATGTCTTGGAAAATAGTAACGGTATTCCGGAATATAGGAACAAATATGGTTCGGATTTCTCGGACAATTTACAAGTACATTTACCAAATACTCGAATTTATGTGCTTATATTTCAAAAATCACTAGACGTATATTCTTTGGTCACTAATATAATTTGAAGGTCACTTCAGTATCTACTTATATGCATAATTTGGGAAATATGTCTTGGAAAATAGTAACGGTATTCCGGAATTTAGGAACAAATATGGTTTGGGTTTCTCGGACAATTTACAAGTACATTTACCAAATACTCGAATCAATGTGCTTATATTTCAAAAATCACTTGACGTATATTCTTAGACCATGAATATAATTTGAAGGACATTTGATTATCTACTTATATGCAGAATTTGGGAAATATGTCTTGAAAAATAGTAACGGTATTCCGGAATATAGGAACAAATATGGTTTGGATTTCTCGGACAATTTACAAGTACATTTACCAAATACTCGAATTTATGTGCTTATATTTCAAAAATTACTTTACGTATATTCTTTGGTCACGAATATAATTTGAAGGTCACTTCATTATCTACTTATATGCAGAATTTGGGAAATATGTCTTGGAAAATAGTAACGGTATTCCGGAATATAGGAACAAATATGGTTTGGATTTCTCGGACAGTTTACAAGTACATTTACCAAATACTCGAATCAATGTGCTTATATTTCAAAAATCACTTGACGTATATTCTTAGGCCATGAATATAATTTGAAGGACATTTGATTATCTACTTATGTGCAGAATTAGGGAAATATGTCTTGGAAAATAGTAACGGTATTACGGAATATAGGAACAAATATGGTTTGGATTTCTCGGACAATTTACAAGTACATTTACCAAATACTCGAATCAATGTGCTTATATTTCGAAAATCACTTCACGTATATTCTTAGGCCATGAATATAATTTGAAGGACATTTGATTATCTACTTACGTGTAGAATTTGGGAAATATGTCTTGAAAAATAGTAACGGTATTCCGGAATGTAGGAACAAATATGGTTTGGATTTCTCGGACAATTTACAAGTACATTTACCAAATACTCGAATTTATGTGCTTATATTTCAAAAATCACTTGACGTATATTCTTTGGTCACGAATATAATTTGAAAGTCACTTCATTATCTACCTATATGCAGAATTTGGGAAATATTTCTTGGAAAATAGTAACGGTATTCCGGAATATAGGAACAAATATGGTTTGGATTTCTCGGACAATTTACAAGTACATTTACCAAATACTCGAATCAATGTGCTTATATTTCAAAAATCACTTGACGTATATTCTTAGGCCATGAATATAAATTGAAGGACATTTGATTATCTACTTATGTGCAGAATTAGGGAAATATGTCTTGGAAAATTGTAACGGTATTACGGAATATAGGAACAAATATGGTTTGGATTTCTCGGACAATTTACAAGTACATTTACCAAATACTCGAATTTATGTGCTTATATTTCAAAAATCACTTGACGTATATTCTTTGGTCATGAATATAATTTGAAGGTCACTTCATTATCTACCTATATGCAGAATTTGGGAAATATTTCTTGGAAAATAGTAACGGTATTCCGGAATATAGGAACAAATATGGTTTGGATTTCTCGGACAATTTACAAGTACATTTACCAAATACTCGAATCAATGTGCTTATATTTCAAAAATCACTTGACGTATATTCTTAGGCCATGAATATAATTTGAAGGACATTTGATTATCTACTTATGTGCAGAATTAGGGAAATATGTCTTGGAAAATTGTAACGGTATTACGGAATATAGGAACAAATATGGTTTGGATTTCTCGGACAATTTACAAGTACATTTACCAAATACTCGAATCAATGTGCTTATATTTCGAAAATCACTTCACGTATATTCTTAGGCCATGAATATAATTTGAAGGACATTTGATTATCTACTTATGTGTAGAATTTGGGAAATATGTCTTGAAAAATAGTAACGGTATTCCGGAATATAGGAACAAATATGGTTTGGATTTCTCGGACAATTTACAAGTACATTTACCAAATACTCGAATTTACGTGCTTATATTTCAAAAATCACTTGACGTATATTCTTTGGTCACGAATATAATTTGAAGGTCACTTCATTATCTACCTATATGCAGAATTTGGGAAATATTTCTTGGAAAATAGTAACGGTATTCCGGAATATAGGAACAAATATGGTTTGGATTTCTCGGACAATTTACAAGTACATTTACCAAATACTCGAATCAATGTGCTTATATTTCAAAAATCACTTGACGTATATTCTTTGGTCATGAATATAATTTGAAGGTCACTTCATTATCTACTTATATGCAGAATGTGGGAAATATGTCTTGGAAAATAGTAACGGTATTCCGTAATATAGGAACAAATATGGTTTGGATTTCTCGGACAATTTACAAGTACATTTACCAAATACTCGAATCAATGTGCTTATATTTCAAAAATCACTTGACGTATATTCTTAGGCCATGAATATAATTTGAAGGACATTTGATTATCTACTTATGTGCAGAATTAGGGAAATATGTCTTGGAAAATTGTAACGGTATTACGGAATATAGGAACAAATATGGTTTTGATTTCTCGGACAATTTACAAGTACATTTACCAAATACTCGAATTTATGTGCTTATATTTCAAAAATCACTTGACGTATATTCTTTGGTCACGAATATAATTTGAAGGTCACTTCATTATCTACTTATATGCAGAATGTGGGAAATATGTCTTGAAAAATAGTAACGGTATTCCGGAATATAGGAACAAATATGGTTTGGATTTCTCGGACAATTTACAAGTACATTTACCAAATACTCGAATCAATGTGCTTATATTTCAAAAATCATATGACGTATATTCTTAGGCCATGAATATAATTTGAAGGACATTTGATTATCTACTTATGTGCAGAATTAGGGAAATATGTCTTGGAAAATAGTAACGGTATTCCGGAATAAAGGAACAAATATGGTTCGGATTTCTCGGACAATTTACAAGTACATTTACCAAATACTCGAATTTAAGTGCTTATATTTCAAAAATACTTGATGTATATTCTTTGGTCACGAATATAATTTGAAGGTCACTTTATTATCTACTTATATGCAGAATTTCGGAAATATGTCTTGGAAAATAGCAACGGTATTCCGGAATATAGGAACAAATATGGTTTGGATTTCTCGGACAATTTACAAGTACATTTACCAAATACTCGAATCAATGTGCTTATATTTCAAAAATCACTTGACGTATATTCTTAGGCCATGAATATAATTTGAAGGACATTTGATTATCTACTTATTTGCAGAATTAGGGAAATATGTCTTGGAAAATAGTAACGGTATTACGGAATATAGGAACAAATATGGTTCGGATTTCTCGGACAATTTACAAGTACATTTACCAAATACTCGAATTTATGTGGTTATATGTCAAAAATCACTTGACGTATATTCTTTGGTCACGAATATAATTTGAAGGTCACTTCATTATCTACTTATATGCAGAAATAGTAACGGTATTCCGGAATATAGGAACAAATATGGTTTGGATTTCTCGGACAATTTACAAGTACATTTACCAAATACTCGAATCAATGTGCTTATATTTAAAAAATCACTTGACGTATATTCTTAGGCCATGAATATAATTTGAAGGACAATTGATTACCTACTTATGTGCAGAATTAGGGAAATATGTCTTGGAAAATAGTAACGGTATTACGGAATATAGGAACAAATATGGTTCGGATTTCTCGGACAATTTACAAGTACATTTACCAAATACTCAAATTTATGTGCTTATATTTCAAAAATCATTTGACGTATATTCTTTGGTCACGAATATAATTTGAAGGTCACATCATTATCTACTTATATGCAGAATTTGGGAAATATGTCTTGGAAAATAGTAACGGTATTACGGAATATAGGAACAAATATGGTTCGGATTTCTCGGACAATTTACAAGTACATTTACCAAATACTCGAATTTATGTGGTTATATTTCAAAAATCACTTGACGTATATTCTTTGGTCACGAATATAATTTGAAGGTCACTATTATCTACTTATATGCAGAATTTGGGAAATATGTCTTGGAAAATAGTAACGGTATTACGGAATATAGGAACAAATTTGGTTCGGATTTCTCGGACAATTTACAAGTACATTTACCAAATACTCGAATTTATGTGGTTATATTTCAAAAATCACTTGACGTATATTCTTAGGCCATGAATATAATTTGAAGGACATTTGATTATCTACTTATGTGCAGAATTAGGGAAATATGTCTTGGAAAATAGTAACGGTATTACGGAATATAGGAACAAATATGGTTTGGATTTCTCGGACAATTTACAAGTACATTTACCAAATACTCGAATCAATGTGCTTATATTTCAAAAATCACTTGACGTATATTCTTAAGCCATGAATATAATTTGAAGGACATTTGATTATCTACTTATGTGCAGAATTTGGGAAATATGTCTTTAAAAATAGTAACGGTATTCCGGAATATAGGAACAAATATGGTTCGGATTTCTCGGACAATTTACAAGTACATTTACCAAATACTCGAATTTATGTGCTTATATTTCAAAAATCACTTGACGTGTATTCTTAGGCCATGAATATAATTTGAAGGACATTTGATTATCTACTTATGTGCAGAATTACGGAAATATGTCTTGGAAAATAGTAACGGTTTTTTTTTATTTATTTATTATTAATTACAATACAAAGTAAATTTATATTCTAATTTCGGGTCCAAGGGTAAACCGGGTGACAAAGACCATATGTTTTAGATTTTTGCAGCGACAGACCAAAGCCTCTGGTGGGAATCGAACCCACAACCCCCACGCTGATAGGCAAGCATGCTACCAACTCGCCTACCGGGGCGCCTATAGTAACGGTATTACGGAATATAGGAACAAATATGGTTTGGATTTCTCGGACAATTTACAAGTACATTTACCAAATACTCGAATCAATGTGCTAATATTTCAAAAATCACTTGACGTATATTCTTAGGCCATGAATATAATTTGAAGGACATTTGATTATCTACTTATGTGCAGAATTAGGGAAATATGTCTTGGAAAATAGTAAAGGTATTACGGAATATACGAACAAATATGGTTCGGATTTCTCGGACAATTTACAAGTACATTTACCAAATACTCGAATTTATGTGGTTATATTTAAAAAATCACTTGACGTATATTCTTTGGTCACGAATATAATTTGAAGGTCACTTCATTATCTACTTATATGCAGAATTTGGGAAATATGTCTTGGAAAATAGTAACGGTATTCCGGAATATAGGAACAAATATGGTTTGGATTTCTCGGACAATTTACATGTACATTTACCAAATACTCGAGTCAATGTGCTTATATTTCAAAAATCACTTGACGTATATTCTTAGGCCATGAATATAATTTGAAGGACATTTGATTATCTACTTATGTGCAGAATTTGGGAAATATGTCTTGGAAAATAGTAACGGTATTCCGGAATATAGGAACAAATATGGTTTGGATTTCTCGGACAATTTACAAGTACATTTACCAAATACTCGAATCAATGTGCTTATATTTCAAAAATCACTTGACGTATATTCTTAGGCCATGAATATAATTTGAAGGACATTTGATTATCTACTTATGTGCAGAATTAGGGAAATATGTCTTGGAAAATAGTAACGGTATTACGGAATATAGGAACAAATATGGTTCGGATTTCTCGCACAATTTACAAGTACATTTACCAAATACTCGAATTTATGTGCTTATATTTCAAAAATCACTTGACGTATATTCTTTGGTCACGAATATAATTTGAAGGTCACTTCATTATCTACTTATATGCATAATTTGGGAAATATGTCTTGGAAAATAGTAACGGTATTCCGGAATTTAGGAACAAATATGGTTTGGGTTTCTCGTACAATTTACAAGTACATTTACCAAATACTCGAATCAATGTGCTTATATTTCAAAAATCACTTGACGTATATTCTTAGACCATGAATATAATTTGAAGGACATTTGATTATCTACTTATATGCAGAATTTGGGAAATATGTCTTGAAAAATAGTAACGGTATTCCGGAATATAGGAACAAATATGGTTTGGATTTCTCGGACAATTTACAAGTACATTTACCAAATACTCGAATCAATGTGCTTATATTTCAAAAATCACTTGACGTATATTCTTAGGCCATGAATATAATTTGAAGGACATTTGATTATCTACTTATGTGCAGAATTTGGGAAATATGTCTTGGAAAATAGTAACGGTATTCCGGAATATAGGAACAAATATGGTTTGGATTTCTCGGACAATTTACAAGTACATTTACCAAATACTCGAATCAATGTGCTTATATTTCAAAAATCACTTGACGTATATTCTTAGGCCATGAATATAATTTGAAGGTCACTTCATTATCTACCTATATGCAGAATTTGGGAAATATTTCTTGGAAAATAGTAACGGTATTACGGAATATAGGAACAAATATGGTTTGGATTTCTCGGACAATTTACAAGTACATTTACCAAATACTCGAATTTATGTGCTTATATTTCAAAAATCACTTGACGTATATTCTTTGGTCACGAATATAATTTGAAGGTCACTTCCATATCTACTTATATGCAGAATGTGGGAAATATGTCTTGGAAAATAGTAACGGTATTCCGTAATATAGGAACAAATATGGTTTGGATTTCTCGGACAATTTACAAGTACATTTACCAAATACTCGAATCAATGTGCTTATATTTAAAAAATCACTTGACGTACATTCTTAGGCCATGAATATAATTTGAAGGACATTTGATTATCTACTTATGTGCAGAATTTGGGAAATATGTCTTGAAAAATAGTAACGGTATTCCGGAATATAGGAACAAATATGGTTTGGATTTCTCGGACAATTTACAAGTACATTTACCAAATACTCGAATTTATGTGCTTATATTTCAAAAATCACTTGACGTATATTCTTTGGTCACGAATATAATTTGAAGGTCACTTCATTATCTACTTATATGCAGAATGTGGGAAATATGTCTTGGAAAATAGTAACGGTATTCCGTAATATAGGAACAAATATGGTTTGGATTTCTCGGACAATTTACAAGTACATTTACCAAATACTCGAATCAATGTGCTTATATTTAAAAAATCACTTGACGTACATTCTTAGGCCATGAATATAATTTGAAGGACATTTGATTATCTACTTATGTGCAGAATTTGGGAAATATGTCTTGGAAAATAGTAACGGTATTCCGGAATATAGGAACAAATATGGTTTGGATTTCTCGGACAATTTACAAGTACATTTACCAAATACTCGAATCAATGTGCTTATATTTCAAAAATCACTTGACATATATTCTTAGGCCATGAATATAATTTGAAGGACATTTGATTATCTACTTATGTGCAGAATTAGGGAAATATGTCTTGGAAAATTGTAACGGTATTACGGAATATAGGAACAAATATGGTTTGGATTTCTCGGACAATTTACAAGTACATTTACCAAATACTCGAATCAATGTGCTTATATTTCAAAAATCATATGACGTATATTCTTAGGCCATGAATATAATTTGAAGGACATTTGATTATCTACTTATGTGCAGAATTAGGGAAATATGTCTTGGAAAATAGTAACGGTATTCCGGAATAAAGGAACAAATATGGTTTGGATTTCTCGGACAATTTACAAGTACATTTACCAAATACTCGAATTTATGTGCTTATATTTCAAAAATCACTTGACGTATATTCTTTGGTCACGAATATAATTTGAAGGTCACTTCATTATCTACTTATAAGCAGAATGTGGGAAATATGTCTTGGAAAATAGTAACGGTATTCCGTAATATAGGAACAAATATGGTTTGGATTTCTCGGACAATTTACAAGTACATTTACCAAATACTCGAATCAATGTGCTTATATTTAAAAAATCACTTGACGTACATTCTTAGGCCATGAATATAATTTGAAGGACATTTGATTATCTACTTATGTGCAGAATTTGGGAAATATGTCTTGAAAAATAGTAACGGTATTCCGGAATATAGGAACAAATATGGTTTGGATTTCTCGGACAATTTACAAGTACATTTACCAAATACTCGAATCAATGTGCTTATATTTCAAAAATCATATGACGTATATTCTTAGGCCATGAATATAATTTGAAGGACATTTGATTATCTACTTATGTGCAGAATTAGGGAAATATGTCTTGGAAAATAGTAACGGTATTCCGGAATAAAGGAACAAATATGGTTCGGATTTCTCGGACAATTTACAAGTACATTTACCAAATACTCGAATTTATGTGGTTATATTTTAAAAATCACTTGACGTATATTCTTTGGTCACGAATATAATTTGAAGGTCACTTCATTATCTACTTATATGCAGAATTTGGGAAATATGTCTTGGAAAATAGTAACGGTATTCCGGAATATAGGAACAAATATGGTTTGGATTTCTCGGACAATTTACATGTACATTTACCAAATACTCGAGTCAATGTGCTTATATTTCAAAAATCACTTGACGTATATTCTTAGGCCATGAATATAATTTGAAGGACATTTGATTATCTACTTATGTGCAGAATTTGGGAAATATGTCTTGGAAAATAGTAACGGTATTCCGGAATATAGGAACAAATATGGTTTGGGTTTCTCGGACAATTTACAAGTACATTTACCAAATACTCGAATTTATGTGCTTATATTTCAAAAATCACTTGACGTGTATTCTTAGGCCATGAATATAATTTGAAGGACATTTGATTATCTACTTATGTGCAGAATTACGGAAATATGTCTTGGAAAATAGTAACGGTTTTTTTTTATTTATTTATTATTAATTACAATACAAAGTAAATTTATATTCTAATTTCGGGTCCAAGGGTAAACCGGGTGACAAAGACCATATGTTTTAGATTTTTGCAGCGACAGACCAAAGCCTCTGGTGGGAATCGAACCCACAACCCCCACGCTGATAGGCAAGCATGCTACCAACTCGCCTACCGGGGCGCCTATAGTAACGGTATTACGGAATATAGGAACAAATATGGTTTGGATTTCTCGGACAATTTACAAGTACATTTACCAAATACTCGAATCAATGTGCTTATATTTCAAAAATCACTTGACGTATATTCTTTGGCCATGAATATAATTTGAAGGACATTTGATTATCTACTTATGTGCAGAATTAGGGAAATATGTCTTGGAAAATAGTAAAGGTATTACGGAATATACGAACAAATATGGTTCGGATTTCTCGGACAATTTACAAGTACATTTACCAAATACTCGAATTTATGTGGTTATATTTAAAAAATCACTTGACGTATATTCTTTGGTCACGAATATAATTTGAAGGTCACTTCATTATCTACTTATATGCAGAATTTGGGAAATATGTCTTGGAAAATAGTAACGGTATTCCGGAATATAGGAACAAATATGGTTTGGATTTCTCGGACAATTTACATGTACATTTACCAAATACTCGAGCCAATGTGCTTATATTTCAAAAATCACTTGACGTATATTCTTAGGCCATGAATATAATTTGAAGGACATTTGATTATCTACTTATGTGCAGAATTTGGGAAATATGTCTTGGAAAATAGTAACGGTATTCCGGAATATAGGAACAAATATGGTTTGGATTTCTCGGACAATTTACAAGTACATTTACCAAATACTCGAATCAATGTGCTTATATTTCAAAAATCACTTGACGTATATTCTTAGGCCATGAATATAATTTGAAGGACATTTGATTATCTACTTATGTGCAGAATTAGGGAAATATGTCTTGGAAAATAGTAACGGTATTACGGAATATAGGAACAAATATAGTTCGGATTTCTCGCACAATTTACAAGTACATTTACCAAATACTCGAATTTATGTGCTTATATTTCAAAAATCACTTGACGTATATTCTTTGGTCACGAATATAATTTGAAGGTCACTTCATTATCTACTTATATGCATAATTTGGGAAATATGTCTTGGAAAATAGTAACGGTATTCCGGAATTTAGGAACAAATATGGTTTGGGTTTCTCGGACAATTTACAAGTACATTTACCAAATACTCGAATCAATGTGCTTATATTTCACAAAATCACTTGACGTATATTCTTAGACCATGAATATAATTTGAAGGACATTTGATTATCTACTTATATGCAGAATTTGGGAAATATGTCTTGAAAAATAGTAACGGTATTCCGGAATATAGGAACAAATATGGTTTGGATTTCTCGGACAATTTACAAGTACATTTACCAAATACTCGAATCAATGTGCTTATATTTCAAAAATCACTTGACGTATATTCTTAGGCCATGAATATAATTTGAAGGACATTTGATTATCTACTTATGTGCAGAATTTGGGAAATATGTCTTGGAAAATAGTAACGGTATTCCGGAATATAGGAACAAATATGGTTTGGATTTCTCGGACAATTTACAAGTACATTTACCAAATACTCGAATCAATGTGCTTATATTTCAAAAATCACTTGACGTATATTCTTAGGCCATGAATATAATTTGAAGGTCACTTCATTATCTACCTATATGCAGAATTTGGGAAATATTTCTTGGAAAATTGTAACGGTATTGCGGAATATAGGAACAAATATGGTTTGGATTTCTCGGACAATTTGCAAGTACATTTACCAAATACTCGAATCAATGTGCTTATATTTCAAAAACCACATGACGTATATTCTTATGCCATGAATATAATTTGAAGGACATTTGATTATCTACTTATGTGCAGAATTTGGGAAATATGTCTTGGAAAATAGTAACGGTATTCCGGAATATAGGAACAAATATGGTTTGGATTTCTCGGACAATTTACAAGTACATTTACCAAATACTCGAATCAATGTGCTTATATTTCAAAAATCACTTGACGTATATTCTTAGGCCATGAATATAATTTGAAGGTCACTTCATTATCTACCTATATGCAGAATTTGGGAAATATTTCTTGGAAAATAGTAACGGTATTGCGGAATATAGGAACAAATATGGTTTGGATTTCTCGCACAATTTACAAGTACATTTACCAAATACTCGAATTTATGTGCTTATATTTCAAAAATCACTTGACGTATATTCTTTGGTCACGAATATAATTTGAAGGTCACTTCATTATCTACTTATATGCATAATTTGGGAAATATGTCTTGGAAAATAGTAACGGTATTCCGGAATTTAGGAACAAATATGGTTTGGGTTTCTCGGACAATTTACAAGTACATTTACCAAATACTCGAATCAATGTGCTTATATTTCACAAAATCACTTGACGTATATTCTTAGACCATGAATATAATTTGAAGGACATTTGATTATCTACTTATGTGCAGAATTAGGGAAATATGTCTTGGAAAATAGTAACGGTATTCCGGAATAAAGGAACAAATATGGTTCGGATTTCTCGGACAATTTACAAGTACATTTACCAAATACTCGAATTTAAGTGCTTATATTTCAAAAATCACTTGATGTATATTCTTTGGTCACGAATATAATTTGAAGGTCACTTTATTATCTACTTATATGCAGAATTTGGGGAATATGTCTTGGAAAATAGTAACGGTATTCCGGAATATAGGAACAAATATGGTTTGGATTTCTCGGACAATTTACAAATACATTTTCCAAATACTCGAATCAATGTGCTTATATTTCAAAAATCACTTGACGTATATTCTTAGGCCATGAATATAATTTGAAGGACATTTGATTATCTACTTATGTGCAGAATTAGGGAAATATGTCTTGGAAAATAGTAACGGTATTACGGAATATAGGAACAAATATGGTTCGGATTTCTCGGACAATTTACAAGTACATTTACCAAATACTCGAATTTATGTGGTTATTTTTCAAAAATCACTTGACGTATATTCTTTGGTCACGAATATAATTTTAAGGTCACTTCATTATCTACTTATATGCAGAAGTTGGGAAACATGTCTTGGAAAATAGTAACGGTATTCCGGAATATAGGAACAAATATGGTTTGGATTTCTCGGACAATTTACAAGTACATTTACCAAATACTCGAATCAATGTGCTTATATTTCAAAAATCACTTGACGTATATTCTTAGGCCATGAATATAATTTGAAGGACATTTGATTATCTACTTATGTGCAGAATTTGGGAAATATGTCTTGGAAAATAGTAACGGTATTCCGGAATATAGGAACAAATATGGTTCGGATTTCTCGGACAATTTACAAGTACATTTACCAAATACTCGAATCAATGTGCTTATATTTCAAAAATCACTTGACGTATATTCTTAGGCCATGAATATAATTTGAAGGACATTTGATTATCTACTTATGTGCAGAATTTGGGAAATATGTCTTGAAAAATAGTAACGGTATTACGGAATATAGGAACAAATATGGTTCGGATTTCTCGGACAATTTACAAGTACATTTACCAAATACTCGGATCAATATGCTTATATTTCAAATATCACTTGACGTATATTCTTAGGCCATGAAAATACTTTGAAGGCCATTTCATTATCTACTTATATGCAGAATTTGGGAAATATGTCTTGGAAAATAGTAACGGTATTCCGGAGTATAGGAACAAATATGGTTCGGATTTCTCGGACAATTTACAAGTACATTTACCAAATACTAGAATTAATGTGCTTATATTTCAAAAATCACTTGACGTATATTCTTTGGTCACGAATATAATTTGAAGGCCATTTAATTATCTACTTGTATGCAGAATTTGGGAAATATGTCTTGGAAAATAGTAACGGTATTCCGGAATATAGGAACAAATATGGTTCGGATTTCTCGGAAAATATAAAATGTTTTCAATTAAAGTCGTGTATTTGTGAAACTATTGGCACTATCTGTTCAATATAATTGTAGTACACACTTCGCTCTAGTCGTATGCAAAATTTGGGAAACGTATCGTTAAAAATCACCGAGTTATTCCGAAAATAATAAAACTGACTGGTCAATTTACAAGTACATTTACCAAATACTCGAATCAATGTGCTTACATTTCAAAAATCACTTGACGTATATTCTTAGGCCATGAATATAATTTGAAGGACATTTGATTATCTACTTATGTGCAGAATTTGGGAAATATGTCTTGGAAAATAGTAACGGTATTCCGGAATATAGGAACAAATATGGTTCGGATTTCTCGGAAAATATAAAATGTGTTCAATAAATTCAGTATATAATTGTAGTACACATTTCGCTGTAGTCGTATGCAAAATTTGGGAAACGTACCGTTAAAAATCACCGAGTTATTCCGAAAATAATAAAACTGACTGGACAATTTACAAGTACATTTACCAAATACTCGAATCAATGTGCTTATATTTCGAAAATCACTTGACGTATATTCTTAGGCCATGAATATAATTTGAAGGACATTTGATTATCTACTTATGTGCAGAATTTGGGAAATATGTCTTGGAAAATAGTAACGGTATTCCGGAATATAGGAACAAATATGGTTCGGATTTCTCGGAAAATATAAAATGTGTTCAATAAATTCAGTATATAATTGTAGTACACATTTCGCTGTAGTCGTATGCAAAATTTGGGAAACGTACCGTTAAAAATCACCGAGTTATTCCGAAAATAATAAAACTGACTGGACAATTTACAAGTACATTTACCAAATACTCGAATCAATGTGCTTATATTTCGAAAATCACTTGACGTATATTCTTAGGCTATGAATATAATTTGAAGGACATTTGATTATCTACTTATGTGCAGAATTTGGGAAATATGTCTTGGAAAATAGTAACAAATATGGTTCGGATTTCTCGGAAAATATAAAATTTTTTCAATAAATTCAGTATATAATTGTAGTACACACTTCGCTCTAGTCGTATGCAATATTTGGGAAACGTACCGTTAAAAATCATCGAGTTATTCCGAAAATAATAAAACTGACTGGACAATTTACAAGTACATTTACCAAATACTCGAATCAATGTGCTTATATTTCAAAAATCACTTGACGTATATTCTTTGGTCACGAATATAATTTGAAGGCCATTTCATTATCTACTTATATGCAGAATTTGGGAAATATGTCTTGGAAAATAGTAACTGTATTCCGGAATATAGGAACAAATATGGTTCGGATTTCTCGGAAAATATAAAATGTTTTCAATAAATGTCGTGTATTTCCGAAACTATTGGCACTATCTGTTCAAAAGTATATACTTGTAGTACACACTTCGCTCTAGTCGTATGCCAACTTTGGGAAACGTACCGTTGAAAATCACCGAGTTATTCCGAAAATAATAAAACTGACTGGACAATTTACAAGTACATTTACCAAATACTCGAATCAATGTGCTTATATTTCAAAAATCACTTGACGTATAGTCTTAGGCCATGAATATAATTTGAAGGACATTTGATTATCTACTTATGTGCAGAATTTGGGAAATATGTCTTGAAAAATAGTAACGGTATTCCGGAATATAGGAACAAATATGGTTTGGATTTCTCGGACAATTTACAAGTACTGTTGCCGTCACTGGCAAATCTGCATAATGATATGTTTAGTTAGTTTAAGATACATTCGTTAAATAAAATATATGTTACGGCGGCAACTCGATTTTCGGAGTTGGCGGTTCTAGCGTCTTAGTACAGCGCCATTTTTATACACTCCATCATAGGATGGAGTATATACTAAGTTTGTCATTCCGTTTGCAACACCTCGAAAGAGTGATCTGCGACCCTATAAAGTATATATATTATCGGTCAGTGTATCATTCTAAGACATTCTATGTCCGTCTGTCCGTCCGTCTGTTGTCTGTTGAAATCACGATAGAGTGCGAACGACCAACGCTAAAAAGCTGAAATTTTGTAGGAAGATGTTTTTTGCCCATAAGCAGGTTAAGTTCGAGAATGGGCCATATCGGACCAAAGGGGAAAAAGTTCCCCTTTACGGGACTAAATATATTCCGGCCATAATCAAATTTTTCAAATATTTTTTTTCACTACATCTAAGTTCTAAGTTTATATAATTTATAGATGGGGAAAAAATCCCAAAAATGGGCGTGCTCATGGGTTCCGTGGACCCTTGGGGCCCAAAAAAGGGCCCATGATAAACATGCGCATATGGGAATCGAAGTGCAACGAAATTTACTCACGAACCCAAATATGCCTTTATTTTCATGATTTGCCTAAATTTGTTGATCCGGTTTCTGGGACTATCGGGTCACCAGCGGCCCAAAAACCGTCCCTTGACAAACATGGACATATGGGTATCGAAATGCAACGAAATTTTCTCGCGAACCCAAATATGCATTTATTTTCATGATTTGGATAAAATTTGTGATCGGGTTCCTGGTCACGAGCGGCCCAAAAACTCAGTTAGTTTTCTTATTTATTGACTTTTTAAGGATCCATGATGGAGGGTATATAAGATTCGGCCCAGCCGAACTTACTATTTGTCCACTTGTTTTTCACTACATCTGATTTTTTTTGGTAAACTTGTTCTAAGTTTATATAATTTATAGATGGGGAAAAAAATCCAAAAATGGGCGTGCTCATGGGTTTCGTGGACCCTTGGGGCCCAAAAAAGGGCCCATGATAAACATGCGCATATGGGTATCGAAGTGCAACGAAATTTACTCACGAACCCAAATATGCCTTTATTTTCATGATTTGGATACAATTTGTGATCGGGTTCCTGGGACTATCGGGTCACGAGCGGCCCAAAAACTCAGTTAGTTTTCATATTTATTGACTTTTTAAGGATCCATGATGGAGGGTATATAAGATTCGGCCCGGCCGAACTTACTATTTGTCCACTTGTTTAAGATAAAATTGGTAATTAGCTTGGCCGGACGCTGTGAATAGGAGTATTTCTAAATCTTTTCTACATACCAATTGAACTGTATATTGAAAATAATTATCTAGTGGTTTCCATACCAAAAAGTATGTTGTACCTACTAGAAAAATGATGAAAATATCCTAAGTTGAATTTGTATTTTAGGAATTTTAATATAAGAAATTTTGGTTAAATAAATTGAATTTGTTTGTTGGAACCAATCTCTTCTTTATTCAAAATCCAGTGGAAATCATTAGCGAGGCGATTTCCTCCCACTACATTTTAAAATTCTTTTTGGCTAACGTTTCCTATTCAATCAATCGTCCTATTCAATCAATCAAATTAAGTACAAATGGAAGACCAGGGTCAACAAAATAGTTCTAAGTGTCTACTATGCGCAAACCCCCCTGACCAAAATATGATAACGTGCAGTAAATGCCAAAAAAGTTATCATACGTCATGCACAAATGCCACTCCAGAGGAATTATCAACCCTAACCTTCAAATGCCAAACTTGTAATTCAGTACCGGTTAATGCTACATCGCCTCAATCCGAGCATAGTGTTTGCAGCCGTGCCACAGTTCAATCAAGTGATTCCCAGTCCAGATATCTTCAACTGGAGCTTCAACGACTAGAAGAGGAAAGATCCCTTTCCCTAGCATGCCAGACCGCTCTAAATAAAGATTACCTTACCAAAAAATATAGACTCTTACAACTTCAAGAAGAAGACCGCCTTAGTGTGGCGTCATCACGTCGATCACAGTCCGTTCGCAATTGGTTGAAAAAACTTCCAACTACGATTGATTCTTCTAAACAAGTTCAATCCGATCCTACGTCATTATCTGAAAACAGAACGACGGTGCGGCAAGCATTATCCCACTTGCCAGATAAAACTGTTTATTTCAATAATCAATTTCAAGTGAATGGTGGCTTAAATGCCACTAACAACACGAATAATTCTAACAGAGTTAGTAACAATTTACTTTATAATATTCCGCAAGTTAACGCGAACGTCGCCACAACATCAACCTCTGCCTCCATTGAACCAACAGTTCTTCCCGGCGCAACCGCCCACACTGGAGTTCAACAACGACATCAATATTCACATCAAACCTTCCAAATTCCTACAACCGTCAGCATGAATCCAGGTAATCCGACGACATTGTCTTCCAACGTTCAAAACGTATATAGGAACACTGCTGCTCCTATCAGCCATACGCCACAACAAACCTTTAATTTAAATCCTCCAAACTTTTCAATCTTTACTTCCACACAAAACTTTGCAGCAGGAACCGCTCCAACCGTCGAACCGCAACACTGCACATACACGAATTCACCTCAAGTTTCCACCAATGCTTTTAACACATCACAAATAAATCAAAGTCAACTTATTGCCCGAAAGTCTATGCCAAAAGAGCTACCAACTTTCTCCGGTCAACCAGAAGAATGGCCCTTATTTCCATCCACTTATGATTGGTCGACAAAAATATGTGGATTCACAGATAGCGAAAATCTTATTCGATTACAGAAATCCTTGAGTGGCGATGCTCTTAAAAATGTTCAACATATGTTAGTTCATCCAACGAACGTAACTTGGGTTATGTCAATACTTCGGTTACTGTATGGTCAACCTGAAAAAATCGTAAATTCTATCAAAAATCGTATTAAAGCAACCCCTCCAATTGATGAAAATAACTTACCTTCATTTACCACCTTTGCTGTCAATGTAAAAAGCTTAATAGCTACAATTGAATCATCTAATTTATTAGATGAAATAAACAACTCCTCACTTTTACAAGAGTTAATACAAAAATTACCAGCATCATATCAGCTGCAGTGGGGAATTCAAAAGTTACAGCTGTTGGATCAAAACAAAAACCTCAATATGTACGAGTTTGCTAATTGGATATTCAACATAGGTATCTCTGCCAGCTGTACAACAGTCGAAAACTGTTATAACAACAGAAGAGATAGATCACACAACGTAAACAACAACACTTCTAAAAAGGCTTTTGTTCATGTCCATACTGAGGAACGTAAATGTTTTGTCTGTAGCTCTAACAGATGTACGGCAATTGCAAATTGTACCAAATACCTTTCGCTAAATCGTGGTGAAAAGTGGGATATTGTGAGAAAGCACAAACTATCAAACGTTGTTTGCACAAACACAGTGGGGAGTGTGAAACAAGTTTTATTTAAAATAATACCTGTAAAAGTGTTCGGAAAAAACAAAAGTGTGAACACCTATGCTTTTATTGATGAGGGTTCATCCATAAGCCTGATGGATGAATCATTGATGGAAGACCTAGAAATGTCGGGAGCCGCTAATCCGTTGTGCCTTAAGTGGACCGGTGGTATGGAAAGGTGTGAGAGCAATTCGAAAAAGTTAACGATTCATATTTCAGGTGGCAATAACAAACGTTTACCGCTGAATGTAAGCACAGTGTCTTCGCTAAACCTACCGACACAGACGTTGGATTATGAGAATCTTTTACAAACATTTCCACACCTAAGAAATTTGCCTATTCAAAGTTATTATGATGCGGTACCTAAAATACTTATCGGCCTCAATCACTTCAACTTGGGAATATCATCAAAAGTAAGACAAGGATCTCCTCACGAACCGGTAGCCGTACGAACACAAATTGGTTGGCTGATATATAGAACTGTAGCTGACAATAAACAATCAAGTAAGCATTTTAATTACCACATATGCGAATGTAGCAATAGGGATCGAAATTTAGAAGATTTAGTAAAGGGGTTTTACTCACTCGATAGTGTTGGGATTTGTTGTAAGGATCCACTAGTTGGTAAAGATGATGAGCGTGCCCTTAGTCTTTTAAAACAACATACACAACAGAGGGAAGACGGTCACTTTGTAACTCCACTACTGTGGAAATTTGATGTTCTAAATTTACCCGACAGCTAAGAGATGGCAATTAAACGTCTCCTCTGTCTGGAGCGTAAACTGAAGCAAAGTCCGGAACTTTTGAATGTTTTTACAACTACGATTGAGAAATATGTTTCGAAAGGATACATTCGTAAATTATCCCAGGAAGAAATCGATTCAGGTCATAAAGTGTGGTATCTGCCAATCTTCGCAGTTTTTAACAAGAATAAACCGGGAAAATCTCGTGTTGTTTGGGACGCTGCGGCAAAGTCTCGAGGGGTCTCTTTGAACTCATTCTTATTAAAGGGCCCAGATATGTTAACGTCTCTCCCAGCTGTGTTATTTTCCTTTCGTCAGAAATCTATTGCTATCTGCGGTGACATCGAAGAAATGTTTCATCAAATATTCATAAGGCCTTAAGATAGAGATGTACAACGTTTTTTGTGGCGTGTATGTGACCAAAATATCAGTCCGGAAATTTACGTAATGGATGTGATGATTTTCGGGGCAACATGTGCTCCTAGCATATCTCAATATATTAAAAACTTAAATGCGGAACGTTTTGAGAACGACTACCCTTTTGCAGTTAAGGCTATAAAAGAAAATCACTATGTTGATGATCTTTTGATTTCTGTTGACACTCCACAAGAGGCAATTGAATTGATATCTGATGTAAAATATGTTCATCGTCAAGGTGGATTCCATATACGCAATTGGATATCCAACAATAAGGAGGTACTGAGAATGATTTCCGACAGCTGCTCTGATTCTACGAAATGCTTAAACTTCAACGATTCTGGAAATGTGGAAAAGGTTCTTGGTGTCTATTGGGAACATCAGGAAGACATCATTACTTTTAAGGTTTCCCAGTGGCTGATAGAAAGCGATATATTTTGTTGTATTAAAAGGCCTACAAAACGTGAAGTACTTCGTCTAGTTATGTCAATATTTGACCCACTAGGACTAATTGGTAACATTATCATGTGTCATTCAAGTGTTTAGGCTTTTTGAAGCGGTGCAAGAAATACTTCACTCCATCTGATCTCGTAAATATTTACACCAGCTCTATTGTCTCTCTACAGCATCGCCGTAATGTGGGTTGTGTATCGCTATTCTATAGATATTTTAATGGTATCTGTTCAGAAGATATCCGTCGTCTGGTCCCTGACGTTAGAACATTTAGCCGGAATACTCGGCTATCCAGGGTCTCTCATCCGTTCATTGTCAAATGGCCGGTTGACCGGACGACGCACTATAGAGAAAATTCGTTCTTCAGCCGGACTGTTCGTTTGTGGAATAATATTCCTGCAAGTGTTTTTCCTGCCTGCTATGACATTACGAAATTCAAGGCCAACGTCAACAAACACTACTCCCTCTTTCCTCCCTCCAATACCCTTTTTTCCCATCGCTAACACAGTGCATTGCATTTATAGGGGGCATTCCCTGAGTGTTAGTCAAAAAAAAAATCCGATCCTACGTCATTATCTGAAAACAGAACGACGGTGCGGCAAGCATTATCCCACTTGCCAGATAAAACTGTTTATTTCAATAATCAATTTCAAGTGAATGGTGGCTTAAATGCCACTAACAACACGAATAATTCTAACAGAGTTAGTAACAATTTACTTTATAATATTCCGCAAGTTAACGCGAACGTCGCCACAACATCAACCTCTGCCTCCATTGAACCAACAGTTCTTCCCGGCGCAACCGCCCACACTGGAGTTCAACAACGACATCAATATTCACATCAAACCTTCCAAATTCCTACAACCGTCAGCATGAATCCAGGTAATCCGACGACATTGTCTTCCAACGTTCAAAACGTATAAGTTAATGAAATTATTAGTTTCAAAAGATTTTTTTATAAAACTTCAGAACCGAATTGGTCTGAAGCGACTTTATTGATTATTAGTCAAAATGAAAGTAAAGTTAAATTTACAATATAACTTATAATTATACTTCTGCTTTGCATTAGTTCTGCTTGCTCATCAATTGGACGGCATGTCGCAATGTTGTTGTGATCAGCGCTTTATTAATTGTGGCCGGCATGTGTTGAAATTGGTGTGACACATTTCGTTGGTCGGTTGTTGACCGTTGAAATGTGTTAGCTCAGGTTTCGAGGTAAGTAGAGATTTGAGTCAGCATATTTGACTGCTGGTTATTGACTGATGAATGGGTTAACTTGAGTTTGAAGTATTTGTTGTTAACTCCTCCACCCTTAAATGCGATCGTCCACGATCGTCTTAAAAGTAAGGCAGGTCATGAATTCTTACTGGAAGTATTGTATTTGTCTGTTTTTCTTGCGCGAAGTCAGACGATTTCATGACAAGTGTTGTTATTTTCTTTTTTCGTGATCGGCATATCGCACAAAGTGCTAAACATATTGTTGCCAATGATATAGAGACCATTGCGGTGTTGCTTGCCCACGTTACCTTTTTAATGAAATGGATTGACTTTATATTATCGAGATGTAGTTCTTGAAGTGACTCCAGCGATAATATGTGTAGCCTACTTGTTTCAAATGGAGTGCCCTGCATTTTATTCATCAGCGGTATCATCTCCGGGGCTTCTAGGCTAAAATAGGTTTCTTCATCAATTTCCAATGTGGCATTGCTAAACCTAATTAGGTATGTGCCTTCCAGGTGATAATTCATGGTTGGGGAGATTATTGTTTTGTTGATATTGTTTAGGAAAAGGATACCGTCCGATATTTCCTCTATGTTTGGAACATGTTCAGCGTTGCTCTTGATGCATGATGAGTTCTTATCTTGCAGAATATGTTTAATGCATTCGTCTTCACTTAAATTATTTAATTGTTCTTTTTTACAAATTTTTATGTTATTATGAATTTTACATTTCTCTTTAACTGAATACATTTCATCGCCATGATATAATATTTCTTTATAATTTAAATGTATTACTGAATTATTCTTTATAACTGGCCTAATAATCATGTTTTCATAAATATCAAATTTTGTTACAGGAATTTTAATCACATACAATATATTACTGTAGTTGGTTAAAACATTTACATTTGCTAATTCCAATGCTTCTTCTATATTATCGAATGGCATATTCTCTTTTTCCAACTGACTTATTGTTAAATGCATTTCAGCTTTATTTAAAAGAAATGAATTTATTATGTTATTTTTCGCCCATTGAATAGCGTATTTTATGTTTATTATACTTTCTTTAATAATTCTTATCTTATTTCTAATTATTTCTATATCTTCTCTTACAATGGAAGAATCTTTTTTTATAGCATTCGAAAATGTATTGACAATTTTTGTTATATTGTTTACTTGATTTGCTATTCAATTGATCATGGAGCATAAAGCGTATAGAAGCGGAATTAAGTGTTTTCTCATTGTCTACAACGACTATTCTAGGTACTCCAAAATCAAATAGTACTTTCCTTAATGGTTCACGAATGCCAGCTATCGATCTGGTTTTAATTATCCTAGCCTGAGCATATTTCGTCAGTTTGTCTATTACGGTTAACACCAAGTTTCTTTCGGTTGACCAGATATCTATGTGTAGTATTTCACCTGCGTATTGGGGAATCGGTGTAGGCGATATCTCAGATTTGTTAGGGTGACGGTCGTATTTCCCCTCTTTACAGACCCTACATTGGGATATTATGCTGTCTATCATCTTGCTCATTTTCGGGAAATAGAATTTCTCCAGAAGTTGTAGTTTGTTCTCCCTACCATTTCTGTGAGCTCTTCCATGAACCTTCAAGACTTCTTCCTCTTGTCTGGTAACGTCAGTCAAGTCTTCTACCTTTGTCTGCGTATATCTCACCTTATAGTTCTCAAAGTGAAGTGGATAAATTTTCTGTATTTTTCCCATTAAACTTTCACAAGTGTAAAGCCCATTCACCACGCTCGGATTTAGATACTTCTTCAGGATTCCCAAAAGGTCATTTTCGGAAAATTCGCGAGCTGTCACAATATGTCTATGGAATGTCGGAAAAGGGAGCTCAAATTGGTATCCACTTGTTTCTCCTATGAGTATAAATATCTGACTTTTAAAGACATTCACGGGACATTCAACAGAAGGGACCAGATTCCCACCTGAACTATCATCACTGTGTACTGTGGCTGTCACGGAATTAACTTGAATATTGTCTCCACATGGAGGTCGAGAAAGAGCGTCAGCCACTACATTACTTTTACCGGGTTTGTAATGTAGTTCGTGATTGTATTCCTCCAATATGGCCTTCCAACGTTTCATTTTCACATTATTGTTCTTGTTGCCAAGAGCATAAGTGAGAGGTTGGTGATCCGTATAAATTATCACTTTAGCACATCCGTACAGATAGTTTCTCAGTGAGTTAAGGGACCAAATTATAGCTAACATTTCCCTCTCGTTAGCGGCATAGTTCTCCTCAGCCCTACTAAGCGATCGAGAAATAAATGTTATCGGTCGATTGTCTTGGCTCAAGACAGCTCCTATCGCATAATTTGAGGCGTCCGTTGTCAATTCGAAATTCTTGTTGAAATCTGGGTAGGTCAATATAACATCTCTTGATGCTAAAATACCCTTCAATTTGTCAAATGCCATTCTAGAGGGTTCGTCAAGTTCTATCGTCTTTTTACTCGATAAGTTTCGGGACACTCGTCCCTCTTCCCCTCTTAAAAGGTTTGTTAAGGGTTTTGCTATTTTAGCATAATCTTTAACAAAACGACGATAGTATCCTGAAAGACCGAGAAAAGACCTGAGATCCTTCAATGTTCCAGGATACGGAAAATTTATAATTGCCTCAACCTTCTTCGGATTAGTCCGTATTCCTTCTTGCGTAATGAGAAAACCTAAAAATTCGACCTCATCCTTAAAAAAGTCACATTTATCCAGCTGAACCTTCATATTGGCGTCTTGCAAGGTATGGAATACTTCCGTAATATCCTTGATATGCTGTTCCTCATTTGGACTAAAGATTATAATATCGTCTATATAGACGTAGCACCTTTCGCCAATGTGAGAACGCAGAATATCATCTAATGCTCTTTGAAAAATTGCCGGAGCATTCTTTAGGCCAAATGGTAGACGAGTGAACTCGTATTTTCCATTGTTGACTGAGAAAGCTGTTTTCTCAACATCTCTAGGTTTCAAAGGTATCTGGTGAAACCCACTTTTCAAGTCAAGAACGGTAAAGTATCTACTTTTACCTAGCTGAGCAAGTACCTCGTTAATTTCTGGTATCGGATATTTATCCGCAATAGTGACAGCGTTCAGCTTGCGGTAATCTATTACCATTCGAAATTTCTTCTCACCACTTGCGTCCATCTTCTTTGGAACAATCCACACTGGTGAATTGTAAGGTGAGTTCGATGGTCTAATAATTCCGTCATCTAATAGCGTCTTAATCTGTTTCTCAATTTCACCCTTCAGGCCCATAGGATATGGGTATGTCTTAGAGTAAATAGGAGTGTCCGATTTTGTCCGTATCTCTCCAGTAATTCGAGTAGTGTAAGTCAATTTCTCGTCTGGCGTAGAGAAGAGGTTTGAATATGTCGAAACAATCTTTTTTAGATTGTCTTTCTGTGTCTGTGTCATGTGGTCAGTCCGGAAAGTGTTTGTATGAATACTGTCTGCATGGTGTTCCCTCAAAACGATGTTCTTTCCGTTTCCTAGTGTCATGTAATTATTCCTTGTATGAATAACGGCACCCAGCTCCTTAAGGGTGTCATTTCCCACAATGCCGTGGAATGTCCTCAACTCTGGTAATAAGTAAAATTTTATTGGAATATCTTTGTTTTATTGGAATATCGGGATGTTCTCTAAGTATTCTTCAATTTCGTCCTCCTGTCCGTTTAAATTATTGTCCGTTTTAGATTGTAGGTGGAAATTCCTACTATGTTTGTAGGCCTCTGGTTGTTGCGGCGGTGGCCGCTTGCCTGAGAAGTCGTTTTGAGCTGGTCTATTCATGTAATTCACATTCCTAGTCCTCATGCTACTATCCACGTCCATAGGTTCAGGCCTGGGCTGAGGTTTCTGTCCAAAAGGTCGTGGTGGCGGAAAATTATTTTGGTTATTATATGTTGGGTAAGTCCCCGGCCTCTGAAATTTGTTATTCATATTTTGCATTGGAACTTGTCTCTGAAAATTATTCTGTGGTTTCTGTGGTCGTGGAGGCGGTGGGATATGTGCCAATTCAGGAAGGAATTCCCGTGAAACATTAGAGAATTGTTTCCGAGGGGGTGCGGACACATTATTCTGTCGGGTCTGCACATTGTTGGCATAATTTGTCCTATAAGTCTGGTTTTCCAGTTTCAAGCACAGATGTAATGCCTTAGGCAAGTCAACGGGTTCCTTCATGGCGAGCAGTCTGGGTAAATCACCCCTTAGTCCTCTAATGAAGGTATCTAAGGCCTTATCTCTGTATGTCTGCGTTAGTAAACAAAGTGATTCCCGGCCTATATCCATGGAACTGATCTTGTTGAGAATGAGAGACAAATGGTTGTAAACCAATTGATAAAATTCTTGGACCGTTGCCGTTCCCTGAACCAATGAAGTCAATTGGTATTCCAAAGTGCCTATATCCCGTTTATCTGCATAGTGAAGAGTCAGACATCGTGAGATGCTTTCCCAATTCAATGGGGTATTATAGGACTCCAATACAGCGTCGGCATTTCCTACTATTTTGTTCCTAACGACACTCAGAATCCCAAAGTATTTTGCCGTGCCCTTCAAATGTTCATAAATGCCTAATATTCTTTCTACCGACTTCCTCCATGAACTATATTCTCCTGGCTGTCCTGAGAATTCCCTCAAGCATCTAACTACGTCCGGTACACGATCTAAATCGTTCAATTGGGCCCTATGCTGCGGTTCAATAATCTGGTCAGTATGTTCGTTCTGAACAGCAGGGTTCCTAATAGCTTCAACCAAAATTTTGGTTTGTTCCTGCACTGCTTCAGAAACCATCCTTCTGATTTCTGCCTGTAATTCCGTCGAACTGGTTGATCCTGCAGCAGGTTGATTTGCAGGTGTACTTAGAACGGATGGTCGTATTAAACTCGGATTTGACATGATCTATCTTCTTTTTTTTTTTTTTTTTTTTTTTTTTTTTTTTGTCCTGTATTTAGTATTTTAATAAAATTTTTGCTTTCACAAGTAAAATATTTTATGAGGTTCACAATTCTTCTTTGTTTTTGTATTAACCTGGAGGGTCCCGTAGGATTCGCAGATTGTTTTAATTTTTGCTTTCACAAATAATATTTGATAAAATATTTTATGAGGTTCACAATTCTTCTTTGTTTTTGTATTAACCTGGAGGGTCCCGTAGGATTCGCAGATTGTTTTTTTAAAATTTTTTTTTTTTTTTTTTTTTTTTTTTTTTTATGTTCACAACTTTTGGTAATTTGACATTGGTCACAATTTTTCTCTGATAATTTTTACAATTTAGTAATCTAATTTTCTTTTGTTTATAACAATTAAGTTATTTTTTTTTTTTTTTTTTTTTTTTATGTTCACAACTTTTGGTAATTTGACAATGGTCACAATTTTTCTCTGATAATTTTTACAATTTAGTAATCTAATTTTCTTTTGTTTATAACAATTAAGTTATTTTTTTTCTTTTTTACACTCTACTTACAATAGCATGAGAAAACTAAACATCTTTCGATGTAGAAGCAGCGGCTGTTGAACACAACTCCTTTTTGTCTGTCCTGTCCAGGTATAGTTACTCAGGGGCCTCTTTTCTGCTTCGTTTGGGGGTGTTGATCCTTGGTGCCACACGGGAATGCGACGTGCTATTTTAGGACGAATTACGCGAACAGGATTTTTTTTCACCTTTAATTCCGTGGGCCCCACGTTGGGCGCCAGTTAATGAAATTATTAGTTTCAAAAGATTTTTTTATAAAACTTCAGAACCGAATTGGTCTGAAGCGACTTTATTGATTATTAGTCAAAATGAAAGTAAAGTTAAATTTACAATATAACTTATAATTATACTTCTGCTTTGCATTAGTTCTGCTTGCTCATCAATTGGACGGCATGTCGCAATGTTGTTGTGATCAGCGCTTTATTAATTGTGGCCGGCATGTGTTGAAATTGGTGTGACACATTTCGTTGGTCGGTTGTTGACCGTTGAAATGTGTTAGCTCAGGTTTCGAGGTAAGTAGAGATTTGAGTCAGCATATTTGACTGCTGGTTATTGACTGATGAATGGGTTAACTTGAGTTTGAAGTATTTGTTGTTAACTTATATAGGAACACTGCTGCTCCTATCAGCCATACGCCACAACAAACCTTTAATTTAAATCCTCCAAACTTTTCAATCTTTACTTCCACACAAAACTTTGCAGCAGGAACCGCTCCAACCGTCGAACCGCAACACTGCACATACACGAATTCACCTCAAGTTTCCACCAATGCTTTTAACACATCACAAATAAATCAAAGTCAACTTATTGCCCGAAAGTCTATGCCAAAAGAGCTACCAACTTTCTCCGGTCAACCAGAAGAATGGCCCTTATTTCCATCCACTTATGATTGGTCGACAAAAATATGTGGATTCACAGATAGCGAAAATCTTATTCGATTACAGAAATCCTTGAGTGGCGATGCTCTTAAAAATGTTCAACATATGTTAGTTCATCCAACGAACGTAACTTGGGTTATGTCAATACTTCGGTTACTGTATGGTCAACCTGAAAAAATCGTAAATTCTATCAAAAATCGTATTAAAGCAACCCCTCCAATTGATGAAAATAACTTACCTTCATTTACCACCTTTGCTGTCAATGTAAAAAGCTTAATAGCTACAATTGAATCATCTAATTTATTAGATGAAATAAACAACTCCTCACTTTTACAAGAGTTAATACAAAAATTACCAGCATCATATCAGCTGCAGTGGGGAATTCAAAAGTTACAGCTGTTGGATCAAAACAAAAACCTCAATATGTACGAGTTTGCTAATTGGATATTCAACATAGGTATCTCTGCCAGCTGTACAACAGTCGAAAACTGTTATAACAACAGAAGAGATAGATCACACAACGTAAACAACAACACTTCTAAAAAGGCTTTTGTTCATGTCCATACTGAGGAACGTAAATGTTTTGTCTGTAGCTCTAACAGATGTACGGCAATTGCAAATTGTACCAAATACCTTTCGCTAAATCGTGGTGAAAAGTGGGATATTGTGAGAAAGCACAAACTATACAAACGTTGTTTGCACAAACACAGTGGGGAGTGTGAAACAAGTTTTATTTAAAATAATACCTGTAAAAGTGTTCGGAAAAAACAAAAGTGTGAACACCTATGCTTTTATTGATGAGGGTTCATCCATAAGCCTGATGGATGAATCATTGATGGAAGACCTAGAAATGTCGGGAGCCGCTAATCCGTTGTGCCTTAAGTGGACCGGTGGTATGGAAAGGTGTGAGAGCAATTCGAAAAAGTTAACGATTCATATTTCAGGTGGCAATAACAAACGTTTACCGCTGAATGTAAGCACAGTGTCTTCGCTAAACCTACCGACACAGACGTTGGATTATGAGAATCTTTTACAAACATTTCCACACCTAAGAAATTTGCCTATTCAAAGTTATTATGATGCGGTACCTAAAATACTTATCGGCCTCAATCACTTCAACTTGGGAATATCATCAAAAGTAAGACAAGGATCTCCTCACGAACCGGTAGCCGTACGAACACAAATTGGTTGGCTGATATATAGAACTGTAGCTGACAATAAACAATCAAGTAAGCATTTTAATTACCACATATGCGAATGTAGCAATAGGGATCGAAATTTAGAAGATTTAGTAAAGGGGTTTTACTCACTCGATAGTGTTGGGATTTGTTGTAAGGATCCACTAGTTGGTAAAGATGATGAGCGTGCCCTTAGTCTTTTAAAACAACATACACAACAGAGGGAAGACGGTCACTTTGTAACTCCACTACTGTGGAAATTTGATGTTCTAAATTTACCCGACAGCTATGAGATGGCAATTAAACGTCTGGAGTGTAAACTGAAGCAAAGTCCGGAACTTTTGAATGTTTTTACAACTACGATTGAGAAATATGTTTCGAAAGGATACATTCGTAAATTATCTCAGGAAGAAATCGATGCAGGTCATAAAGTGTGGTATCTGCCAATCTTCGCAGTTTTTAACAAGAATAAACCGGGAAAATCTCGTGTTGTTTGGGACGCTGCGGCAAAGTCTCGAGGGGTCTCTTTGAACTCATTCTTATTAAAGGGCCCAGATATGTTAACGTCTCTCCCAGCTGTGTTATTTTCCTTTCGTCAGAAATCTATTGCTATCTGCGGTGACATCGAAGAAATGTTTCATTAAATCTTCATAAGGCCTGAAGATAGACATGTACAACGTTTTTTGTGGCGTGGATGTGACCAAAATATCAGTCCGGAAATTTACGTAATGGATGTGATGATTTTTGGGGCAACATGTGCTCCTAGCATATCTCAATATATTAAAAACTTAAATGCGGAACGTTTTGAGAACGACTACCCTTTTGCAGTTAAGGCTATAAAAGAAAATCACTATGTTGATGATCTTTTGATTTCTGTTGACACTCCACAAGAGACAATTGAATTGATATCTGATGTAAAATATGTTCATCGTCAAGGTGGATTCCATATACGCAATTGGATATCCAACAATAAGGAGGTACTGAGAATGATTTCCGACAGCTGCTCTGATTCTACGAAATGCTTAAACTTCAACGATTCTGGAAATGTGGAAAAGGTCCTTGGTGTCTATTGGGAACATCAGGAAGACATCATTACTTTTAAGGTTTCCCAGTGGCTGATAGAAAGCGATACATTTTGTTGTATTAAAAGGCCTACAAAACGTGAAGTACTTCGTCTAGTTATGTCAATATTTGACCCACTAGGACTAATTGGTAACATTATCATGTGTCATTCAAGTGTTTAGGCTTTTTGAAGCGGTGCAAGAAATACTTCACTCCATCTGATCTCGTAAATATTTACACCACTTACATCCGGCCTAAAATGGAATACAAATCGCATATATGGGCAGGGGCTCCATTAACATCTTTGAAGCTTCTGGACCGTGTACAGAGGAGAGCGGTGGTGATGATAGGGGATGGTAGGGTATCCAGCTCTATTGTCTCTCTACAGCATCGCCGTAATGTGGGTTGTGTATCGCTATTCTATAGATATTTTAATGGTATCTGTTCAGAAGATATCCGTCGTCTGGTCCCTGACGTTAGAACATTTAGCCGGAATACTCGGCTATCCAGGGTCTCTCATCCGTTCATTGTCAAATGGCCGGTTGACCGGACGACGCACTATAGAGAAAATTCGTTCTTCAGCCGGACTGTTCGTTTGTGGAATAATATTCCTGCAAGTGTTTTTCCTGCCTGCTATGACATTACGAAATTCAAGGCCAACGTCAACAAACACTACTCCCTCTTTCCTCCCTCCAATACCCTTTTTTCCCATCGCTAACACAGTGCATTGCATTTATAGGGGGCATCCCCTGAGTGTTAGTCAAAAAAAAAAAAAAAAAAAAACCGATCCTACGTCATTATCTGAAAACAGAACGACGGTGCGGCAAGCATTATCCCACTTGCCAGATAAAACTGTTTATTTCAATAATCAATTTCAAGTGAATGGTGGCTTAAATGCCACTAACAACACGAATAATTCTAACAGAGTTAGTAACAATTTACTTTATAATATTCCGCAAGTTAACGCGAACGTCGCCACAACATCAACCTCTGCCTCCATTGAACCAACAGTTCTTCCCGGCGCAACCGCCCACACTGGAGTTCAACAACGACATCAATATTCACATCAAACCTTCCAAATTCCTACAACCGTCAGCATTAATCCAGGTAATCCGACGACATTGTCTTCCAACGTTCAAAACGTATATAGGAACACTGCTGCTCCTATCAGCCATACGCCACAACAAACCTTTAATTTAAATCCTCCAAACTTTTCAATCTTTACTTCCACACAAAACTTTGCAGCAGGAACCGCTCCAACCGTCGAACCGCAACACTGCACATACACGAATTCACCTCAAGTTTCCACCAATGCTTTTAACACATCACAAATAAATCAAAGTCAACTTATTGCCCGAAAGTCTATGCCAAAAGAGCTACCAACTTTCTCCGGTCAACCAGAAGAATGGCCCTTATTTCCATCCACTTATGATTGGTCGACAAAAATATGTGGATTCACAGATAGCGAAAATCTTATTCGATTACAGAAATCCTTGAGTGGCGATGCTCTTAAAAATGTTCAACATATGTTAGTTCATCCAACGAACGTAACTTGGGTTATGTCAATACTTCGGTTACTGTATGGTCAACCTGAAAAAATCGTAAATTCTATCAAAAATCGTATTAAAGCAACCCCTCCAATTGATGAAAATAACTTACCTTCATTTACCACCTTTGCTGTCAATGTAAAAAGCTTAATAGCTACAATTGAATCATCTAATTTATTAGATGAAATAAACAACTCCTCACTTTTACAAGAGTTAATACAAAAATTACCAGCATCATATCAGCTGCAGTGGGGAATTCAAAAGTTACAGCTGTTGGATCAAAACAAAAACCTCAATATGTACGAGTTTGCTAATTGGATATTCAACATAGGTATCTCTGCCAGCTGTATAACAGTCGAAAACTGTTATAACAACAGAAGAGATAGATCACACAACGTAAACAACAACACTTCTAAAAAGGCTTTTGTTCATGCCCATACTGAGGAACGTAAATGTTTTGTCTGTAGCTCTAACAGATGTACGGCAATTGCAAATTGTACCAAATACCTTTCGCTAAATCGTGGTGAAAAGTGGGATATTGTGAGAAAGCACAAACTATACAAACGTTGTTTGCACAAACACAGTGGGGAGTGTGAAACAAGTTTTATTTAAAATAATACCTGTAAAAGTGTTCGGAAAAAACAAAAGTGTGAACACCTATGCTTTTATTGATGAGGGTTCATCCATAAGCCTGATGGATGAATCATTGATGGAAGACCTAGAAATGTCGGGAGCCGCTAATCCGTTGTGCCTTAAGTGGACCGGTGGTATGGAAAGGTGTGAGAGCAATTCGAAAAAGTTAACGATTCATATTTCAGGTGGCAATAACAAACGTTTCCCGCTGAATGTAAGCACAGTGTCTTCGCTAAACCTACCGACACAGACGTTGGATTATGAGAATCTTTTACAAACATTTCCACACCTAAGAAATTTGCCTATTCAAAGTTATTATGATGCGGTACCTAAAATACTTATCGGCCTCAATCACTTCAACTTGGGAATATCATCAAAAGTAAGACAAGGATCTCCTCACGAACCGGTAGCCGTACGAACACAAATTGGTTGGCTGATATATGGAACTGTAGCTGACAATAAACAATCAAGTAAGCATTTTAATTACCACATATGCGAATGTAGCAATAGGGATCGAAATTTAGAAGATTTAGTAAAGGGGTTTTACTCACTCGATAGTGTTGGGATTTGTTGTAAGGATCCACTAGTTGGTAAAGATGATGAGCGTGCCCTTAGTCTTTTAAAACAACATACACAACAGAGGGAAGACGGTCACTTTGTAACTCCACTACTGTGGAAATTTGATGTTCTAAATTTACCCGACAGCTATGAGATGGCAATTAAACGTCTCCTCTGTCTGGAGTGTAAACTGAAGCAAAGTCCGGAACTTTTGAATGTTTTTACAACTACGATTGAGAAATATGTTTCGAAAGGATACATTCGTAAATTATCTCAGGAAGAAATCGATGCAGGTCATAAAGAGTGGTATCTGCCAATCTTCGCAGTTTTTAACAAGAATAAACCGGGAAAATCTCGTGTTGTTTGGGACGCTGCGGCAAAGTCTCGAGGGGTCTCTTTGAACTCATTCTTATTAAAGGGCCCAGATATGTTAACGTCTCTCCCAGCTGTGTTATTTTCCTTTCGTCAGAAATCTATTGCTATCTGCGGTGACACCGAAGAAATGTTTCATCAAATCTTCATAAGGCCTGAAGATAGACATGTACAACGTTTTTTGTGGCGTGGATGTGACCAAAATATCAGTCCGGAAATTTACGTAATGGATGTGATGATTTTTGGGGCAACATGTGCTCCTAGCATATCTCAATATATTAAAAACTTAAATGCGGAACGTTTTGAGAACGACTACCCTTTTGCAGTTAAGGCTATAAAAGAAAATCACTATGTTGATGATCTTTTGATTTCTGTTGACACTCCACAAGAGACAATTGAATTGATATCTGATGTAAAATATGTTCATCGTCAAGGTGGATTCCATATACGCAATTGGATATCCAACAATAAGGAGGTACTGAGAATGATTTCCGACAGCTGCTCTGATTCTACGAAATGCTTAAACTTCAACGATTCTGGAAATGTGGAAAAGGTCCTTGGTGTCTATTGGGAACATCAGGAAGACATCATTACTTTTAAGGTTTCCCAGTGGCTGATAGAAAGCGATATATTTTGTTGTATTAAAAGGCCTACAAAACGTGAAGTACTTCGTCTAGTTATGTCAATATTTGACCCACTAGGACTAATTGGTAACATTATCATGTATGTAAAAATTTTACTACAAGAAATTTGGAGGTGCAGAATAGGGTGGGATGAAGAAATATCTGAAGAACTGATGATAAAGTGGACTCAATGGGTCAATTTTTTACCGAATATTCAACAGATCAAAATATCTTGCTGTTATCTGAAAAATTTTCCCACATATGATGGTATTAATGTCCAGCTTCATACCTTTGTCGACGCCAGTAAAGATGGCTATGCAGCAGTTTGCTACTTGCGCTTGGTATCCGATGAAACCATAATATGTTCTTTAATTGGTTCAAAAACCAGGGTTGCCCCAATAAAAATTACGTCAGTACCCCGCCTCGAACTTATGGCGGCTTTAATTGGGGCTCGTTACGCAAAATACATCTGCGAGAATCATAATATTAAGATTTCGAGGAAAATTTTCTGGTCAGATTCTAAAACTGTTTTAAGTTGGATCAATTCTGACCATAGAAAATATAACCAATTTGTAGCCTTTCGCATAACAGAAATTTTAGAATTGAGTGCCGTAAATGACTGGCGTTGGATACCTACTAAAGAAAACGTAGCAGATGAGGCTACAAAATGGACTCGGGTTCCACAGGTATCCAGTCTGAGTAGATGGTATAAAGGACCTGATTGTATATATCAAACGGAAGATAAGTGGAATGAATCCTACGTTCATAAAGAGACAACTCCTGAAGAGATGAGTCATCACTCATTTAAAATAACCTTTTCCATAAAGTTAATTGATGAAGGACGTTTTTCAAATTGGAATCGGCTTTTGAGAGCTACTGCTTATTTTTTACGCTTTATAAATAATATCAGAACCAAGATAATAGGAAAAGGCGAATTCACTCAAGCTGAGTTGATAAAAGCGGAGAGCTTCTTAATTCGACAAACTCAAAGTGAAAAATATTCTGTGGAGATATCTTGTTTAAAATCGGGTATAGCGATACCGAAGTCAAGTGTCATTTTTACCAAATCACCATTCATGGACGAACTTGGCGTTGTGAGGATTGATGGTAGGATCGATAATGCACGGGTTTCTGAAGAAAGGAAACATCCTGTAATTTTACCCAAATCCAGTTATATAACGAGTCTTATAATACTTCATTATCATGCCAAATACTATCACATAAACCATGAAACGGTTATTAACGAACTTCGTCAGAGATATTCAATTTCTAAACTTCGGGTTATATATAAATCGGTGACGCGAAAATGTCAATGGTGTAAAGTAAAAAATGCGGTTCCACGTGTTCCACAGATGGCAAAGTTACCAAGAGCTCGTTTGGCCACATATGAAGCACCATTTACTTATACGGGAGTGGATTTCTTTGGACCTCTTATAGTAACAGTGAATCGCCATAAAGAAAAGCGGTATGGATGCCTGTTTACTTGTTTAACAGTTAGAGCCATCCACGTTGAACTTGCGCATTCCCTGAACACCAGTTCATGCATCCTGGCCATCCGTAATTTTATGGCGCGAAGGGATATTCCTCGAGAATTTTATAGCGACAACGGCACAAATTTTATCGGGGCAGAAAGAGAACTTCGGGAGGCTCTTGCAGACAATGATCAAAATGAGTTTGTTAAAACGTTCACCAGCACTACAACAAAATGGAACTTTAATCCACAATCTTCCCCTCATATGGGAGGTGCTTGGGAACGATTGGTACGGTCGGTAAAAACTGTGCTATATAAAATAATGTCATCAAGAGCGACAAGTGATGAATTGCTTTCCAGTATGTTGATCGAGGTAGAGAATATTGTTAATTCAAGGCCTCTCGCCTATGTTCCTATCGATGACGAAATCGAAGAGCCATTGACCCCCAACCATTTTCTACTGGGAAGCTCCAATGGACTCAAACCAATGTCCAGATGTAATGACAGTGGCGTGGTCCTAAAGCAAAATTGGATAACATCGCAACAGTACTCAAATGTTTTTTGGAAAAAGTGGCTGGCAGAATTTTTGCCTACGCTAACGTGCAGGTCTAAGTGGTTCGGAAGGCAGGAACCTCTTCGTCAGGGGGACTTAGTAGTAATTGTGGACCCTTCCATGCCTCGCAATGTTTGGCCTCGAGGTAAAGTACTATAGACAAGATTGGCAAAAGATGGACAAGTAAGAAGTGCTAAGGTGTTAACATCACATGGAATCCTAGAAAGACCTGTGGCGAAACTAGCAGTTTTGTTGGCGGTTCTAGCGTCTTAGTACAGCGCCATTTTTTTAAGATAAAATTGGTAATTAGCTTGGCCGGACGCTGTGAATAGGAGTATTTCTAAATATTTTCTACATACCAATTGAACTGTTTATTGAAAATAATTATCTAGTGGTTTCCATACCAAAAAGTAAGTTGTACCTACTAGAAAAATGATGAAAATATCCTAAGTTGAATTTGTATTTTAGGAATTTGAATATAAGAAATTTTGGTAAAATAAATTGAATTTGTTTGTTGAAACCAATCTCTTCTTTATTCAAAATCCAGTGGAAATCATTAGCGAGGCGATTTCCTCCCACTACAAGTACATTTACCAAATACTCGAATTAATGTGCTTATATTTCAAAAATCACTTGACGTATATTCTTTGGTCACGTATATAATTTGAAGGTCATTTCATTATCTACTTATATGCAGATTTTGGGAAATATGTCTTGGAAAATGGTAACGGTATTCCGGAATATAGGAACAAATATGGTTCGGGTTTCTCGGACAATTTACAAGTACATTTACCAAATACTCGAATTAATGTGCTTATATTTCAAAAATCACTTGACGTATATTCTTTGGTCACATATATAATTTGAAGGCCATTTCATTATCTACTTATATGCAGAATTCCCGCTGGAGTTTGTCAGTCTCCTAACGGGCGCTTCCCCAGGTGGTGGATAGGGGAAGGGGGATGGACACACTGTTCCATCTCATCTAAGGCTGACTTAGGGAGGATGGTTCTCTCTGCCCTAACTAAGTCTACCATAGGGGAGGTGGAGCAGTGTGCCCACCGCCTTAGGGAATCTCGTATTCCCCGCGGACCAAAACGGACTATGGGGGTGTTCCCCTAAACAAAAATGAAGGAAACGAAAGAAGAAAATAAAGTTACGGTGCAGGGATTAATAACCCCAGTACCGGCGGCAAGTGTTGATTTGCTCACTAGTCATGTGCCGTCGATATCCAGCGATAGTGAGCCACATAATCCTCCTACAGGTGTTGGTGCCTTGGCGCCTGTAGTCGCAGTAAATGCAACAAGCGCACTTTCAGGCACTGGCAAAAAAAAGGAGGAAGAAAAGGAGGACCAAAGGGGGAGTACTAACTGGACCCAGCCTTCAAGTACAGGTAGAGAATCCGATTCTGACTCCGAATCAAACGAAAATATTAATATTACTGTCTTAGCTAACTCCATAGATGACGAGGTCAGCAAGATGGTAGAAGAAGTAAACGACTGTATGGCACAGCTCTCGACAAAAAAGAAGAAGCTATCAGGGGCACAACGACGTAAGTTGAAGAAGATGAACCGGGATAGCAAACAGGCTAAAGTGCAGGATGCTCAAAAGGAGCCATCTGAAACTCCTTCCACCTCCTCGGAAGCTGGAAAGAGGGTCAGATCTCCCGAAGAGCAGAACACTGCGAAACCGCCGAAAAAGAAAAAGAGCTCCCCGCTCTCAAGTAAATTGGTGAGACCAAGTCAAACCCCCCCAAAAGAGACACTAGTCTGTATCTTTGTGGAAAGGGCGACAACAAAGTCAATCCAACTACAAAGAGAGCGAGCGCAGCAACGGAGTCCTCCGAGAAGACTGGGGCACCCGAAAGGGTATCCCGATCGACACGGAAGAGGAAGTTGACTGCTGAAAAAGGTAAGAAGCCACCGTCATATGCTAAAGTAGCGCGGAAGCACAACAGCGACGAACTCTGCTACGCAGTGATCGATATCCGTTCAGCATCCGGCAAAATCCCTAAAGACCAGCACAACAAAGTTGAGGACCTGGTTAACAACCAAATTGTGGAGCATGCCCTAAACATCGAGGACGGGCCCCCAATTCAAATAATGAGCTGCGAGTTCAAAGGGGACATCTTGATGTTGAGGATGGCATCAACATCTTGCGTAGAGACCCTCACTGAGCTCGTGGATACGATCCCCTCTCCCTGGGAAGGCGCCAAGCTGAAACTTGTGAGGATGAGGGACATCCCTAAGCTCACTAAAGCGACCGTGTACGTCAAAGGATGGGGCAGCGACTTCACAACAGAACGCATGCTCAAACTCTTTGGCCACCAGAATAAGGGACTGGACGTAAAGAGGTGGGAAGTCTTCCACAGGGAGAGCGACAGCAATGGCACTCTCCTTGTGGTGGGCTTGGATCAACTCTCCATGTCCAGCCTGGCCAAGACGAAGGGCATGGCTTTCTATGTGTCGAAAGCTGTCTTCTTCAAAATCGGTAAGGCCAGGGTCGGCGCTGAAGACCCTGAAAACGAGCCTACAGTACACAGAGACTGCGACGAAGAGAAGCGCCCAGCGCAGTCCAAGAATGAAGAGCGAGCCGAATCCATCTCCGACTCCCAAGAAGCCCGTTTACTGGAGGACCTATGATTGAAACATTGATAAAATAAAAGTGCAACACAAATTAAACATAACAAAATAGAAAAAAAAGAGAACATTACAACAATCACAACATAACAACAACAGCAATACCCAAATGACGAAAACAACCAAACAATAACCAAACCGCGCTCACACATTAACAACAACAACAATAACCAGCTCCACGCATCAACACAAAAAAGACAACACTAAGGGCTTTTTTATGCCCCCCTCGTTGTCTTGCACTTGTGTTCCCCCCTTCCTCTACCCATTCGCAAATCACAAATAGTTCTGCATTCTTCTTGTCGCTGTTCTGTTAGTTGTTGTAGGCATAACACTGAACAACTAACAGAAATAACAGTGGCGGGAGGGGTGCAGCATTATTTGTGATTCTGCTTTGATGTTGCCTTGTTTTTGGTAGTGTTATGGTAGGTAGATTTCGAATTCACTTTGCGAACATTCGCGGGTTGAGAACGAATTTTTTTGCGGTATACGCACACACTAATTTCCATAGGCCGGATGTGCTCGCTCTATGTGAGACCCAGGTGTGTGAGGATTCTGATCCACAGGATTTTCACATTCCTGGTTATCACACTCTCTCCTCTTTCTCTTCACACAGAGGCCTTGTGATATATATACGTAATGGTGTTGTATTCCAGAGTCAGCAACATTTGAACTCACAAGATCCAGAATTTAACTCCCTTTGGGTTAAGTTCAGGATTGGATCGCACACCTTACATTTCGGGTTTCTTTACAGAAGCCCAAACCTGGAAAGGGAGGCTACCCTGAATGGCTTCGACGCCCTTTCTGACTCAATTTCGAAAATATTAGAATATTATCCGGACAGTGAAATTGTAGTTGCTGGGGATTTCAATGTCCATAATAATTCTTGGCTTTCCCATTCGAGCCATACATCTCCGGAGGGTCAATACGCTGAGTTATTTGCCGCGCACAACGATTTGTCGCAATTAGTGAATGAACCAACACATATTCCACGTGTTGAAGGGCAACATCAAAATATTCTTGACCTTTTCTTAACCTCGCACCCTGAAAAGTACGAAGTTAACATTCTTGCACCTCTTGGTAACTCGGATCATTGCACCATTTCAGCATCCTTTTCGTTCTCCGATCTTCGAGCCACTTCAAAACCAGTCACGAAGCGGACAATGTATATATACGAAAAGGCACGTTGGGCTGAGCTCAACAACTTTTATCAGCAATTTAACTGGAAATTATGTTTCCTAGACAATAATGTCGATGCTGCTGCTGAAATGGTTGAGAAAATAATTCTTCTTGGCATAAACATGTTTATTCCCTCGAAGACTACTTCGATTAAACCTCCAAAAAATTGTTGGTTTAATCAGACATGCAAAGAAGCTGTCAGATCCAAAGAGGAAGCATTCAGAAAATGGCGTTTAAATAAAAATACCACTACTGAACTGCTACGCAAGCAGGCAAGATCAAATTGTGCCAGAGTACTTAGGCGTGAAAAACTTCTGTACGAACAGCGTCTTCGTGCAAAAGTTCTTTCTTCTCCCAGGGGAAGTAAGAGCTTTTGGTCATTCGTTAAAAGGGTAAGGAACAATTCTTCATCTTCTATTTCAACCCTCGTTAACGGTGACCAGATATTCACTGACCCGGTTGACAAAGCTAACCTTATGGCTGAAATTTTTGCAAAGAATTCATCTTTGCCAGACAGCAGTCAACCACTCCCCGTGATCGAGAACGTATCTAGTTCGATGCCTCAGATATTTTTTCGAACACGTGGCGTTAAAAGGGTTCTTGCAGATCTCAATGTAAACAAAACTCCGGGCCCGGATGGTATTTCAGCACTTGTCCTATGTAAGTGCTCTTCGACGCTAGCTCGTCCATTGCGCAATCTTTTCAACATGTCGTACCGTGCTGGTATTTACCCTTCACGTTGGAAAGTTGCCAATGTTCAGCCGATCCCCAAGAAAGGTGAGGCTACCAATCCTGCGAACTACCGTCCAATTGCAATATGTTCTGCGCTCTCGAAGGTTATGGAGAGCATGGTTAATCACCATCTTGTAAGGTATCTAGAGTCTAACGGCCTCCTGAATGATCGACAGTATGGCTTCCGTAGAAATCGATCTACTGGAGACCTGATGGCGTTCCTTACGGAGCGATGGAGTCGATCCATTCACCGCCTTGGTGAAAGTAAGGTCGTGGCTCTGGATATTTCCAAGGCGTTCGATAGGGTCTGGCACGGAGCACTCATATCAAAACTTATTGCATTTGGTGTCGGTAGTACCTTCTCTCGATTCATATCGAGTTTTCTCAGGGATCGCTCTATACGAGTTGTTATAGATGGGGTCTCATCCAACGAGCATAGGTTGACCGCAGGAGTGCCACAAGGCTCTGTCCTCTCTCCCTCTCTATTTCTTATTTTCATTGACGACCTGTTGGGGCAGACTGTGAACCCAATCTACTCCTTTGCGGATGACAGCAACCTCTGTCATTCATACTCATTTGATCATCGGCCAGGTCCTCTGGAAGTCGAGGAAAAAAGGCGAACGATGAATGACTCACTTAACCGCGATTTGGCGACGATTTGTGAGTGGGGCCAAATGAACAGAGTAGATTTTAATGCACAAAAGACCCAGTGCTGTTTGTTGTCACACAAACGTTCCACTGATCCAGCATCGCCGTCAATATCTATGGGTGGTGTGGATATCGACGAATCAGACACTCTTGATGTTCTGGGCATGAAGATACAGGGTGATGTTCGCTGGGCTAGCCATATATTCGAAGTGTCGAAAGAAGCATTCAAGTGTTTAGGCTTTTTAAAGCGGTGCAAGAAATACTTCACCCCATCTGACCTCGTCAATATTTACACCACCTACATCCGGCCTAAAATGGAATACAACTCGCATATATGGGCAGGGGCTCCATTAACCTCTTTGAAGCTTCTGGACCGTGTACAGAGGAGAGCGGTGGTGATGATAGGGGATGGTAGGGTATCCAGCTCTATTGTCTCCCTTCAGCATCGCCGAAATGTGGGTTGTGTATCGCTATTCTATAGATATTTTAATGGTATCTGTTCAGAAGATATCCGTCGTCTGGTCCCTGACGTTAGAACATTTAGCCGGAATACTCGGCTATCCAGGGTCTCTCATCCGTTCATTGTCAAATGGCCGGTTGACCGGACGACGCACTATAGAGAAAATTCGTTCTTCAGCCGGACTGTTCGTTTGTGGAATAATCTTCCTGCAAGTGTTTTTCCTGCCTGCTATGACATTACCAAATTCAAGGCCAACGTCAACAAACACTACTCCCTCTTTCCTCCCTCCAATACCCTTATTTCCCATCGCTAACACAGTGCATTGCATTTATAGGGGGCATCCCCTGAGTGTTAGTCAAAAAAAAAAAAAAAAAAAAAAATCGGAGCGAAACGGCAACAAACGCTTTGATGGAAAAGATAAATAAAGGTAAGACTCATATCGCTTTGATCCAGGAACCATGGACGATTCGAAACAAGGTTACTGGATTGAACCATGTCAACTACCAACTATTCTATGCAAATACGGGAACTAGACCAAGGACCTGTATCATATGCCACAAAAACGTATGTTATCTTTTCTCTCTAGAGTTGTCAACATCGGATGCAACAGTACTGAAACAGGGGAATGGAAACGTATACCTTGCGTCAGTATATCTGCCATTCGACTCACCGACATTACCACCTACGTCGGAACTACCACGCCTTGTGAGGAGAGCCAAACAAACAGGTAACGAAGTACTAGTAGGTTGCGACGCTAACTCTCACCACGTTGCGTGGGGTAGTACTAACATTAATAAACGGGGACAAGCCCTAGTAGAATTTTTGAATATTAACGACCTAATACCTCTTAACATATGAAACACTGCTACCTTTGTTAATAAAATTAGGGAAGAAGTATTAGATATAACAATATGTTCAGAAAATCTTATAGACGAAATACAGGAGTGGAGGGTCTCTAGAGATCATTCCTTTTCTGACCATCGTTACATAAGATTTAAGATAGCAAGGCCACCGCCAAACCCAATAAACTTTCGAAATAAGGCCAAAACGAAATGGGCAAAATTCGCGAAGTTAATTAGAGAAAGACTAGGGCATGAAGAGTATGAGTGCCTAAGTGTTGAAGACATCGACAACAAGGTTGATAACATTACGGAGATTCTAGTGAAGTCATTCGAAGATAGCTGTCCACTTCGAGAAAGGAAATCAGCCCAAGAAAAACCCTGGATGACCGGGGAGATTCGCAACATTGGGAAAGAGGTCCGAAGACTTTTCAATAGGGCACGCCGTAAAAAATCTCCGGTATGCGAACAGGTGGATAGCGTTAACGATGTTTCAAAAATAAAAAAGTTCCTTTCAAAAACCCACACCCAAACCGAAACAATGGTAGATGATGTGGGTAGACGAATAGAATCGACTGAAGAAATGGTAATACTTTTGATGAACACCCATTTTCCCCAAGGGATGGCGGGACACACAGAGATACCGAATCATAGGGATAATGAAGTTCAACAAAGTTTTATCATTACAGACCATATGGTCAAAGAGGCCATAAAGAGCTTCTCACCATTTAAGGCATCAGGACCTGATGGAATCTTTCCGGCACTACTACAGATGGAGGCTCACTACATGTCAACTCATCTAGCCGTTATTTTCACAGCATGCCTAAAATTCTCATACACGCCGAAAGCCTGGCAAGAGGCAAGAGTTGTTTTCAAACCTAAACCAGGCAAGGCAACACCTAAGGCTTATCGACCAATAAGCCTAACATCTTTCTTACTCAAAACCATGGAACGCATAGTGGATACCATGATCAAAAGTAAGATTCCAAGCGAAATGCTAAAATTTAAACAACATGCATACGTTAAAGGACGGTCAGTGGACACCGCCCTACACGAGGTAGTGCAAAACATAGAAGAATCCTTCAATGGAAAAATGTACACACTTGCGGTATGCATTGACATTGAAGGAGCGTTCAATAATGTACAGACCAACACACTAATTCAATCCTTAGACCAGTTCGAGGTGGACCGGGCTCTCCGAGACTGGATAAGCCACATGCTAAGGAATAGATGGATTAACTGTGGGTCTCACGAAATACAAATAAGAGACAAAGTATCACAGGGAACACCACAAGGAGGTATTTTATCACCACTCCTATGGGTTACCACTATTAACAGTCTCCTGAGGATCATAACTGACGAAGGACTTAAACCAGTCTGCTATGCAGACGACGTTATAATACTTCTGAGGGGCCAGAATCCAAACCAACTTTGCAGAAGGGCCGAAACTGCCCTAAAACTTGCATATGACTGGGCTCGACCGAGAGGTTTAAATGTAAACCCAGACAAAACTGAAATATGTCTGTTTACAAGGAAAACAAAGATTGGTCCATATATAGACCCATCTTTCCTTAACAAAACAATTTCAATATCAGACAAGGTTAAATACTTAGGAGTAATCTTGGACAGAAAACTAAATTGGAAGTACCACATGGAAGAACGAGCAAACAAAGCTCACAGATGCTGGTCTTTATGTAGAAGAGCCATAGGCTCAAAATGGGGCCTCAATCCAACGATGACACACTGGCTCTACAAAAGCGTAATTAGACCTGTTCTAACTTATGCATCAGTAGTATGGTGGACATCGATGGAAAAGAAGTGCAACATAAAAATATTACAAAAGGTCCAACGTATGTGTTGCCTCGGCATAAGCGGAGCAATGAGGACCACATCTAATAGGGCTTTAGAGACTATCTTAAATGTCCCACCAATAGAAATACAGATTAAATATGAAGCCGCCCTCACAGCAATGAGACTCAAAGCAATGGGCGAATGGATCGAAACTGATCACAGGTCATATCATCAAAAAATAGTTGAGGTAGTCGAAGGGAATTTAACTGACATAACATCAGCACCCGATAGAATACCCGAAACGTCAATAGTTGTTGAGTGTGAGACCCTAATACCAGACAGACAATCTTGGATTGATGGAACCCTAGCGCAGACACCAACTGGAAACTGCGGTTATACAGACGGTTCGAAACTAGGGAAAAGGACGGGGCTGGGACTTTACATCGAAGAACCGGAAACCGAACTTTTATTCCGCCTACCAGACCATAACACGGTCCTACAGGCGGAAATCCGAGCAATCACAGAGTGTGTGACCTGGTTTAGCGCTAACACAAGACCAACAAACGTAAATATCTTTACAGATAGCCAATTGGCTATCAAGGCAATAACGACTAAAACGGTTAAATCAAGGACAGTTTTAGATTGTAAAATGGATATTAACTCTTACTCCAGACATGGCACAATACGCCTCATATGGGTGCCTGGTCATCACGGGGTAAGAGGAAACGAGAAAGCCAATACCTTGGCTCAACGAGCCAGGGAGTTGCAAACAATAAATTTAGAGAACGCGAAACCATTCGGAGCTACGCGTTCTGAGCTAAAAAGATGGGCGGCAGACGCCCATATCACACTATGGAATAGTGAAACTATTGGGAAAACGACAAGAATCTTGTGGGGTGAACCAAACGAGGATAAAACCAAAACATTGCTGAAACTGAGCAAAACAGAAGCTAGTAAGATCATGGGCATTCTAACAGGGCACATAGGCTTACAATCGCATCTACACAAAATAGGAGTTGTAGACAATAGCGTATGTAGGGCATGCGGAGAGGATGACGAAACTCTGGAGCATTTCAATAGATCCCGTTTCTTGGGAAATGACACTTTAACAGACTTGACCCATCTCAGGGGCGCAGACTGGAAAACAATTAAAGATTATGTCAACAGTACAGAGTTCTTAAAATAACTTCTCAAGACCTTTTTTATGTACAGTTTAGAGCGCACAACAAGCCGAATACTGGCTTAGGTGTATGTCTAAGGACATGAGGCGGAGAAAAACCGCCTCCTCTTCTCAACCTAACCTAACCTATATGCAGAATTTGGGAAATATGTCTTGGAAAATAGTAACGGTATTCCGGAATATAGGAACAAATATGGTTCGGATTTCTCGAAAAATTTAAAATGTTTTCAATAAAAGTCGTGTATTTCCGAAACTATTGGCACTATCTGTTCAATATAATTGTAGTACATACTTCGCTCTAGTCATATGCAAAATTTGGGAAACGTACCGTTAAAAATCACCGAGTTATTCCGAAAATAATAAAATTGACTGGACAATTTACAAGTAGATTTACCAAATACTCGAATCAATATGCTTATATTTCAAAAATCACTTGACGTATATTCTTTTGTCACGAATATAATTTGAAGGCCATTTAATTATCTACTTATATGCAGAATTTGGGAAATATGTCTTGGAAAATAGTAACGGTATTCCGGAATATAGGAACAAATATGGTTCGGATTTCTCGGACAATTTACAAGTACATTTACCAAATACTAGAATTAATGTGCTTATATTTCAAAAATCACTGGACGTATATTCTTTTGTCACGAATATAATTTGAAGGCCATTTAATTATCTACTTATATGCAGAATTTGGGAAATATGTCTTGGAAAATAGTAACGGTATTCCGGAATATAGGAACAAATATGGTTCGGATTTCTCGGAAAATATAAAATGTTTTCAATTAAAGTCGTGTATTTCTGAAACTATTGGCACTATCTGTTGGACAATTTACAAGTACATTTACCAAATACTAGAATTAATGTGCTTATATTTTAAAAAATCACTTGACGTATATTCTTTGGTCACGAATATAATTTGAAGGCCATTTCATTATCTACTTATATGCATAATTTGGGAAATATGTCTTGGAAAATAGTAACGGTATTCGGGAGTATAGGAACAAATATGGTTCGGATTTCTCGGACAATTTACAAGTACATTTACCAAATACTAGAATTAATGTGCTTATATTTCAAAAATTACTTGACGTATATTCGTTGGCCACGAAAATAATTTGAAGGCCATTTAATTATCTACTTATATGCAGAATTTGGGAAATATGTCTTCGAAAATAGTAACGGTATTCCGGAATATAGGAACAAATATGGTTCGGATTTCTCGGAAAATATAAAATGTTTCCAATAAAAGTCGTGTATTTCTGAAACTATTGGTACTATCTGTTCAAAACCTAGTATATAATTGTAGTACACACTTCGCTCTAGTCGTATGAAAAAATTTGGGAAACGTACCGTTGAAAATCACCGAGTTATTCCGAAAATAATAAAACTGACTGGACAATTTACAAGTAGATTTAGCAAATACTCGCATCAATGTGCTTATATTTCAAAAATCACTTGACGTATATTCTTAGGCCATGAACATAATTTGAAGGACATTTGATTATCTACTTATGTGCAGAATTTGGGAAATATGTCTTGAAAAATAGTAACGGTATTCCGGAATATAGGAACAAATATGGTTTGGATTTCTCGGACAATTTACAAGTACATTCACCAAATACTCGAATCAATGTGCTTATATTTCAAACATCACTTGATGTACATTCTTAGGCCATGAATATAATGTGAAGGACATTTGATTATCTACTTATGTGCAGTATTAGGGAAATATGTCTTGGAAAATAGTAACGGTATTCCGGAATATAGGAACAAATATGGTTTGGATTTCTCGGACAATTTACAAGTACATTTACCAAATACTCGAATCAATGTGCTTATATTTCAAAAATCACTTGATGTATATTCTTAGGCCATGAACATAATTTGAAGGACATTTGATTATTTACTTATGTGCAGAATTTGGGAAATATGTCTTGAAAAATAGTAACGGTATTCCGGAATATAGGAACAAATATGGTTTGGATTTCTCGGACAATTTACAAGTACATTTACCAAATACTCGAATCAATGTGCTTATATTTCAAAAATCACTTGATTTATGTTCTTAGGCCATGAACATAATTTGAAGGACATTTGATTATTTACTTATGTGCAGAATTTGGGAAATATGTCTTGAAAAATAGTAACGGTATTCCGGAATATAGGAACAAATATGGTTTGGATTTCTCGGACAATTTACAAGTACATTTACCAAATACTCGAATCAATGTGCTTATATTTCAAAAATCACTTGATGTATATTCTTAGGCCATGAATATAATTTGAAGGACATTTGATTACACAGCCCAACAAAATTAAAAAAGATTTTTGCTTCTTTGAATTTATCAACTGATTCTAGTTAATTTGGGTGCGCTGAATTCAAATCTGTAATCAGTTTGTCTCTATCAGCTCTACTTTTCATGATATAGCATTTAAATAGTATTTAAATATAGTATTTAAAAAGTAAAACTTTTCCATAGGAATTTAAAAAAAAATAAGGAGAAGTAAAACTGTTTTATACAGATTTATTGAAATAAAAAAAATTCTCACAAAGAATTAAAAATATAATATAAATATAATTCTAGTTACAGGATGTAAAGCTTCTTTTATGAGACATTCTGGAATGAACAGCCGGATTAGAGTCTCTTTGTAAATTCCAACAGTAGTCTGCCATCATATGTGTATCCCACCTTCCCTGGTACCGATTCTCCATAATTTTGATATCTTGGAAATCGTCAATCACAAAATATACCTAAATACATACATACAGATGGTCATAATTGGAGGTCATAAGTGGAGGGTATAAAATGCTATATCATGAAAAGTAGAGCTGATAGAGACAATCTGATTACAGATTTGAATTCAGCGCACCCAAATTAACTAGAATCAGTTAATAAATTCAAAGAAGCAAATTGAGTGTTGGCCTGTGTTATCTTCTTATGTGCAGAATTAGGGAAATATGTCTTGGAAAATAGTAACGGTATTCCGGAATATAGGAACAAATATGGTTCGGATTTATCGGACAATTTACAAGTACATTTACCAAATACTCGAATTTATGTGCTTATATTTCAAAAATCACTTGACGTATATTCTTAGGCCATGAATATTATTTGAAGGACATTTGATTATCCACTTATGTGCAGAATTTGGGAAATATGTCTTGAAAAATAGTAACGGTATTCCGGAATATAGGAACAAATATGGTTTGGATTTCTCGGACAATTTACAAGTACATTTACCAAATACTCGAATCAATGTGCTTATATTTCAAAAATCACTTGATGTATATTCTTAGGCCATGAATATAATTTGAAGGATATTTGAAATATGTCTTGGAAAATAGTAACGGTATTACGGAATATAGGAACAAATATGGTTCGGATTTCTCGGACAATTTACAAGTACATTTACCAAATACTCGAATCAATGTGCTTATATTTCAAAAATCACTTGACGTATATTCTTTGGTCACGAATATAATTTGAAGAACATTTGATTATCTACTTATGTGCAGAATTTGGGAAATATGTCTTGAAAAATAGTAACGGTATTCCGGTAATATAGGAACAAATATGGTTTGGATTTCTCGGACAATTTACAAGTACATTTACCAAATACTCGACTCAATGTGCTTATATTTTAAAAATCACTTGACGTATATTCTTAGGCCATGAATATAATTTGAAGGATATTTGATTATCTTCTTATGTGCAGAATTAGGGAAATATGTCTTGGAAAATAGTAACGGTGTTACGGAATATAGGAACAAATATGGTTCGGATTTCTCGGACAATTTACAAGTACATTTACCAAATACTCTAATCAATGTGCTTATATTTCAAAAATCACCTGACGTATATTCTTTGGTCACGAATATAATTTGAAGGACATTTGATTATCTACTTATGTGCAGAATTTGGGAAATATGTCTTGGAAAATAGTAAAGGCATTACGGAATATAGGAACAAATATGGTTCGGATTTCTCGGACAATTTACAAGTACATTTACCAAATACTCGAATCAATGTGCTTATATTTCAAAAATCACTTGACGTATATTCTTTGGTCACGAACATAATTTGAAGGACATTTGATTATCTTCTTATGTGCAGAATTAGGGAAATATGTCTTGGAAAATAGTAACGGTGTTACGGAATATAGGAACAAATATGGTTCGGATTTCTCGGACAATTTACAAGTACATTTACCAAATACTCGAATCAATGTGCTTATATTTCAAAAATCACTTGATGTATATTCTTAGGCCATGAATATAATTTGAAGGACATTTGATTATCTTCTTATGTGCAGAATTAGGGAAATATGTCTTGGAAAATAGTAACGGTATTCCGGAATATAGGAACAAATATGGTTCGGATTTCTCGGACAATTTACAAGTACATTTACCAAATACTCGAATTTATGTGCTTATATTTCAAAAATCACTTGACGTATATTCTTATTCCATGAATATTATTTGAAGGACATTTGATTATCCACTTATGTGCAGAATTTGGGAAATATGTCTTGAAAATAGTAACGGTATTCCGGAATATAGGAACAAATATGGTTTGGATTTCTCGGACAATTTACAAGTACATTTACCAAATACTTGAATCAATGTGCTTATATTTCAAAAATCACTTGACGTATATTCTTAGGCCATGAATATAATTTGAAGGATATTTGAAATATGTCTTGGAAAATAGTAACGGTATTACGGAATATAGGAACAAATATGGTTCGGATTTCTCGGACAATTTACAAGTACATTTACCAAATACTCGAATCAATGTGCTTATATTTCAAAAATCACTTGACGTATATTCTTTGGTCACGAATATAATTTGAAGAACATTTGATTATCTACTTATGTGCAGAATTTGGGAAATATGTCTTGAAAAATAGTAACGGTATTCCGGTAATATAGGAACAAATATGGTTTGGATTTCTCGGACAATTTACAAGTACATTTACCAAATACTCGACTCAATGTGCTTATATTTTAAAAATCACTTGACGTATATTCTTAGGCCATGAATATAATTTGAAGGATATTTGATTATCTTCTTATGTGCAGAATTAGGGAAATATGTCTTGGAAAATAGTAACGGTGTTACGGAATATAGGAACAAATATGGTTCGGATTTCTCGGACAATTTACAAGTACATTTACCAAATACTCTAATCAATGTGCTTATATTTCAAAAATCACCTGACGTATATTCTTTGGTCACGAATATAATTTGAAGGACATTTGATTATCTACTTATGTGCAGAATTTGGGAAATATGTCTTGGAAAATAGTAAAGGCATTACGGAATATAGGAACAAATATGGTTCGGATTTCTCGGACAATTTACAAGTACATTTACCAAATACTCGAATCAATGTGCTTATATTTCAAAAATCACTTGACGTATATTCTTTGGTCACGAACATAATTTGAAGGACATTTGATTATCTACTTATGTGCAGAATTTGGGAAATATGTCTTGAAAAATAGTAACGGTATTCCGGAATATAGGAACAAATATGGTTCGGATTTCTCGGACAATTTACAAGTACATTTACCAAATACTCGAATCAGTGTGCTTATATTTCAAAAATCACTTGACGTATATTCTTTGGTCACGAATATAATTTGAAGGACATTTGATTATCTACTTATGTGCAGAATTTGGGAAATATGTCTTGAAAAATAGTAACGGTATGCCGGAACATAGGAAAAAATATGGTTTGGATTTCTCGGACAATTTACAAGTACATTTACCAAATACTCGAATTAATGTGCTTATAGGCGCCCCGGTAGTCGAGTTGGTAGCGTGCTTGTCTATCAGCGTGGGGGTTGTGGGTTCGATTCCCACCAGAGGCTTTGGTCTGTCGCTGCAAAAATTTAGCCAAATGGTCTGTGTCACCCGGTTTACCCTTGGACCCAAAATTAGAATATAAATTTACTTTGTATTGTAATTAATAAATAAATAAATAAATAAATAAATAATGTGCTTATATTTCAATAATCACTTGACGTATATTCTTCGGTTACGAATATAATTTGAAGGTCACTTCATTATCTACTTATATGCAGAATTTGGGAAATATGTCTGGGAAAATAGTAACTGTATTCCGGAATATAGGAACAAATATGGTTCGGATTTCTCGGACAATTTACAAGTACATTTACCAAATACTCGAATCAATGTGCTTATATTTCAAAAATCACTTGACGTATATTCTTTGGTCACGAACATAATTTGAAGGACATTTGATTATCTACTTATGTGCAGAATTTGGGAAATATGTCTTGGAAAATAGTAACGGTATTCCGGAATATAGGAACAAATATGGTTCGGATTTCTCGGAAAATATAAAATGTTTTCAATAAAAGTCGTGTATTTCCGAAACTATTGGCACTATCTGTTCAAAACCTAATATATAATTGTAGTACACACTTCGCTCTAGTCGTATGCAAAATTTGGGAAACGTACCGTTAAAAATCACCGAGTTATTCCGAAAATAATAAAATTGACTGGACAATTTACAAGTACATTTACCAAATACTCGAATTAATGTGCTTATATTTCAAAAATCACTTGACATATATTCTTAGGCCATGAATATACTTTGAAGGACATTTGATTATCTACTTATGTGCAGAATTTCGGAAATATGTCTTGGAAAATAGTAATGGTATTCCGGAGTATAGGAACAAATATGGTTCGGATTTCTCGGACAATTTACAGGTACATTTACCAAATACTCGAATCAATGTGCTTATATTTCAAAAATCACTTGACGTATATTCTTTGGTCACGAATATAATTTGAAGGCCATTTAATTATCTACATATATGCAGAATTTGGGAAATATGTCTTGGAAAATAGGAACGGTATTCCGGAATATAGGAACAAATATGGTTCGGATTTCTAGGAAAATATAAAATGTTTTCAATTGAAGTCGTGTATTTCTGAAACTATTGACACTATCTGTTCAAAACCTAATATATAATTGTAGTACACACTTCGCTCTAGTCGTATGCAAAATTTGGGAAACGTACCGTTAAAAATCACCGAGTTATTCCGAAAATAATAAAACTGACTGGACAATTTACAAGTACATTTACCAAATACTCGAATCAATGTGCTTATATTTCAAAAATCACTTGACGTATATTCTTAGGCCATGAATATAATTTGAAGGACATTTGATTATCTTCTTATGTGCAGAATTAGGGAAATACGTCTTGGAAAATAGTAACGGTGTTACGGAATATAGGAACAAATATGGTTCGGATTTCTCGGACAATTTACAAGTACATTTACCAAATACTCGAATCAATGTGCTTATATTTCAAAAATCACTTGACGTATATTCTTTGGTCACGAATATAATTTGAAGGACATTTGATTATCTTCTTATGTGCAGAATTAGGGAAATACGTCTTGGAAAATAGTAACGGTGTTACGGAATATAGGAACAAATATGGTTCGGATTTCTCGAACAATTTACAAGTACATTTACCAAATACTCGAATCAATGTGCTTATATTTCAAAAATCACTTGACGTATATTCTTTGGTCACGAATATAATTTGAAGAACATTTGATTATCTACTTATGTGCAGAATTAGGGAAATATGTCTTGGAAAATAGTAACGGTGTTACGGAATATAGGAACAAATATGGTTCGGATTTCTCGGACAATTTACAAGTACATTTACCAAATACTCTAATCAATGTGCTTATATTTCAAAAATCACTTGACGTATATTCTTTGGTCACGAATATAATTTGAAGGACATTTGATTATCTACTTATGTGCAGAATTTGGGAAATATGTCTTGGAAAATAGTAAAGGCATTACGGAATATAGGAACAAATATGGTTCGGATTTATCGGACAATTTACAAGTACATTTACCAAATACTCGAATCAATGTGCTTATATTTCAAAAATCACTTGACGTATATTCTTTGGTCACGAACATAATTTGAAGGACATTTGATTATCTACTTATGTGCAGAATTTGGGAAATATGTCTTGAAAAATAGTAACGGTATTCCGGAATATAGGAACAAATATGGTTCGGATTTCTCGGACAATTTACAAGTACATTTACCAAATACTCGAATCAATGTGCTTATATTTCAAAAATCACTTGACGTATATTCTTTGGTCACGAACATAATTTGAAGGTCACTTCATTATCTACTTATATGCAGAATTTGGGAAATATGTCTTGGAAAATAGTAACTGTATTCCGGAATATAGGAACAAATATGGTTCGGATTTCTCGGACAATTTACAAGTACATTTACCAAATACTCGAATCAATGTGCTTCTATTTCAAAAATCACTTGACGTATATTCTTTGGTCACGAACATAATTTGAAGGACATTTGATTATCTACTTATGTGCAGAATTTGGGAAATATGTCTTGGAAAATAGTAACGGTATTCCGGAATATAGGAACAAATATGGTTCGGATTTCTCGGAAAATATAAAATGTTTTCAATAAAAGTCGTGTATTTCCGAAACTATTGGCACTATCTGTTCCAAGTATATAATTGTAGTACACTCTTCGCTCTAGTCGTATCCAAAATTTGGGAAACGTACCGTTAAAAATCACCGAGTTATTCCGAAAATAATAAAATTGACTGGACAATTTACAAGTACATTTACCAAATACTCGAATTAATGTGCTTATATTTCAAAAATCACTTGACATATATTCTTAGGCCATGAATATACTTTGAAGGACATTTGATTATCTACTTATGTGCAGAATTTGGGAAATATGTCTTGGAAAATAGTAATGGTATTCCGGAGTATAGGAACAAATATGGTTCGGATTTCTCGGACAATTTACAGGTACATTTACCAAATACTAGTAGTAATGTACTTATATTTCAAAAATCACTTGACGTATATTCTTTGGTCACGAATATAATTTGAAGGCCATTTAATTATCTACATATATGCAGAATTTGGGAAATATGTCTTGGAAAATAGGAACGGTATTCCGGAATATAGGAACAAATATGGTTCGGATTTCTCGGAAAATATAAAATGTTTTCAATTGAAGTCGTGTATTTCTGAAACTATTGACACTATCTGTTCAAAACCTAATATATAATTGTAGTACACACTTCGCTCTAGTCGTATGCAAAATTTGGGAAACGTACCGTTAAAAATCACCGAGTTATTCCGAAAATAATAAAACTGACTGGACAATTTACAAGTACATTTACCAAATACTCGAATCAATGTGCTTATATTTCAAAAATCACTTGACGTATATTCTTAGGCCATGAATATAATTTGAAGGACATTTGATTATCTTCTTATGTGCAGAATTAGGGAAATATGTCTTGGAAAATAGTAACGGTGTTACGGAATATAGGAACAAATATGGTTCGGATTTCTCGGACAATTTACAAGTACATTTACCAAATACTCGAATCAATGTGCTTATATTTCAAAAATCACTTGACGTATATTCTTTGGTCACGAATATAATTTGAAGGACATTTGATTATCTACTTATGTGCAGAATTATGGAAATATGTCTTGGAAAATAGGAACGGTATTCCGGAATATAGGAACAAATATGGTTCGGATTTCTCGGACAATTTACAAGTACATTTACCAAATACTCGAATCAATGTGCTAATATTTCAAAAATCACTTGACGTATATTCTTAGGCCATGAATATAATTTGAAGGACATTTGATTATCTACTTATGTGCAGAATTAGGGAAATATGTCTTGGAAAATAGTAACGGTATTACGGAATATAGGAACAAATATGGTTCGGATTTCTCGGACAATTTACAGGTACATTTACCAAATACTAGAAGTAATGTACTTATATTTCAAAAATCACTTGACGTATATTCTTTGGTCACGAATATAATTTGAAGGCCATTTAATTATCTACCTATGTGCAGAATTTGGGAAATATGTCTTGAAAAATAGTAACGGTATTCCGGAATATAGGAACAAATATGGTTCGGATTTCTCGGACAATTTACAAGTACATTTACCAAATACTCGAATCAATGTGCTTATATTTCAAAAATCACTTGACGTATATTCTTAGGCCATGAATATAATTTGAAGGACATTTGATTATCTACTTATGTGCAGAATTAGGGAAATATGTCTTGGAAAATAGTAAAGGCATTACGGAATATAGGAACAAATATGGTTCGGATTTATCGGACAATTTACAAGTACATTTACCAAATACTCGAATCAATGTGCTTATATTTCAAAAATCACTTGACGTATATTCTTTGGTCACGAACATAATTTGAAGGACATTTGATTATCTACTTATGTGCAGAATTTGGGAAATATGTCTTGAAAAATAGTAACGGTATTCCGGAATATAGGAACAAATATGGTTCGGATTTCTCGGACAATTTACAAGTACATTTACCAAATACTCGAATCAATGTGCTTATATTTCAAAAATCACTTGACGTATATTCTTTGGTCACGAATATAATTTGAAGGACATTTGATTATCTACTTATGTGAAGAATTTGGGAAATATGTCTTGAAAAATAGTAACGGTATTCCGGAATATAGGAAAAAATATGGTTTGGATTTCTCGGACAATTTACAAGAACATTTACCAAATACTCGAATTAATGTGCTTATAGGCGCCCCGGTAGTCGAGTTGGTAGCGTGCTTGTCTATCAGCGTGGGGGTTGTGGGTTCGATTCCCACCAGAGGCTTTGGTCTGTCGCTGCAAAAATTTAGCCAAATGGTCTGTGTCACCCGGTTTACCCTTGGACCCAAAATTAGAATATAAATTTACTTTGTATTGTAATTAATAAATAAATAAATAAATAAATAAATAATGTGCTTATATTTCAATAATCACTTGACGTATATTCTTTGGTTACGAATATAATTTGAAGGTCACTTCATTATCTACTTATATGCAGAATTTGGGAAATATGTCTTGGAAAATAGTAACTGTATTCCGGAATATAGGAACAAATATGGTTCGGATTTCTCGGACAATTTACAAGTACATTTACCAAATACTCGAATCAATGTGCTTATATTTCAAAAATCACTTGACGTATATTCTTTGGTCACGAACATAATTTGAAGGTCACTTCATTATCTACTTATATGCAGAATTTGGGAAATATGTCTTGGAAAATAGTAACTGTATTCCGGAATATAGGAACAAATATGGTTCGGATTTCTCGGACAATTTACAAGTACATTTACCAAATACTCGAATCAATGTGCTTATATTTCAAAAATCACTTGACGTATATTCTTAGGCCATGAATATAATTTGAAGGACATTTGATTATCTTCTTATGTGCAGAATTATGGAAATATGTCTTGGAAAATAGTAACGGTATTACGGAATATAGGAACAAATATGGTTTGGATTTCTCGGACAATTTACAAGTACATTTACCAAATACTCGAATCAATGTGCTTATATTTCAAAAATCACTTGACGTATATTCTTAGGCCATGAATATAATTTGAAGGACATTTGATTATCTACTTATGTGCAGAATTAGGGAAATATGTCTTGGAAAATAGTAACGGTATTCCGGAATATAGAAACAAATACGGTTTGGATTTCTCGGACAATTTAAAAGTACATTTACCAAATACTCGAATCAATGTGCTTATATTTTAAAAATCACTTGACGTATATTCTTAGGCCATGAATATAATTTGAAGGACATTTGATTATCTACTTATGTGCAGAATTAGGGAAATATGTCTTGGAAAATAGTAACGGTATTCCGGAATATAGAAACAAATACGGTTTGGATTTCTCGGACAATTTAAAAGTACATTTACCAAATACTCGAATCAATGTGCTTATATTTCAAAAATCACTTGACGTATATTCTTAGGCCATGAATATAATTTGAAGGACATTTGATTATCTACTTATGTGCAGAATTAGGGAAATATGTCTTGGAAAATAGTAACGGTATTACGGAATATAGGAACAAATATGGTTTGGATTTCTCGGAGAATTTACAAGTACATTTACCAAATGTACGGATCAATGTGCTTATATTTCAAAAATCACTTGACGTATATTCTTTGGTCACGAATATAATTTGAAGGACATTTGATTATCTACTTATGTGCAGAATTATGGAAATATGTCTTGGAAAATAGTAACGGTATTACGGAATATAGGAACAAATATGGTTTGGATTTCTCGGACAATTTACAAGTACATTTACCAAATACTCGAATCAATGTGCTTATATTTTAAAAATCGCTTGACGTATATTCTTAGGCCATGAATATAATTTGAAGGACATTTGATTATCTACTTATGTGCAGAATTAGGGAAATATGTCTTGGAAAATAGTAACGGTATTCCGGAATATAGAAACAAATACGGTTTGGATTTCTCGGACAATTTAAAAGTACATTTACCAAATACTCGAATCAATGTGCTTATATTTCAAAAATCACTTGACGTATATTCTTAGGCCATGAATATAATTTGAAGGACATTTGATTATCTACTTATGTGCAGAATTAGGGAAATATGTCTTGGAAAATAGTAACGGTATTACGGAATATAGGAACAAATATGGTTTGGATTTCTCGGACAATTTACAAGTACATTTACCAAATACTCGAATCAATGTGCTTATATTTCATAAATCACTTGACGTATATTCTTAGGCCATGAATATAATTTGAAGGACATTTGATTATCTACTTATGTGCAGAATTATGGAAATATGTCTTGGAAAATAGTAACGGTATTACGGAATATAGGAACAAATATGGTTTGGATTTCTCGGACAATTTACAAGTACATTTACCAAATACTCGAATCAATGTGCTTATATTTCAAAAATCACTTGACGTATATTCTTAGGCCATGAATATAATTTGAAGGACATTTGATTATCTACTTATGTGCAGAATTAGGGAAATATGTCTTGGAAAATAGTAACGGTATTACGGAATATAGGAACAAATATGGTTCGGATTTCTCGGACAATTTACAAGTACATTTACCAAATACTCGAATTTATGTGGTTATATTTCAAAAATCACTTGACGTATATTCTTTGGTCACGAATATAATTTGAAGGTCACTTCATTATCTACTTATATGCAGAATTTGGAAAATATGTCTTGGAAAATAGTAACGGTATTACGGAATATAGGAACAAATATGGTTCGGATTTCTCGGACAATTTACAAGTACATTTACCAAATACTCGAATTTATGTGGTTATATTTCAAAAATCACTTGACGTATATTCTTTGGTCACGAATATAATTTGAAGGTCACTTCATTATCTACTTATATGCAGAATTTGGGAAATATGTTTTGGAAAATAGTAACGGTATTCCGGAATATAGGAACAAATATGGTTTGGATTTCTCGGACAATTTACAAGTACATTTACCAAATACTCGAATCAATGTTCTTATATTTCAAAAATCACTTGACGTATATTCTTAGGCCATGAATATAATTTGAAGGACATTTGATTATCTACTTATGTGCAGAATTAGGGAAATATGTCTTGGAAAATAGTAACGGTAATACGGAATATAGGAACAAATATGGTTTGGATTTCTCGGACAATTTACAAGTACATTTACCAAATACTCGAATCAATATGCTTATATTTCAAAAATCACTTGACGTATATTCTTAGGCCATGAATATACTTTGAAGGACATTTGATTATCTACTTATGTGCAGAATTTGGAAAATATGTCTTGGAAAATAGTAACGGTATTACGGAATATAGGAACAAATGACTGGACAATTTACAAGTACATTTACCAAATACTCGAATCAATGTGCTTATATTTCAAAAATCACTTGACGTATATTCTTAGGCCATGAATATAATTTGAAGGACATTTGATTATCTTCTTATGTGCAGAATTAGGGAAATATGTCTTGGAAAATAGTAACGGTGTTACGGAATATAGGAACAAATATGGTTCGGATTTCTCGGACAATTTACAAGTACATTTACCAAATACTCGAATCAATGTGCTTATATTTCAAAAATCACTTGACGTATATTCTTTGGTCACGAATATAATTTGAAGGACATTTGATTATCTACTTATGTGCAGAATTATGGAAATATGTCTTGGAAAATAGGAACGGTATTCCGGAATATAGGAACAAATATGGTTCGGATTTCTCGGACAATTTACAAGTACATTTACCAAATACTCGAATCAATGTGCTTATATTTCAAAAATCACTTGACGTATATTCTTAGGCCATGAATATAATTTGAAGGACATTTGATTATCTACTTATGTGCAGAATTAGGGAAATATGTCTTGGAAAATAGTAACGGTATTACGGAATATAGGAACAAATATGGTTCGGATTTCTCGGACAATTTACAGGTACATTTACCAAATACTAGAAGTAATGTACTTATATTTCAAAAATCACTTGACGTATATTCTTTGGTCACGAATATAATTTGAAGGCCATTTAATTATCTACCTATGTGCAGAATTTGGGAAATATGTCTTGAAAAATAGTAACGGTATTCCGGAATATAGGAACAAATATGGTTCGGATTTCTCGGACAATTTACAAGTACATTTACCAAATACTCGAATCAATGTGCTTATATTTCAAAAATCACTTGACGTATATTCTTAGGCCATGAATATAATTTGAAGGACATTTGATTATCTACTTATGTGCAGAATTAGGGAAATATGTCTTGGAAAATAGTAAAGGCATTACGGAATATAGGAACAAATATGGTTCGGATTTATCGGACAATTTACAAGTACATTTACCAAATACTCGAATCAATGTGCTTATATTTCAAAAATCACTTGACGTATATTCTTTGGTCACGAACATAATTTGAAGGACATTTGATTATCTACTTATGTGCAGAATTTGGGAAATATGTCTTGAAAAATAGTAACGGTATTCCGGAATATAGGAACAAATATGGTTCGGATTTCTCGGACAATTTACAAGTACATTTACCAAATACTCGAATCAATGTGCTTATATTTCAAAAATCACTTGACGTATATTCTTTGGTCACGAATATAATTTGAAGGACATTTGATTATCTACTTATGTGAAGAATTTGGGAAATATGTCTTGAAAAATAGTAACGGTATTCCGGAATATAGGAAAAAATATGGTTTGGATTTCTCGGACAATTTACAAGAACATTTACCAAATACTCGAATTAATGTGCTTATAGGCGCCCCGGTAGTCGAGTTGGTAGCGTGCTTGTCTATCAGCGTGGGGGTTGTGGGTTCGATTCCCACCAGAGGCTTTGGTCTGTCGCTGCAAAAATTTAGCCAAATGGTCTGTGTCACCCGGTTTACCCTTGGACCCAAAATTAGAATATAAATTTACTTTGTATTGTAATTAATAAATAAATAAATAAATAAATAAATAATGTGCTTATATTTCAATAATCACTTGACGTATATTCTTTGGTTACGAATATAATTTGAAGGTCACTTCATTATCTACTTATATGCAGAATTTGGGAAATATGTCTTGGAAAATAGTAACTGTATTCCGGAATATAGGAACAAATATGGTTCGGATTTCTCGGACAATTTACAAGTACATTTACCAAATACTCGAATCAATGTGCTTATATTTCAAAAATCACTTGACGTATATTCTTTGGTCACGAACATAATTTGAAGGTCACTTCATTATCTACTTATATGCAGAATTTGGGAAATATGTCTTGGAAAATAGTAACTGTATTCCGGAATATAGGAACAAATATGGTTCGGATTTCTCGGACAATTTACAAGTACATTTACCAAATACTCGAATCAATGTGCTTATATTTCAAAAATCACTTGACGTATATTCTTAGGCCATGAATATAATTTGAAGGACATTTGATTATCTTCTTATGTGCAGAATTATGGAAATATGTCTTGGAAAATAGTAACGGTATTACGGAATATAGGAACAAATATGGTTTGGATTTCTCGGACAATTTACAAGTACATTTACCAAATACTCGAATCAATGTGCTTATATTTCAAAAATCACTTGACGTATATTCTTAGGCCATGAATATAATTTGAAGGACATTTGATTATCTACTTATGTGCAGAATTAGGGAAATATGTCTTGGAAAATAGTAACGGTATTCCGGAATATAGAAACAAATACGGTTTGGATTTCTCGGACAATTTAAAAGTACATTTACCAAATACTCGAATCAATGTGCTTATATTTTAAAAATCACTTGACGTATATTCTTAGGCCATGAATATAATTTGAAGGACATTTGATTATCTACTTATGTGCAGAATTAGGGAAATATGTCTTGGAAAATAGTAACGGTATTCCGGAATATAGAAACAAATACGGTTTGGATTTCTCGGACAATTTAAAAGTACATTTACCAAATACTCGAATCAATGTGCTTATATTTCAAAAATCACTTGACGTATATTCTTAGGCCATGAATATAATTTGAAGGACATTTGATTATCTACTTATGTGCAGAATTAGGGAAATATGTCTTGGAAAATAGTAACGGTATTACGGAATATAGGAACAAATATGGTTTGGATTTCTCGGAGAATTTACAAGTACATTTACCAAATGTACGGATCAATGTGCTTATATTTCAAAAATCACTTGACGTATATTCTTTGGTCACGAATATAATTTGAAGGACATTTGATTATCTACTTATGTGCAGAATTATGGAAATATGTCTTGGAAAATAGTAACGGTATTACGGAATATAGGAACAAATATGGTTTGGATTTCTCGGACAATTTACAAGTACATTTACCAAATACTCGAATCAATGTGCTTATATTTTAAAAATCACTTGACGTATATTCTTAGGCCATGAATATAATTTGAAGGACATTTGATTATCTACTTATGTGCAGAATTAGGGAAATATGTCTTGGAAAATAGTAACGGTATTCCGGAATATAGAAACAAATACGGTTTGGATTTCTCGGACAATTTAAAAGTACATTTACCAAATACTCGAATCAATGTGCTTATATTTCAAAAATCACTTGACGTATATTCTTAGGCCATGAATATAATTTGAAGGACATTTGATTATCTACTTATGTGCAGAATTAGGGAAATATGTCTTGGAAAATAGTAACGGTATTACGGAATATAGGAACAAATATGGTTTGGATTTCTCGGACAATTTACAAGTACATTTACCAAATACTCGAATCAATGTGCTTATATTTCATAAATCACTTGACGTATATTCTTAGGCCATGAATATAATTTGAAGGACATTTGATTATCTACTTATGTGCAGAATTATGGAAATATGTCTTGGAAAATAGTAACGGTATTACGGAATATAGGAACAAATATGGTTTGGATTTCTCGGACAATTTACAAGTACATTTACCAAATACTCGAATCAATGTGCTTATATTTCAAAAATCACTTGACGTATATTCTTAGGCCATGAATATAATTTGAAGGACATTTGATTATCTACTTATGTGCAGAATTAGGGAAATATGTCTTGGAAAATAGTAACGGTATTACGGAATATAGGAACAAATATGGTTCGGATTTCTCGGACAATTTACAAGTACATTTACCAAATACTCGAATTTATGTGGTTATATTTCAAAAATCACTTGACGTATATTCTTTGGTCACGAATATAATTTGAAGGTCACTTCATTATCTACTTATATGCAGAATTTGGAAAATATGTCTTGGAAAATAGTAACGGTATTACGGAATATAGGAACAAATATGGTTCGGATTTCTCGGACAATTTACAAGTACATTTACCAAATACTCGAATTTATGTGGTTATATTTCAAAAATCACTTGACGTATATTCTTTGGTCACGAATATAATTTGAAGGTCACTTCATTATCTACTTATATGCAGAATTTGGGAAATATGTTTTGGAAAATAGTAACGGTATTCCGGAATATAGGAACAAATATGGTTTGGATTTCTCGGACAATTTACAAGTACATTTACCAAATACTCGAATCAATGTTCTTATATTTCAAAAATCACTTGACGTATATTCTTAGGCCATGAATATAATTTGAAGGACATTTGATTATCTACTTATGTGCAGAATTAGGGAAATATGTCTTGGAAAATAGTAACGGTAATACGGAATATAGGAACAAATATGGTTTGGATTTCTCGGACAATTTACAAGTACATTTACCAAATACTCGAATCAATATGCTTATATTTCAAAAATCACTTGACGTATATTCTTAGGCCATGAATATACTTTGAAGGACATTTGATTATCTACTTATGTGCAGAATTTGGAAAATATGTCTTGGAAAATAGTAACGGTATTACGGAATATAGGAACAAATATGGTTCGGATTTCTCGGACAATTTACAAGTACATTTACCAAATACTAGAATTAATGTGCTTATATTTCAAAAATCACTTGACGTATATTCTTTTGTCACGAATATAATTTGAAGGCCATTTAATTATCTACTTATATGCAGAATTTGGGAAATATGTCTTGGAAAATAGTAACGGTATTCCGGAATATAGGAACAAATATGGTTCGGATTTCTCGGAAAATATAAAATGTTTTCAATTAAAGTCGTGTATTTCTGAAACTATTGGCACTATCTGTTGGACAATTTACAAGTACATTTACCAAATACTCGAATCAATGTGCTTATATTTCAAAAATCACTTGACGTATATTCTTAGGCCATGAATATAATTTGAAGGACATTTGATTATCTACTTATGTGCAGAATTATGGAAATATGTCTTGGAAAATAGTAACGGTATTACGGAATATAGGAACAAATATGGTTTGGATTTCTCGGACAATTTACAAGTACATTTACCAAATACTCGAATCAATGTGCTTATATTTCAAAAATCACTTGACGTATATTCTTAGGCCATGAATATAATTTGAAGGACATTTGATTATCTACTTATGTGCAGAATTAGGGAAATATGTCTTGGAAAATAGTAACGGTATTCCGGAATATAGAAACAAATACGGTTTGGATTTCTCGGACAATTTAAAAGTACATTTACCAAATACTCGAATCAATGTGCTTATATTTCAAAAATCACTTGACGTATATTCTTAGGCCATGAATATAATTTGAAGGACATTTGATTATCTACTTATGTGCAGAATTAGGGAAATATGTCTTGGAAAATAGTAACGGTATTACGGAATATAGGAACAAATATGGTTTGGATTTCTCGGAGAATTTACAAGTACATTTACCAAATGTACGGATCAATGTGCTTATATTTCAAAAATCACTTGACGTATATTCTTTGGTCACGAATATAATTTGAAGGACATTTGATTATCTACTTATGTGCAGAATTATGGAAATATGTCTTGGAAAATAGTAACGGTATTACGGAATATAGGAACAAATATGGTTTGGATTTCTCGGACAATTTACAAGTACATTTACCAAATACTCGAATCAATGTGCTTATATTTTAAAAATCACTTGACGTATATTCTTAGGCCATGAATATAATTTGAAGGACATTTGATTATCTACTTATGTGCAGAATTAGGGAAATATGTCTTGGAAAATAGTAACGGTATTCCGGAATATAGAAACAAATACGGTTTGGATTTCTCGGACAATTTAAAAGTACATTTACCAAATACTCGAATCGATGTGCTTATATTTCAAAAATCACTTGACGTATATTCTTAGGCCATGAATATAATTTGAAGGACATTTGATTATCTACTTATGTGCAGAATTAGGGAAATATGTCTTGGAAAATAGTAACGGTATTACGGAATATAGGAACAAATATGGTTTGGATTTCTCGGACAATTTACAAGTACATTTACCAAATACTCGAATCAATGTGCTTATATTTCATAAATCACTTGACGTATATTCTTAGGCCATGAATATAATTTGAAGGACATTTGATTATCTACTTATGTGCAGAATTATGGAAATATGTCTTGGAAAATAGTAACGGTATTACGGAATATAGGAACAAATATGGTTTGGATTTCTCGGACAATTTACAAGTACATTTACCAAATACTCGAATCAATGTGCTTATATTTCAAAAATCACTTGACGTATATTCTTAGGCCATGAATATAATTTGAAGGACATTTGATTATCTACTTATGTGCAGAATTAGGGAAATATGTCTTGGAAAATAGTAACGGTATTACGGAATATAGGAACAAATATGGTTCGGATTTCTCGGACAATTTACAAGTACATTTACCAAATACTCGAATTTATGCTTATATTTCAAAAATCACTTGACGTATATTCTTTGGTCACGAATATAATTTGAAGGTCACTTCATTATCTACTTATATGCAGAATTTGGAAAATATGTCTTGGAAAATAGTAACGGTATTACGGAATATAGGAACAAATATGGTTCGGATTTCTCGGACAATTTACAAGTACATTTACCAAATACTCGAATTTATGTGGTTATATTTCAAAAATCACTTGACGTATATTCTTTGGTCACGAATATAATTTGAAGGTCACTTCATTATCTACTTATATGCAGAATTTGGGAAATATGTCTTGGAAAATAGTAACGGTATTCCGGAATATAGGAACAAATATGGTTTGGATTTCTCGGACAATTTACAAGTACATTTACCAAATACTCGAATCAATGTGCTTATATTTCAAAAATCACTTGACGTATATTCTTAGGCCATGAATATAATTTGAAGGACATTTGATTATCTACTTATGTGCAGAATTAGGGAAATATGTCTTGGAAAATAGTAACGGTATTACGGAATATAGGAACAAATATGGTTTGGATTTCTCGGACAATTTACAAGTACATTTACCAAATACTCGAATCAATATGCTTATATTTCAAAAATCACTTGACGTATATTCTTAGGCCATGAATATACTTTGAAGGACATTTGATTATCTACTTATGTGCAGAATTTGGAAAATATGTCTTGGAAAATAGTAACGGTATTACGGAATATAGGAACAAATATGGTTCGGATTTCTCGGACAATTTACAAGTACATTTACCGAATACTAGAATTAATGTGCTTATATTTCAAAAATCACTTGACGTATATTCTTTTGTCACGAATATAATTTGAAGGCCATTTAATTATCTACTTATATGCAGAATTTGGGAAATATGTCTTGGAAAATAGTAACGGTATTCCGGAATATAGGAACAAATATGGTTCGGATTTCTCGGAAAATATAAAATGTTTTCAATAAAAGTCGTGTATTTCCGAAACTATTGGCACTATCTGTTCAAAACCTAATATATAATTGTAGTACACACTTCGCTCTAGTCGTATGCAAAATTTGGGAAACGCACCGTTAAAAATCACCGAGTTATTCCGAAAATAATAAAACTGACTGGACAATTTACAAGTACATTTACCAAATACTCGAATCAATGTGCTTATATTTCAAAAATCACTTGACGTATATTCTTAGGCCATGAATATAATTTGAAGGACATTTGATTATCTTCTTATGTGCAGAATTAGGGAAATATGTCTTGGAAAATAGTAACGGTGTTACGGAATATAGGAACAAATATTTCTCGGACAATTTACAAGTACATTTACCAAATACTCGAATCAATGTGCTTATATTTCAAAAATCACTTGACGTATATTCTTTGGTCACGAATATAATTTGAAGGCCATTTAATTATCTACATATATGCAGAATTTGGGAAATATGTCTTGGAAAATAGGAACGGTATTCCGGAATATAGGAACAAATATGGTTCGGATTTCTCGGAAAATATAAAATGTTTTCAATTGAAGTCGTGTATTTCTGAAACTATTGACACTATCTGTTCAAAAGTCGTATGCAAAATTTGGGAAACGTACCGTTAAAAATCACCGAGTTATTCCGAAAATAATAAAACTGACTGGACAATTTACAAGTACATTTACCAAATACTCGAATCAATGTGCTTATATTTCAAAAATCACTTGACGTATATTCTTAGGCCATGAATATAATTTGAAGGACATTTGATTATCTACTTATGTGCAGAATTATGGAAATATGTCTTGGAAAATAGTAACGGTATTACGGAATATAGGAACAAATATGGTTTGGATTTCTCGGACAATTTACAAGTACATTTACCAAATACTCGAATCAATGTGCTTATATTTCAAAAATCACTTGACGTATATTCTTAGGCCATGAATATAATTTGAAGGACATTTGATTATCTACTTATGTGCAGAATTAGGGAAATATGTCTTGGAAAATAGTAACGGTATTCCGGAATATAGAAACAAATACGGTTTGGATTTCTCGGACAATTTAAAAGTACATTTACCAAATACTCGAATCAATGTGCTTATATTTTAAAAATCACTTGACGTATATTCTTAGGCCATGAATATAATTTGAAGGACATTTGATTATCTACTTATGTGCAGAATTATGGAAATATGTCTTGGAAAATAGTAACGGTATTACGGAATATAGGAACAAATATGGTTTGGATTTCTCGGACAATTTACAAGTACATTTACCAAATACTCGAATCAATGTGCTTATATTTCAAAAATCACTTGACGTATATTCTTAGGCCATGAATATAATTTGAAGGACATTTGATTATCTACTTATGTGCAGAATTAGGGAAATATGTCTTGGAAAATAGTAACGGTATTACGGAATATAGGAACAAATATGGTTCGGATTTCTCGGACAATTTACAAGTACATTTACCAAATACTCGAATTTATGCTTATATTTCAAAAATCACTTGACGTATATTCTTTGGTCACGAATATAATTTGAAGGTCACTTCATTATCTACTTATATGCAGAATTTGGAAAATATGTCTTGGAAAATAGTAACGGTATTACGGAATATAGGAACAAATATGGTTCGGATTTCTCGGACAATTTACAAGTACATTTACCAAATACTCGAATTTATGTGGTTATATTTCAAAAATCACTTGACGTATATTCTTTGGTCACGAATATAATTTGAAGGTCACTTCATTATCTACTTATATGCAGAATTTGGGAAATATGTCTTGGAAAATAGTAACGGTATTCCGGAATATAGGAACAAATATGGTTTGGATTTCTCGGACAATTTACAAGTACATTTACCAAATACTCGAATCAATGTGCTTATATTTCAAAAATCACTTGACGTATATTCTTAGGCCATGAATATAATTTGAAGGACATTTGATTATCTACTTATGTGCAGAATTAGGGAAATATGTCTTGGAAAATAGTAACGGTATTACGGAATATAGGAACAAATATGGTTTGGATTTCTCGGACAATTTACAAGTACATTTACCAAATACTCGAATCAATATGCTTATATTTCAAAAATCACTTGACGTATATTCTTAGGCCATGAATATACTTTGAAGGACATTTGATTATCTACTTATGTGCAGAATTTGGAAAATATGTCTTGGAAAATAGTAACGGTATTACGGAATATAGGAACAAATATGGTTCGGATTTCTCGGACAATTTACAAGTACATTTACCAAATACTAGAATTAATGTGCTTATATTTCAAAAATCACTTGACGTATATTCTTTTGTCACGAATATAATTTGAAGGCCATTTAATTATCTACTTATATGCAGAATTTGGGAAATATGTCTTGGAAAATAGTAACGGTATTCCGGAATATAGGAACAAATATGGTTCGGATTTCTCGGAAAATATAAAATGTTTTCAATTAAAGTCGTGTATTTCTGAAACTATTGGCACTATCTGTTGGACAATTTACAAGTACATTTACCAAATACTAGAATTAATGTGCTTATATTTTAAAAAATCACTTGACGTATATTCTTTGGTCACGAATATAATTTGAAGGCCATTTCATTATCTACTTATATGCATAATTTGGGAAATATGTCTTGGAAAATAGTAACGGTATTCGGGAGTATAGGAACAAATATGGTTCGGATTTCTCGGACAATTTACAAGTACATTTACCAAATACTAGAATTAATGTGCTTATATTTCAAAAATTACTTGACGTATATTCTTTGGTCACGAAAATAATTTGAAGGCCATTTAATTATCTACTTATATGCAGAATTTGGGAAATATGTCTTGGAAAATAGTAACGGTATTCCGGAATATAGGAACAAATATTGTTCGGATTTCTCAGAAAATATAAAATGTTTTCAATAAAAGTCGTGTATTTCTGAAACTATTGGCACTATCTGTTGGACAATTTACAAGTACATTTACCAAATACTAGAATTAATGTGCTTATATTTTAAAAAATCACTTGACGTATATTCTTTGGTCACGAATATAATTTGAAGGCCATTTCATTATCTACTTATATGCATAATTTGGGAAATATGTCTTGGAAAATAGTAACGGTATTCGGGAGTATAGGAACAAATATGGTTCGGATTTCTCGGACAATTTACAAGTACATTTACCAAATACTAGAATTAATGTGCTTATATTTCAAAAATTACTTGACGTATATTCTTTGGACACGAATATAATTTGAAGGCCATTTCATTATCTACTTATATGCATAATTTGGGAAATATGTCTTGGAAAATAGTAACGGTATTCGGGAGTATAGGAACAAATATGGTTCGGATTTCTCGGACAATTTACAAGTACATTTACCAAATACTCGCATCAATGTGCTTATATTTCAAAAATCACTTGACGTATATTCTTAGGCCATGAACATAATTTGAAGGACATTTGATTATCTACTTATGTGCAGAATTTGGGAAATATGTCTTGAAAAATAGTAACGGTATTCCGGAATATAGGAACAAATATGGTTTGGATTTCTCGGACAATTTACAAGTACATTTACCAAATACTCGAATCAATGTGCTTATATTTCAAAAATCACTTGATGTATATTCTTAGGCCATGAACATAATTTGAAGGACATTTGATTATCTACTTATGTGCAGAATTTGGGAAATATGTCTTGAAAAATAGTAACGGTATTCCGGAATATAGGAACAAATATGGTTTGGATTTCTCGGACAATTTACAAGTACATTTACCAAATACTCGAATCAATGTGCTTATATTTCAAAAATCACTTGATGTATATTCTTAGGCCATGAATATAATTTGAAGGACATTTGATTATCTACTTATGTGCAGAATTAGGGAAATATGTCTTGGAAAATAGTAACGGTATTACGGAATATAGGAACAAATATGGTTTGGATTTCTCGGAGAATTTACAAGTATATTTACCAAATGCTCGGATCAATGTGCTTATATTTCAAAAATCACTTGACGTATATTCTTAGGCCATGAATATAATTTGAAGGACATTTGATTATCTACTTATGTGCAGAATTATGGAAATATGTCTTGGAAAATAGTAACGGTATTACGGAATATAGGAACAAATATGGTTTGGATTTCTCGGACAATTTACAAGTACATTTACCAAATACTCGAATCAATGTGCTTATATTTCAAAAATCACTTGACGTATATTCTTAGGCCATGAATATAATTTGAAGGACATTTGATTATCTACTTATGTGCAGAATTAGGGAAATATGTCTTGGAAAATAGTAACGGTATTACGGAATATAGGAACAAATATGGTTTGGATTTCTCGGACAATTTACAAGTACATTTACCAAATACTCGAATCAATGTGCTTATATTTCAAAAATCACTTGACGTATATTCTTAGGCCATGAATATAATTTGAAGGACATTTGATTATCTACTTATGTGCAGAATTAGGGAAATATGTCTTGGAAAATAGTAACGGTATTACGGAATATAGGAACAAATATGGTTTGGATTTCTCGGAGAATTTACAAGTACATTTACCAAATGCTCGGATCAATGTGCTTATATTTCAAAAATCACTTGATGTATATTCTTAGGCCATGAATAGAATTTGAAGGACATTTGATTATCTACTTATGTGCAGAATTAGGGAAATATGTCTTGGAAAATAGTAACGGTATTACGGAATATAGGAACAAATATGGTTTGGATTTCTCGGAGAATTTACAAGTACATTTACCAAATGCTCGGATCAATGTGCTTATATTTCAAAAATCACTTGACGTATATTCTTAGGCCATGAATATAATTTGAAGGACATTTGATTATCTACTTATGTGCAGAATTATGGAAATATGTCTTGGAAAATAGTAACGGTATTACGGAATATAGGAACAAATATGGTTTGGATTTCTCGGACAATTTACAAGTACATTTACCAAATACTCGAATCAATGTGCTTATATTTCAAAAATCACTTGACGTATATTCTTAGGCCATGAATATAATTTGAAGGACATTTGATTATCTACTTATGTGCAGAATTAGGGAAATATGTCTTGGAAAATAGTAACGGTATTACGGAATATAGGAACAAATATGGTTTGGATTTCTCGGACAATTTACAAGTACATTTACCAAATACTCGAATCAATGTGCTTATATTTCAAAAATCACTTGACGTATATTCTTAGGCCATGAATATAATTTGAAGGACATTTGATTATCTACTTATGTGCAGAATTAGGGAAATATGTCTTGGAAAATAGTAACGGTATTACGGAATATAGGAACAAATATGGTTCGGATTTCTCGGACAATTTACAAGTACATTTACCAAATACTCGAATTTATGCTTATATTTCAAAAATCACTTGACGTATATTCTTTGGTCACGAATATAATTTGAAGGTCACTTCATTATCTACTTATATGCAGAATTTGGAAAATATGTCTTGGAAAATAGTAACGGTATTACGGAATATAGGAACAAATATGGTTCGGATTTCTCGGACAAGTTACAAGTACATTTACCAAATACTCGAATTTATGTGGTTATATTTCAAAAATCACTTGACGTATATTCTTTGGTCACGAATATAATTTGAAGGTCACTTCATTATCTACTTATATGCAGAATTTGGGAAATATGTCTTGGAAAATAGTAACGGTATTCCGGAATATAGGAACAAATATGGTTTGGATTTCTCGGACAATTTACAAGTACATTTACCAAATACTCGAATCAATGTGCTTATATTTCAAAAATCACTTGACGTATATTCTTAGGCCATGAATATAATTTGAAGGACATTTGATTATCTACTTATGTGCAGAATTAGGGAAATATGTCTTGGAAAATAGTAACGGTATTACGGAATATAGGAACAAATATGGTTTGGATTTCTCGGACAATTTACAAGTACATTTACCAAATACTCGAATCAATATGCTTATATTTCAAAAATCACTTGACGTATATTCTTAGGCCATGAATATACTTTGAAGGACATTTGATTATCTACTTATGTGCAGAATTTGGAAAATATGTCTTGGAAAATAGTAACGGTATTACGGAATATAGGAACAAATATGGTTCGGATTTCTCGGACAATTTACAAGTACATTTACCAAATACTCGAATCAATGTGCTTATATTTCAAAAATCACTTGACGTATATTCTTAGGCCATGAATATAATTTGAAGGACATTTGATTATCTACTTATGTGCAGAATTAGGGAAATATGTCTTGGAAAATAGTAACGGTATTACGGAATATAGGAACAAATATGGTTTGGATTTCTCGGACAATTTACAAGTACATTTACCAAATACTCGAATCAATATGCTTATATTTCAAAAATCACTTGACGTATATTCTTAGGCCATGAATATACTTTGAAGGACATTTGATTATCTACTTATGTGCAGAATTTGGAAAATATGTCTTGGAAAATAGTAACGGTATTACGGAATATAGGAACAAATATGGTTCGGATTTCTCGGACAATTTACAAGTACATTTACCGAATACTAGAATTAATGTGCTTATATTTCAAAAATCACTTGACGTATATTCTTTTGTCACGAATATAATTTGAAGGCCATTTAATTATCTACTTATATGCAGAATTTGGGAAATATGTCTTGGAAAATAGTAACGGTATTCCGGAATATAGGAACAAATATGGTTCGGATTTCTCGGAAAATATAAAATGTTTTCAATTAAAGTCGTGTATTTCTGAAACTATTGGCACTATCTGTTGGACAATTTACAAGTACATTTACCAAATACTAGAATTAATGTGCTTATATTTTAAAAAATCACTTGACGTATATTCTTTGGTCACGAATATAATTTGAAGGCCATTTCATTATCTACTTATATGCATAATTTGGGAAATATGTCTTGGAAAATAGTAACGGTATTCGGGAGTATAGGAACAAATATGGTTCGGATTTCTCGGACAATTTACAGGTACATTTACCAAATACTAGAATTAATGTGCTTATATTTCAAAAATTACTTGACGTATATTCTTTGGTCACGAAAATAATTTGAAGGCCATTTAATTATCTACTTATATGCAGAATTTGGGAAATATGTCTTGGAAAATAGTAACGGTATTCCGGAATATAGGAACAAATATTGTTCGGATTTCTCAGAAAATATAAAATGTTTTCAATAAAAGTCGTGTATTTCTGAAACTATTGGTACTATCTGTTCAAAATCTAGTATATAATTGTAGTACACACTTCGCTCTAGTCGTATGAAAAAATTTGGGAAACGTACCGTTGAAAATCACCGAGTTATTCCGAAAATAATAAAACTGACTGGACAATTTACAAGTACATTTACCAAATACTCGCATCAATGTGCTTATATTTCAAAAATCACTTGACGTATATTCTTAGGCCATGAACATAATTTGAAGGACATTTGATTATCTACTTATGTGCAGAATTTGGGAAATATGTCTTGAAAAATAGTAACGGTATTCCGGAATATAGGAACAAATATGGTTTGGATTTCTCGGACAATTTACAAGTACATTTACCAAATACTCGAATCAATGTGCTTATATTTCAAAAATCACTTGATGTATATTCTTAGGCCATGAACATAATTTGAAGGACATTTGATTATCTACTTATGTGCAGAATTTGGGAAATATGTCTTGAAAAATAGTAACGGTATTCCGGAATATAGGAACAAATATGGTTTGGATTTCTCGGACAATTTACAAGTACATTTACCAAATACTCGAATCAATGTGCTTATATTTCAAAAATCACTTGATGTATATTCTTAGGCCATGAATATAATTTGAAGGACATTTGATTATCTACTTATGTGCAGAATTAGGGAAATATGTCTTGGAAAATAGTAACGGTATTCCGGAATGTAGGAACAAATATGGTTCGGATTTCTCGGACAATTTACAAGTACATTTACCAAATACTCGAATTTATGTGCTTATATTTCAAAAATCACTTGACGTATATTCTTAGGCCATGAATATTATTTGAAGGATATTTGATTATCCACGTATGTGCAGAATTTGGGAAATATGTCTTGAAAAATAGTAACGGTATTCCGGAATATAGGAACAAATATGGTTTGGATTTCTCGGACAATTTACAAGTACATTTACCAAATACTCGAATCAATGTGCTTATATTTCAAAAATCACTTGACGTATATTCTTAGGCCATGAATATAATTTGAAGGACATTTGAAATATGTCTTGGAAAATAGTAACGGTATTACGGAATATAGGAACAAATATGGTTCGGATTTCTCGGACAATTTACAAGTACATTTACCAAATACTCGAATCAATGTGCTTATATTTCAAAAATCACTTGACGTATATTCTTTGGTCACGAATATAATTTGAAGGACATTTGATTATCTACTTATGTGCAGAATTTGGGAAATATGTCTTGAAAAATAGTAACGGTATTCCGGAATATAGGAACAAATATGGTTTGGATTTCTCGGACAATTTACAAGTACATTTACCAAATACTCGACTCAATGTGCTTATATTTTAAAAATCACTTGACGTATATTCTGAGGCCATGAATATAATTTGAAGGATATTTGATTATCTTTTTATGTGCAGAATTAGGGAAATATGTCTTGGAAAATAGTAACGGTGTTACGGAATATAGGAACAAATATGGTTCGGATTTCTCGGACAATTTACAAGTACATTTACCAAATACTCGAATCAATGTGCTTATATTTCAAAAATCACTTGACGTATATTCTTTGGTCACGAATATAATTTGAAGGACATTTGATTATCTACTTATGTGCAGAATTTGGGAAATATGTCTTGGAAAATAGTAAAGGCATTACGGAATATAGGAACAAATATGGTTCGGATTTCTCGGACAATTTACAAGTACATTTACCAAATACTTGAATCAATGTGCTTATATTTCAAAAATCACTTGACGTATATTGTTTGGTCACGAACATAATTTGAAGGACATTTGATTATCTACTTATGTGCAGAATTTGGGAAATATGTCTTGAAAAATAGTAACGGTATTCCGGAATATAGGAACAAATATGGTTCGGATTTCTCGGACAATTTACAAGTACATTTACCAAATACTCGAATCAATGTGCTTATATTTCAAAAATCACTTGACGTATATTCTTTGGTCACGAATATAATTTGAAGGACATTTGATTATCTACTTATGTGCAGAATTTGGGAAATATGTCTTGAAAAATAGTAACGGTATTCCGGAATATAGGAACAAATATGGTTTGGATTTCTCGGACAATTTACAAGTACATTTACCAAATACTCGAATTAATGTACTTATATTTCAAAAATCACTTGACGTATATTCTTTGGTCACGAATATAATTTGAAGGCCATTTAATTATCTACATATATGCAGAATTTGGGAAATATGTCTTGGAAAATAGGAACGGTATTCCGGAATATAGGAACAAATATGGTTCGGATTTCTCGGAAAATATAAAATGTTTTCAATTAAAGTCGTGTATTTCTGAAACTATTGGCACTATCTGTTCAAAACCTAATATATATAGAATAAAACCTATAATATAGAATTAATGTGATTATATTTCAAATAATAATTTACGTATATTCTTTGGTCACGAAAATAATTTGAAGGCCATTTAATTATCTACTTATATGCAGAATTTGGGAAATATGTCTTGGAAAATAGTAACGGTATTCCGGAATATAGGAACAAATATTGTTCGGATTTCTCAGAAAATATAAAATGTTTTCAATAAAAGTCGTGTATTTCTGAAACTATTGGTACTATCTGTTCAAAATCTAGTATATAATTGTAGTACACACTTCGCTCTAGTCGTATGAAAAAATTTGGGAAACGTACCGTTGAAAATCACCGAGTTATTCCGAAAATAATAAAACTGACTGCACAATTTACAAGTACATTTACCAAATACTCGCATCAATGTGCTTATATTTCAAAAATCACTTGACGTATATTCTTAGGCCATGAACATAATTTGAAGGACATTTGATTATCTACTTATGTGCAGAATTTGGGAAATATGTCTTGGAAAATAGTAACGGTATTCCGGAATATAGGAACAAATATGGTTTGGATTTCTCGGACAATTTACAAGTACATTTACCAAATACTCGAATCAATGTGCTTATATTTCAAAAATCACTTGATGTATATTCTTAGGCCATGAACATAATTTGAAGGACATTTGATTATCTACTTATGTGCAGAATTTGGGAAATATGTCTTGAAAAATAGTAACGGTATTCCGGAATATAGGAACAAATATGGTTTGGATTTCTCGGACAATTTACAAGTACATTTACCAAATACTCGAATCAATGTGCTTATATTTCAAAAATCACTTGATGTATATTCTTAGGCCATGAATATAATTTGAAGGACATTTGATTATCTACTTATGTGCAGAATTAGGGAAATATGTCTTGGAAAATAGTAACGGTATTCCGGAATGTAGGAACAAATATGGTTCGGATTTCTCGGACAATTTACAAGTACATTTACCAAATACTCGAATTTATGTGCTTATATTTCAAAAATCACTTGACGTATATTCTTAGGCCATGAATATTATTTGAAGGACATTTGATTATCCACGTATGTGCAGAATTTGGGAAATATGTCTTGAAAAATAGTAACGGTATTCCGGAATATAGGAACAAATATGGTTTGGATTTCTCGGACAATTTACAAGTACATTTACCAAATACTCGAATTTATGCTTATATTTCAAAAATCACTTGACGTATATTCTTTGGTCACGAATATAATTTGAAGGTCACTTCATTATCTACTTATATGCAGAATTTGGAAAATATGTCTTGGAAAATAGTAACGGTATTACGGAATATAGGAACAAATATGGTTCGGATTTCTCGGACAAGTTACAAGTACATTTACCAAATACTCGAATTTATGTGGTTATATTTCAAAAATCACTTGACGTATATTCTTTGGTCACGAATATAATTTGAAGGTCACTTCATTATCTACTTATATGCAGAATTTGGGAAATATGTCTTGGAAAATAGTAACGGTATTCCGGAATATAGGAACAAATATGGTTTGGATTTCTCGGACAATTTACAAGTACATTTACCAAATACTCGAATCAATGTGCTTATATTTCAAAAATCACTTGACGTATATTCTTAGGCCATGAATATAATTTGAAGGACATTTGATTATCTACTTATGTGCAGAATTAGGGAAATATGTCTTGGAAAATAGTAACGGTATTACGGAATATAGGAACAAATATGGTTTGGATTTCTCGGACAATTTACAAGTACATTTACCAAATACTCGAATCAATATGCTTATATTTCAAAAATCACTTGACGTATATTCTTAGGCCATGAATATACTTTGAAGGACATTTGATTATCTACTTATGTGCAGAATTTGGAAAATATGTCTTGGAAAATAGTAACGGTATTACGGAATATAGGAACAAATATGGTTCGGATTTCTCGGACAATTTACAAGTACATTTACCGAATACTAGAATTAATGTGCTTATATTTCAAAAATCACTTGACGTATATTCTTTTGTCACGAATATAATTTGAAGGCCATTTAATTATCTACTTATATGCAGAATTTGGGAAATATGTCTTGGAAAATAGTAACGGTATTCCGGAATATAGGAACAAATATGGTTCGGATTTCTCGGAAAATATAAAATGTTTTCAATTAAAGTCGTGTATTTCTGAAACTATTGGCACTATCTGTTGGACAATTTACAAGTACATTTACCAAATACTAGAATTAATGTGCTTATATTTTAAAAAATCACTTGACGTATATTCTTTGGTCACGAATATAATTTGAAGGCCATTTCATTATCTACTTATATGCATAATTTGGGAAATATGTCTTGGAAAATAGTAACGGTATTCGGGAGTATAGGAACAAATATGGTTCGGATTTCTCGGACAATTTACAGGTACATTTACCAAATACTAGAATTAATGTGCTTATATTTCAAAAATTACTTGACGTATATTCTTTGGTCACGAAAATAATTTGAAGGCCATTTAATTATCTACTTATATGCAGAATTTGGGAAATATGTCTTGGAAAATAGTAACGGTATTCCGGAATATAGGAACAAATATTGTTCGGATTTCTCAGAAAATATAAAATGTTTTCAATAAAAGTCGTGTATTTCTGAAACTATTGGTACTATCTGTTCAAAATCTAGTATATAATTGTAGTACACACTCTAGTCGTATGAAAAAATTTGGGAAACGTACCGTTGAAAATCACCGAGTTATTCCGAAAATAATAAAACTGACTGGACAATTTACAAGTACATTTACCAAATACTCGCATCAATGTGCTTATATTTCAAAAATCACTTGACGTATATTCTTAGGCCATGAACATAATTTGAAGGACATTTGATTATCTACTTATGTGCAGAATTTGGGAAATATGTCTTGAAAAATAGTAACGGTATTCCGGAATATAGGAACAAATATGGTTTGGATTTCTCGGACAATTTACAAGTACATTTACCAAATACTCGAATCAATGTGCTTATATTTCAAAAATCACTTGATGTATATTCTTAGGCCATGAATATAATTTGAAGGACATTTGATTATCTACTTATGTGCAGAATTAGGGAAATATGTCTTGGAAAATAGTAACGGTATTCCGGAATGTAGGAACAAATATGGTTCGGATTTCTCGGACAATTTACAAGTACATTTACCAAATACTCGAATTTATGTGCTTATATTTCAAAAATCACTTGACGTATATTCTTAGGCCATGAATATTATTTGAAGGATATTTGATTATCCACGTATGTGCAGAATTTGGGAAATATGTCTTGAAAAATAGTAACGGTATTCCGGAATATAGGAACAAATATGGTTTGGATTTCTCGGACAATTTACAAGTACATTTACCAAATACTCGAATCAATGTGCTTATATTTCAAAAATCACTTGACGTATATTCTTAGGCCATGAATATAATTTGAAGGACATTTGAAATATGTCTTGGAAAATAGTAACGGTATTACGGAATATAGGAACAAATATGGTTCGGATTTCTCGGACAATTTACAAGTACATTTACCAAATACTCGAATCAATGTGCTTATATTTCAAAAATCACTTGACGTATATTCTTTGGTCACGAATATAATTTGAAGGACATTTGATTATCTACTCATGTGCAGAATTTGGGAAATATGTCTTGAAAAATAGTAACGGTATTCCGGAATATAGGAACAAATATGGTTTGGATTTCTCGGACAATTTACAAGTACATTTACCAAATACTCGACTCAATGTGCTTATATTTTAAAAATCACTTGACGTATATTCTGAGGCCATGAATATAATTTGAAGGATATTTGATTATCTTCTTATGTGCAGAATTAGGGAAATATGTCTTGGAAAATAGTAACGGTGTTACGGAATATAGGAACAAATATGGTTCGGATTTCTCGGACAATTTACAAGTACATTTACCAAATACTCGAATCAATGTGCTTATATTTCAAAAATCACTTGACGTATATTCTTTGGTCACGAATATAATTTGAAGGACATTTGATTATCTACTTATGTGCAGAATTTGGGAAATATGTCTTGGAAAATAGTAAAGGCATTACGGAATATAGGAACAAATATGGTTCGGATTTCTCGGACAATTTACAAGTACATTTACCAAATACTTGAATCAATGTGCTTATATTTCAAAAATCACTTGACGTATATTGTTTGGTCACGAACATAATTTGAAGGACATTTGATTATCTACTTATGTGCAGAATTTGGGAAATATGTCTTGGAAAATAGTAACGGTATTCCGGAATATATGAACAAATATGGTTCGGATTTCTCGGACAATTTACAAGTACATTTACCAAATACTCGAATCAATGTGCTTATATTTCAAAAATCACTTGACGTATATTCTTTGGTCACGAATATAATTTGAAGGACATTTGATTATCTACTTATGTGCAGAATTTGGGAAATATGTCTTGAAAAATAGTAACGGTATTCCGGAATATAGGAACAAATATGGTTTGGATTTCTCGGACAATTTACAAGTACATTTACCAAATACTCGAATTAATGTACTTATATTTCAAAAATCACTTGACGTATATTCTTTGGTCACGAATATAATTTGAAGGCCATTTAATTATCTACATATATGCAGAATTTGGGAAATATGTCTTGGAAAATAGGAACGGTATTCCGGAATATAGGAACAAATATGGTTCGGATTTCTCGGAAAATATAAAATGTTTTCAATTAAAGTCGTGTATTTCTGAAACTAGTGGCACTATCTGTTCAAAACCTAATATATATAGAATAAAACCTATAATATAGAATTAATGTGCTTATATTTCAAAAATTACTTGACGTATATTCTTTGGTCACGAAAATAATTTGAAGGCCATTTAATTATCTACTTATATGCAGAATTTGGGAAATATGTCTTGGAAAATAGTAACGGTATTCCGGAATATAGGAACAAATATTGTTCGGATTTCTCAGAAAATATAAAATGTTTTCAATAAAAGTCGTGTATTTCTGAAACTATTGGTACTATCTGTTCAAAATCTAGTATATAATTGTAGTACACACTTCGCTCTAGTCGTATGAAAAAATTTGGGAAACGTACCGTTGAAAATCACCGAGTTATTCCGAAAATAATAAAACTGACTGGACAATTTACAAGTACATTTACCAAATACTCGCATCAATGTGCTTATATTTCAAAAATCACTTGACGTATATTCTTAGGCCATGAACATAATTTGAAGGACATTTGATTATCTACTTATGTGCAGAATTTGGGAAATATGTCTTGGAAAATAGTAACGGTATTCCGGAATATAGGAACAAATATGGTTTGGATTTCTCGGACAATTTACAAGTACATTTACCAAATACTCGAATCAATGTGCTTATATTTCAAAAATCACTTGATGTATATTCTTAGGCCATGAACATAATTTGAAGGACATTTGATTATCTACTTATGTGCAGAATTTGGGAAATATGTCTTGAAAAATAGTAACGGTATTCCGGAATATAGGAACAAATATGGTTTGGATTTCTCGGACAATTTACAAGTACATTTACCAAATACTCGAATCAATGTGCTTATATTTCAAAAATCACTTGATGTATATTCTTAGGCCATGAATATAATTTGAAGGACATTTGATTATCTACTTATGTGCAGAATTAGGGAAATATGTCTTGAAAAATAGTAACGGTATTCCGGAATGTAGGAACAAATATGGTTCGGATTTCTCGGACAATTTACAAGTACATTTACCAAATACTCGAATTTATGTGCTTATATTTCAAAAATCACTTGACGTATATTCTTAGGCCATGAATATTATTTGAAGGACATTTGATTATCCACGTATGTGCAGAATTTGGGAAATATGTCTTGAAAAATAGTAACGGTATTCCGGAATATAGGAACAAATATGGTTTGGATTTCTCGGACAATTTACAAGTACATTTACCAAATACTCGAATCAATGTGCTTATATTTCAAAAATCACTTGACGTATATTCTTAGGCCATGAATATAATTTGAAGGACATTTGAAATATGTCTTGGAAAATAGTAACGGTATTACGGAATATAGGAACAAATATGGTTCGGATTTCTCGGACAATTTACAAGTACATTTACCAAATACTCGAATCAATGTGCTTATATTTCAAAAATCACTTGACGTATATTCTTTGGTCACGAATATAATTTGAAGGACATTTGATTATCTACTTATGTGCAGAATTTGGGAAATATGTCTTGAAAAATAGTAACGGTATTCCGGAATATAGGAACAAATATGGTTTGGATTTCTCGGACAATTTACAAGTACATTTACCTCAGATCCTCTTTTTAAAAGAAGAGAAGAAAAAATAATTATTTCTATAAAATAATTTGAATCTCTTTTTCTTGAATTTAATATAAATAAAATAACTGCAAATAAAAATACAGAAGAAGCTAATGCTTGTGTTAAAAAATATTTTAATGAAGCTTCTGTAGATATTAATTTATTATCTCTTATTAGGGGGATAAAAGCTAATAAATTAATTTCTAGTCCTATTCATGCACCTAGTCATGAATTAGCTGAAATAGAAATTAATGTTCCTATTATTAGAATATTTAAAAATATGATTTTTGAAGAATTGTTAAAAATTAAAAAGAAAAGGATTAAAACCTTTATAAATGGGGTATGAGCCCAGTAGCTTTATTAGCTTATCTTTTTAATTTTTATTTTAAAATATATTTTAGTGTATGATGCACAAAAGTTTTTGATACTTTTAGAAATAGTTTAATTCTATTGAATATAATGAATGTAATATTATATTACATGATTTACCCTATCAAGGTAATCCTTTTTCAGGCAATTCATTATAATTTTTCATTCAATCTTTAATTTCCAAATAAATAAAAATTCATTTAATCTTTAATTTCCAAATAAATAAAAATCCATTCAATCTTTAATTTCCAAATAAATAACTTTCCATCTAATTTTTGGTTTAAAAATGAATGGATTTTTACCACAATTTTTTTTTTTTTTTTTTCCTTATTTAAACAATTTTTTTTTTGAGTTAATGAAATTTTTGTTATTAATTAATTTAATAATTAATAATTATAATTAGTATAAATTTATTAAAATTAATTAGTTTTTTTTAAAAATTATATAATTTTTAAATTACAATTAAAATTTATTTTAAAAGTTTTTAATTTAATTTAGATAATTAATTTATGCATATATATATATATATATATTTATATAATATAATATATATATTAATTATTAAATTATGTATATATATATATATATTTATATATTATTATATTAATTATATATTAATTAAATATATCATAATAATATATAAATTATTTATATATTATTATAATATATATATAAATGTATTATACTCAAAAAGTTATATATATATAAATATATTAAAATTTAATGTAATAATAGAATTAATTAAATTGTTGGTTTTTTTTTATAGTCTAAATTAATAGATAAATATGGATTAATTAAATATTTATATATTAATATATATCTATTAATCTTACTTAGTATAGTAATCAAGTTCGTGATCATATAAGCTGTAATATCAAAATTCATTATTAATACAAATTAATCATGAATTAATTTTAGTAAATGGAGTGAAATAAATAAATAAAAATTAATTTAAAAATTATTTATAATATAAATTTCTTTTTAAAATTAAAATTATTATTAATTATTTTTCATTTTACCATTAATTTTAAATTTTTTAAAAATTTTTTTTAAAAAAAAAATTAAAATTTATTTTAAAAATCTTTAATTTAATTTAGATAATTAATTTATGCATATATATATATATATATATTTATATAATATAAAATATATATTAATTATTAAATTATGTATATATATATATATATATATATATTATTATATTAATTATATATTAATTAAATATATCATAATAATATATAAATTATTTATATATTATTATTATATATATATAAATGTATTATACTCAAAAAGTTATATATATATAAATATATTAAAATTTAATGTAATAATAGAATTAATTAAATTGTTGGTTTTTTTTTATAGTCTAAATTAATAGATAAATATGGATTAATTAAATATTTATATATTAATATATATCTATTAATCTTACTTAGTATAGTAATCAAGTTCGTGATCATGTAAGCTGTAATATCAAAATTCATTATTAATACAAATTAATCATGAATTAATTTTAGTAAATGGAGTGAAATAAATAAATAAAAATCCATTTAAAAATTATTTATAATATAAATTTCTTTTTAAAATTTAAATTATTATTAATTATTTTTCATTTTACCATTAATTTTAAATTTTTTAAAAAAAATTTTTAAAAAAAAAATTCAAATTTATTTTAAAAATCTTTAATTTAATTTAGATAATTAATTTATGCATATATATATATATATATATTTATATAATATAATATATATATTAATTATTAAATTATGTATATATATATATATATTTATATATTATTATAATATATATATAAATGTATTATACTCAAAAAGTTATATATATATAAATATATTAAAATTTAATGTAATAATAGAATTAATTAAATTGTTGGTTTTTTTTTATAGTCTAAATTAATAGATAAATATGGATTAATTAAATATTTATATATTAATATATATCTATTAATCTTACTTAGTATAGTAATCAAGTTCGTGATCATGTAAGCTGCAATATCAAAATTCATTATTAATACAAATTAATCATGAATTAATTTTAGTAAATGGAGTGAAATAAATAAATAAAAATCCATTTAAAAATTATTTATAATATAAATTTCTTTTTAAAATTTAAATTATTATTAATTATTTTTCATTTTACCATTAATTTTAAATTTTTTAAAAAAAAATTTTAAAAAAAAAATTAAAATTTATTTTAAAAATCTTTAATTTAATTTAGATAATTAATTTATGCATATATATATATATATATATTTATATAATATAATATATATATTAATTATTAAATTATGTATATATATATATATATATTTATATATTATTATATTAATTATATATTAATTAAATATATCATAATAATATATAAATTATTTATATATTATTATAATATATATATAAATGTATTATACTCAAAAAGTTATATATATATAAATATATTAAAATTTAATGTAATAATAGAATTAATTAAATTGTTGGTTTTTTTTTATAGTCTAAATTAATAGATAAATATGGATTAATTAAATATTTATATATTAATATATATCTATTAATCTTACTTAGTATAGTAATCAAGTTCGTGATCATGTAAGCTGTAATATCAAAATTCATTATTAATACAAATTAATCATGAATTAATTTTAGTAAATGGAGTGAAATAAATAAATAAAAATTCATTTAAAAATTATTTATAATATAAATTTCTTTTTAAAATTTAAATTATTATTAATTATTTTTCATTTTACCATTAATTTTAAATTTTTTAATTTTTTTTTTTTAAAAATTTAGAATTTTATAAAATTTAAAAATTTTTATTAAAAAAAAAAAAAAAATAAAATTGTAGTACCACAATTTTAAAATACTTATTTTTAAATTTTATTTACTAATTTTATTTATTAATATTAAAATATATAATATTAGTTTTATTTATATGTGTATATAATTTTATTTTAAAATGTTTAATTAAAATAATTATAATTAAATTTATTTACTAAATTTTAATTTGAAATTATATTATTAGGGGTAATATAATTAAATTTTCTTTTATTTTTAGATAATTTCATTTTTTATTGGGAAATTTAGAACTAATAAAAATTATATAAATAAACATTTATTTTTTAAATTTTATTTACTAATTTTATTTATTAGTATTAAAATATATAATATTAATTTTATTTATATGTGTATATAATTTTATTTTAAAATGTTTAATTAAAATAATTATAATTAAATTTATTTATTAAATTTTAAATTGAAATTATATTATTAGGGGTAATATAATTAAATTTTCTTTTATTTTTAGATAATTTCATTTTTATCGGGGATTTTAGAACTAATAAAAATTATATAAATAAACATTTATTTTTTAAATTCTATTTACTAATTTTATTTATTAATATTAAAATATATAATATTAATTTTATTTATATGTGTATATAATTTTATTTTAAAATGTTTAATTAAAATAATTATAATTAAATTTATTTACTAAATTTTAAATTGAAATTATATTATTAGGGGTAATATAATTAAATTTTCTTTTATTTTTAGATAATTTCATTTTTATCGGGGATTTTAGAACTAATAAAAATTATATAAATAAACATTTATTTTTTAAATTTTATTTACTAATTTTATTTATTAGTATTAAAATATATAATATTAATTTTATTTATATGTGTATATAATTTTATTTTAAAATGTTTAATTAAAATAATTATAATTAAATTTATTTACTAAATTTTAAATTGAAATTATATTATTAGGGGTAATATAATTAAATTTTCTTTTATTTTTAGATAATTTCATTTTTTATTGGGAAATTTAGAACTAATAAAAATTATATAGATAAATATTTAAAAATAAATAAATATTTATTTTTATTATTATAATTTACTATTTAAATTTATTTAAAAATGAATGGATTTTTACCACAATTTTTTTACTACAATTTTTTTTTGTTTAAAGTTTGATTTTAGCTTGTAGATTTGTTATTAATTTAATTTACATGTAAATTTTTGTATGAATATTTATTTATTTAAATAATTAATTAATTTTTATATTCGCAGTAATTAATATTATAAATTAAAGAAATTTAGAAATAGTAATATTAAAGAGTATTGGCTAAATTTGTGCCAGCAGCCGCGGTTACACTAATGATACAAATAAATTTTTATTAGTTGAAGTTAAATTGATTATATTTAAAGTTAAATTAAATTTATTAGGTGAAATTTTAAATTTAAATTTTTTTATGAAAAATAATTAAAGCTTAAAAATTTTAGTAATAAACTAGGATTAGATACCCTATTATTTAAAATGTAAATAAATAAAATTAAAGTAGTAATAGTTATGTTCTTGAAACTTAAAAAATTTGGCGGTATTTTAGTCTATTCAGAGGAACCTGTTCTATAATCGATATTCCACGATGTACCTTACTTAAATTTGTATTCAGTTTATATACCGTCGTTATTAGAATATTTTATAAGAATGTTAATTTTCATAATTTTAAAAAAGAAAGTATATCAGATCAAGGTGTAGCTAATATTTAAGAAGAAATGGGTTACAATAAATATATTTAAACGGATTTAAATATGAAAAATTTTTTAAAGGTGGATTTGATAGTAAAATTATAAAGATAAATAATTTGATTTTAGCTCTAAAATATGTACATATCGCCCGTCACTCTTATTACTAAGGTAAGATAAGTCGTAACATAGTAGATGTACCGGAAGGTGTCTCTAGAACAGTGCTGTTCATTTCATTGAACAATTGTTGTCGCTCAATTCACATGTATTCTTACGCTCTTGCTTCAGTCAGGTCACACTCAAAAAAATTTAGTTATATGAATACATATAATTATTGTTTTTCAACCTCCCCAACATACCAAATATGAATAAAATCTCAATACAACTTGAGAACAATATTATAATAATAGTAAATCCACAATAGTTTCTCAAGTTCGCGCACAAAAATTGAGAAGAATATTATAAAAATAGTAAATCCACAATAGTTTCTCAAGTTCGCGCACAAAACTTGAGAACAATATTATAAAAATTGTAAATCCAAGCCTTTTACAATAAATTCTCAACTCTTTTTCAAGCTTGAGGGTTGAGATGGTAAGCTTATTATAATATTATTCTCAAGTCATTTGGTATGTTGGGTCTTACTGACATTATGATTTGGCTGTAAAGTTGGCAGTTTCATCTCTTCACTAACACAACTACATTTTTCCATTTGCACAGCACTGCTCTAGAATGCAATTTAAAGCTTAATTAGTAAAGTATTTCATTTACATTGAAAAGATTTTTGTGCAAATCATTATAAATTGATTAAATTTTATTTATTAATTTTTTTTTTTAAAAAATAATTTATTAAAAATAATTATATAAATATATGTTTTAGTATTTTTTAAATAAAAAATAATTTTAATTATAGTTTAATAGTATTGTGAAAGAAAATTGAAATAATTTGAAAAATTATTATTGTAAAAGAAAATTTAATTTATTGTACCTTGTGTATCAGGGTTTATTTAATAAAAATTATATATAAATAATTTTCTCGATTTTAAAAGAGTTAATATATTATAAAAGTTAATGTAGTAAAATTATTTTTAATAGTATATTAGAAATGAAATGTTATTCGTTTTTAAAGGTATCTAGTTCTTTAAGAAATAAATTTAATTTAGAAATTTTATATTATTTAATTAGTTATATTAATTAAATAAATATTTAATTTTAATATTTTATGGGATAAGCTATAAAATAAATTATTAAAAATTTATAAATAAATTAATAAATATAAGCTTAGAAGTAGTTATTATTAATAAAATTGTTATAATTTATTTTATAAATAAAATTATTTATTAAATTTTAATTTTTTATTAAAGTATTTATTATAATTTAAAAAATAAAAAAATAATGATAAAATTAGTATATAATTAATGTAAAATTAATTTGTATTGAAAAGTTTTTATAAAGAATTCGGCAAAATAAGTATTCGCCTGTTTAACAAAAACATGTCTTTTTGAAATATATTTAAAGTCTAACCTGCCCACTGAAATTTTTTAAATGGCCGCAGTATACTAACTGTGCAAAGGTAGCATAATCATGTCTTTTAATTGAAGGCTGGTATGAATGGTTGGACGAGATATTAACTGTTTCATTAATATTTATATTAGAATTTTATTTTTTAGTCAAAAAGCTAAAATTAATTTAAAAGACGAGAAGACCCTATAAATCTTTATATTTATTTTATTAAAATTTTTTAGAATATTTTTATTTTAATAATAGATAATATTTTATTGGGGTGATATTAAAATTTATTAAACTTTTAATTATTTATATCATTAATTAATGAATAATTGATCCGTTATTAACGATTAAGAAATTAAGTTACTTTAGGGATAACAGCGTAATTTTTTTGGAGAGTTCATATCGATAAAAAAGATTGCAACCTCGATGTTGGATTAAGATATAATTTTAGGTGTAGCCGCTTAAATTTTAAGTCTGTTCGACTTTTAAATTCTTACATGATCTGAGTTCAGACCGGCGTAAGCCAGGTTGGTTTCTATCTTTAAAAAATAAAAATATTTCAGTACGAAAGGACCTAATATTTAATAAATTATTATTTTTATATTGAAAATTATTAATATAACAACTATTTTGGCAGATTAGTGCAATAAATTTAGAATTTATTTATGTGGATTTTTACCACAATTAGTACTTGTTTTTTTTTGAAAATATTTTATTTATTATTAGAAGATTATTATTAATTATTTTTGTATTAGTAAGAGTTGCTTTTTTGACTCTTTTGGAACGAAAAGTTTTAGGATATATTCAAATTCGAAAAGGTCCTAATAAAGTTGGAATTATAGGAATTCCTCAACCTTTTTGTGATGCAATTAAATTATTTACTAAGGAACAAAGTTATCCATTGTTATCAAATTATATTTCTTATTATTTTTCTCAAATTTTTTCTCTTTTTTTATCTTTATTAGTTTGAATATGTATACCTATATTTATTAAACTTTTTTCTTTTAATTTAGGTTTATTATTTTTTTTATGTTGTACTAGTTTAGGAGTTTATACTGTTATAATTGCTGGTTGATCTTCTAATTCTAATTATGCTTTATTAGGTGGTTTACGAGCAGTTGCTCAAACTATTTCTTATGAAGTTAGTATGGCATTAATTTTATTAAGATTTATTTTTTTAATTGGAGGTTATAACATATTAATATTTTAAAAATATCAATTATTTATTTGGTTTTTATTTATTATATTACCTGTTGCATTAGTTTGATTTAGAATTTCTTTAGCAGAAACTAATCGTACTCCTTTTGATTTTGCTGAAGGAGAATCTGAATTAGTTTCTGGATTTAATGTTGAATATAGAAGAGGAGGATTTGCTTTAATTTTTTTTGGCTGAATATGCTAGTATTTTATTTATAAGTATACTATTTTGTGTAATATTTTTTAGGGGGGATGTATTTTCAATTTTTTTTTTTTTAAAATTAACTTTTATCTCTTTTATATTTATTTGAGTTCGAGGTACATTACCTCGATTTCGTTATGATAAATTAATATATTTAGCTTGAAAAAGTTGTTTACCATTTTCTTTGAATTTTTTTATTATTTTTTATAAGATTTAAAATTTTTTTATTATATTTATTATAATGAATTAAATTTAGTATAATTATAAGTTAATAAAAATTTTAATTTTTATCTTATGTTTTCAAAACATATGCTTATTTCAAGCTCATTAACTAATTTAATAAATTATCTCATCATTTAGAAATTAATGGGTTTAAATATAAAGTAAGAAAAATAAATAATTGTTAAAATTTGACCTACTAATACGTAAGGATCTTCTACTGGTCGTGCACCAATTCATGTTAATAAAATAACTGTAATTACTATTATTCAAAATATAATTTGATTAATAGGATAAAATTGTATTCCTTGAAATTTTCTTAAATGATAGAAAGGTAAAATTGCTAAAATTGCAATAGATAATACTAAAGCAATTACTCCTCCTAATTTATTAGGAATTGATCGTAAAATAGCATAAGCAAATAAGAAATATCATTCTGGTTGAATATGAATTGGAGTTACTAATGGATTAGCTGGAATAAAATTATCTGGATCTCCTAGTAAATTAGGACTAATTAATACTAATAAAATTAATATTATTGTTATAATAATGAATCCTACAATATCCTTATATGTAAAATAAGGGTGGAAAGGAATTTTGTCAATATTAGAATTTAAACCAATGGGATTATTTGATCCTGTTTGATGTAAAAATAATAAATGAATTATTACTATAGCAAGTACAATAAAAGGTAAAATAAAATGAAAAGTAAAGAATCGTGTAAGAGTTGCATTATCAACAGCAAATCCTCCTCATACTCATTGTACTAAATTAATTCCTAAATATGGAATTGCAGATAATAAATTTGTAATGACAGTGGCACCTCAAAAAAATATTTGACCTCAAGGTAGTACATAACCTATAAATGCAGTTCCTATTACTAAAAATAAAATAATTACTCCTACTAATCATGTAGGAGTATATAAATATGAATTATAATATATTCCTCGACCTACATGTAAATAAATACAAATAAAAAAGAATGGTGCACCATTAGCATGTATAGTTCGTAATAATCATCCATAATTTACATCTCGACAAATATGATTAACTCTATTAAAAGCTATATTTACATCTGCTGTATAATGTACAGCTAAAAATAATCCTGTTAAAATTTGAATAATTAAACATAATCCTAGTAATGATCCAAAATTTCATCATGATGAAATATTTCTTGGGGCGGGAAGATCTACTAATGCATTATTAGCAATTTTAATAATAGGGTGTTTAGTTCGTATAGGTTTATTCATTAGTTTATTATAGATCGTAGTGGTCCTTGATTTAATTTAGAGATTTTTACCACAGCAATTAATGTAATTAATAAATAATTTATTAATAAGATAGTTAATAGATTTATTGGATAATTATATAATTTGTTTAAAGATAAAGAATTTTCTTTAATATAAGAGGTTATATTTGAAATAGAATTAATTTCTATATTTGAATATTGTAAAATTAAATTTTTATCTATAAAAAATAAAATAAATATTGAAATAATGAAAATAATAATGGAAATAAATAATAATTTAATTGAAAATGAAAATATTTCATTTGAAGCTAAGGATGTAACATAAATAAATAAAACTAATATACCTCCTAAAAAAACTAAAAATAGGATATATGAAAATCAAAATGTTTTAGTTATTAATCCTGATATTATTGATACTAATGTTGTTTGTATAAGTAAAGTTAATCCTATAGCTAAAGGATGTTTTATGTTCATAAAAATGAAATTAAAAATAAATAAAATTGATATTAAAATTCATTGTATAATGTCAAGTGATAGTTTATTTAAAATATTAATTTTGGGGATTAATGATAAAGGAATTTCCTTTTCACTTGAAGTTTTAAAAGATTATTCTTATTTTTGATTTACAAGACCAATGTTTTTATTAAACTATTAAAACTAATGTTAATAATTTTAAATTGAAGTTTACCAAGAATTTTATTTATTATAGGATTATTTACTTTTGTTTCTAATCGTAAACATTTATTATCTATATTATTAAGTTTAGAATATATTGTTTTAAGTTTATTTTATTTATTATTTATTTATTTAAATATATTAAATTTTGAAAATTTTTTTAGAATGATATTTTTAACTTTTAGAGTATGTGAAGGTGCATTAGGACTTTCTATTTTAGTTTCAATAATTCGTACTCATGGTAATGATTATTTTCAAAGATTTAATATTTTACAATGTTAAAAATTATTATTATAATTTTATTTTTATTTCCTTTATGTTTTATAAGTAATATTTATTGAATGGTTCAAATTTTTTTGTTTTTAATTAGTTTTATTTTTATTTTAATAAATATATATTCTAATTATTTTATATCTATTTCTTATATATTTGGATGTGATTTAATTTCTTATGGATTAATTTTATTAAGATTATGAATTGTTTCTTTAATATTAATAGCAAGTGAATCTATTTTTAAAAATAATAATTATACTAATTTATTTTTATTGAATATTATTTTTTTATTAATTATATTAGTTTTAACTTTTAGAAGAATAAGATTATTTATGTTTTATTTATTTTTTGAAAGTAGATTAATTCCAACTTTATTTTTAATTTTAGGTTGAGGTTATCAGCCTGAACGATTACAAGCTGGAATATATTTGTTATTTTATACATTGTTAGTTTCATTACCTATATTAATTGGAATTTTTTATTTGTATAAATTTACTGGTTCAATAAATTTTTATTTATTAAGAAATTATATATTTAATTTTGAAATTCTTTATTTTTCATTAATAATAGCTTTTTTAGTAAAAATACCAATATTTTTAGTTCATTTATGATTACCTAAAGCTCATGTAGAAGCTCCTGTTTCTGGTTCAATAATTTTAGCTGGAATTATATTAAAATTGGGAGGTTATGGTTTATTACGAGTTTTTCCATTTTTACAATTAATAGGTTTAAAATTTAATTTTATTTGAATTTCTATTAGATTAGTAGGGGGGGTATTAGTTAGATTAATTTGTTTGCGTCAAACTGATTTAAAATCTTTAATTGCTTATTCTTCAGTTGCTCATATAGGAATCGTTTTAGCAGGTTTGATAACGTTAAGATATATAGGAATTTGTGGATCTTATACTTTAATAATTGCTCATGGTTTATGTTCTTCAGGATTATTTTGTTTAGCTAATATTTCATATGAACGTATAGGAAGACGAAGATTGTTAATTAATAAGGGAATATTAAATTTTATACCTTCAATGGCATTATGATGATTTTTATTAAGTTCTGCTAATATAGCTGCTCCTCCTACTTTAAATTTATTAGGTGAAATTTCTTTAATTAATAGAATTGTAAGATGATCTTGAATTAGTATATTAATATTATCTTTATTATCTTTTTTTAGAGCTGCTTATACTTTATATTTATATGCTTATAGACAACATGGAAAATTATTTTCTGGGGTTTATTCTTTTAGAGGAGGAGTAATTCGTGAATATTTACTTTTATTTTTACATTGATTTCCTTTAAATTTATTAATTTTAAAGAGAGATATATGTATATTATGATTATATTTAAATAGTTTATAAAAATATTGATTTGTGGTGTCAAAGATAAGATTTTAAATCTTTTTAAATCGTGAAATATTTGTCAATTTGTGTAATTAGTTTTGTAAATTTATTTTTTTTTAGAATTTCTTTTTTTGTAATAAGTATAATTTTTATTATAAATGATTATGTAGTTTTTATTGAATGAGAAGTGAGAAGTATTATTTTATTCAATAATAATTACTATAACAATTTTATTAGATTGAATAAGATTAATTTTTATATCTTTTGTTTTAATAATTTCTTCTTTAGTAATTTTTTATAGAAAAGAATATATAGAAAGTGATTATAAAATTAATCGTTTTATTATACTAGTTTTGATATTTGTTACTTCTATAATATTATTAATTATTAGACCAAATTTAATTAGAATTTTATTAGGATGAGATGGTCTTGGTTTAGTTTCTTATTGTTTAGTAATTTATTTTCAAAATGTCAAATCTTATAATGCTGGAATATTAACTGCATTATCTAATCGAATTGGAGATGTAGCTTTATTATTAGCTATTGCTTGAATATTAAATTATGGTAGTTGAAATTTTATTTTTTATTTAGAAGTAATAAAAAATGATTTTGAAATAAGTTTAATTGGTGTATTAGTAATGTTGGCAGCTATAACTAAAAGTGCTCAAATTCCTTTTTCTTCTTGATTGCCAGCTGCTATAGCTGCTCCTACTCCTGTTTCTGCATTAGTTCATTCTTCTACTTTAGTAACAGCTGGGGTTTATTTATTAATTCGGTTTAATATATTAATTAGAAATTCTTGATTGGGAAATTTATTATTATTATTATCTGGGTTAACAATATTTATATCTGGGTTAGGTGCTAATTATGAATTTGATTTAAAAAAAATTATTGCTTTATCTACTTTAAGTCAATTAGGTTTAATAATAAGAATTTTATCTATAGGATTTTATAAATTAGCTTTTTTTCATTTATTAACACATGCTTTATTTAAAGCTTTATTGTTTATATGTGCAGGGGCTATTATTCATAATATAAATAATTCACAAGATATTCGATTGATAGGAGGATTAAGATTAATAATACCTTTAACATCTTCATGTTTTAATATTGCTAATTTAGCTTTATGTGGAATACCTTTTTTAGCAGGATTTTATTCAAAAGATATAATTTTGGAAATAGTATCTTTTTCCTATATTAATTTTTTTTCATTTTTTTTATATTTTTTTTCTACTGGATTAACTGTATGTTATTCTTTTCGATTAGTTTATTATTCAATAACAGGTACTGCAAATTTTTCTTCTTTAAATATATTAAATGATGAAAGTTGAGTTATATTAAAAAGAATAATAGGTTTATTAATTATAAGAATTATTGGTGGAAGAATATTAAGTTGATTAATTTTTCCAACTCCTGTTGTAATTATTTTACCTAAATTATTAAAATTATTAACTTTGATAGTATGTATTGTTGGTGGTTTAAGAGGTTATATTATTTCTAATATTTCTTTATTTTTTTATAATAAGGCTTTAAATAATTATAGTATATCTTATTTTTTAGGTTCAATATGATTTATGCCTTATATTTCTACTTATGGTTTAATTAATTATTCATTAATTATTGGTAAAATAGTAGTAAAATCTTTTGATCAAGGTTGATCTGAATATTTTGGAGGACAACAACTTTATTTAAATTTAATTAAAAATTCTCAATTAAATCAAATATTACAGAATAATAATTAAAATTATGAATTAAAATTAGTAACTTATAAAAAATTGATTTTAATTTTACAATGAAAATGTAATGTTTTATTTAAACTATATAAATTTATAATAGAAGTATTAATGGAATTTAACCATTAAAAAAAAAGTTAACAGCTTTTAACTTGAACATCATACTTCTTTTTAATTGGAATATAAGAATTCAATTCTATCATTAACAGTGATAAGCCTCTTTTTGGCTTCAATTAATAATTAATTATAAATTAGAATAAGGGTAAATTACCTAAGATTAGGTCGAAACTAATTGCAATAAATCGCTTCATATTCAAGGTAGATTGAAATTCAATACTTTTTGAATGCAAATCAAATGTTATAGTTAACTACAACCCTATTATATTAATTAGATCAATTTAATATACCTTGATTTCATTCATGATAAAGTCCTAATAATAAAATTAAAATAAAAATAATTGAAGTAATTGTTCAAATTATTAAATTTGAAAAGTTAATAATTAAAATAATAGGTAAAATTAAAGCAATTTCTACATCAAAAATTAAGAAAATGATGGTAATTAAAAAAAATCGTAAAGAGAAAGGTAATCGAGAAGAAGATTTTGGATCAAATCCACATTCAAATGGGGAAGATTTTTCTCGATCAACAATAGTTTTTTTAGATAAAATTGAAGCTAGTAGTATTACGATTATAGAAATTAATATTACAATTAAACTAATAGTTAAAATTGAAAAAATTACCTATACTATTAATAATAGACTTTATGATTGGAAGTCAAATATACTTTTTATATTATATAGGTAATTTTTTATCCTCCTCATCAATAAATTGATACATAAAGGAATAATCATACAATATCAACAAAATGTCAATATCAAGCAGCAGCTTCAAATCCAAAATGGTGATTTTTTGAGAAATGATTATTTAAATGTCGAATAAAACAAACTAGTACAAAAGTTGTTCCAATTAATACATGAACTCCATGAAATCCTGTTGCTATAAAAAAAGTTGATCCGTAAACAGAATCAGCAATTGTAAAAGGGGCTTCAATATATTCGTAAGCTTGAAGAATTGTGAAATAAATTCCTAATAAGACAGTAAAAAAAAGTCCTTGAGTTGTTTGTGAATAATTATTTTCTATAAGAGCATGATGAGCTCATGTAACAGTAATTCCTGAAGTTAATAAAATAATTGTATTTAATAAAGGAATTTGAAATGGATTAAATGTAATAATTCCTAGTGGAGGTCATGTAGCACCTAATTCAATTGATGGAGAAAGACTTCTATGAAAAAAAGCTCAAAAAAATGAAACAAAAAATAAAATTTCTGAAAGAATAAAAAGAATTATTCCTCAACGTAATCCTGTAGTAACAGCTAATGTATGAAGACCTTGAAAAGTACCTTCTCGTGATACATCTCGTCATCATTGATAAACTGTTAAAATTGTAATTAAATTACCTAGTAAAAATAAAGAATTATCATATTGATGAAATCATTTTACTATTCCAGCAACAGTTGTTATAGCTCCAATTGAAGCTGTTAAAGGTCATGGACTATAATCTACTAAATGAAATGGATGATTTGAATGAGTTGACATTAATTTACTTCTCTAGAATAAAGGGTTCTAAGAACTGCAAATACATATGATTGAATTATTGCAACTGCAGATTCTAAAACTAATAAAGCAATTTGAGTAATTAATAGTAAACTTAATAAAATTGTTGATATTGAGGGTCCTGTATTTCCTAATAATGTTAGTAATAAATGACCAGCAATTATATTAGCAGTTAATCGAACTGCTAATGTTCCTGGTCGGATTACATTTCTAATAGTTTCAATACAAACTATAAATGGTATTAAAATAGCAGGAGTTCCTTGAGGAACTAAATGAGCAAATATATGTTGAGTATTATTAATTCATCCAAATAATATGAAACATAATCATAATGGAAGAGCTAATGAAAGAGTTAAAGTTAAATGACTTGTACTAGTAAAAATATAAGGAAGGACCTATTGGTCCTAAAAGAGTTTTGAATTCTTTATGTAAAATTGATAAAATATTATTTCAAAAAATATGGTATCGGGAAGGTATTAATCAATATATAGATGGAATTATTAAAATTCCTAAGAAAGTTCTTAATCAATTTAATGATAAATTAAAAATACTTGAAGAAGGATCAAATACAGAAAATAAATTAGTTATCATTTTCAATTAAAATAATTTATTTTATATAAATTTTTATTTATTAAAGATTTAGGTATTATAGGATTATATGACTAATAATTTATTATATTAAAAATTATAAATGTAATTGAAAAGATAATAAATAAACTTAATCAACCAATTGGGGCTATTTGAGGAATTAAAAAATATTAGCATAGTATAATAATTTTAGTTTGACAAACTAATGTTATATTTTTAACTAATTTTTTTTCATTAGAAGTAATTGCTAATTTACTATAAAATGGTTTAAGAGACCAGTACTTGCTTTCAGTCATCTAATGAAGAATTTACATTAGAAGTTCATTTGATAAAATAATTTACTGGAATTCTTTCGATTACAATTGGTATGAATCTATGGTTTGCTCCACAAATTTCTGAACATTGACCATAAAATAATCCTGGTCGATTAATTAAAAAATTAGTTTGATTTAATCGACCAGGTGTTCCATCTACTTTTACTCCTAAAGCTGGAATAGTTCAAGAATGGATTACGTCAGCTGCTGTTACTAAAATTCGATTTTGTGAATTTATAGGTAATACAATTCGATTATCTACATCTAATAAACGAAAATTATCTATTGTTAATTCATTTGTGGGAATTATATAAGAATCAAATTCAATATTATTAAAATCTGAATATTCATAGCTTCAATATCATTGATGTCCAATAGCTTTTAAAGTGATTGAAGGTTCATTAATTTCATCTAGTAAATATAATAATCGTAGTGAAGGGAAAGCAATAAATAATAAAATAATTGCTGGTAAAATTGTTCAAATAATTTCAATAGTTTGACCGTGTAATAGGAATCGATTTACATAATTATTAAAAAATAATATAAATATTAAATATCTTACTAGTACAGTAATTATTACTAAAATTATAAGAGTATGATCATGAAAAAAAATTAATTGTTCTATTAAAGGGGAAGAACTATCTTGTAAACCTAAATTTGCTCATGTTGACATTTATTTTCTAATAAAAGTGAAATACTTTATATATGAAGCTTAAATCCATTGCACTAATCTGCCATATTAGAAATTAGTTAATAAAGGCAATTCAGAGTAACTATGTTCTGCAGGAGGAGTATTTTGTAGTCATTCAATTGAAGAATTTAATTGAATAGGGAAAATTACTTGTCGTTGGGAAATTAAACTTTCTCAAATAATATAAAAAAAATATAAAATTCCTCATAATGAAATTGTAGATCCAATTGTAGAAATTACATTTCATGTAGTATATGCATCTGGATAATCTGAATATCGTCGAGGTATTCCAGCTAATCCTAAAAAATGTTGAGGGAAAAAAGTTAAATTTACTCCAATAAATATAATAATAAATTGTCTTTTTAAAAGTTTATTATTTAATGTTAATCCAGTAAATAATGGATATCAATGGATAAATCCTGCTATAATGGCAAATACAGCTCCTATAGATAGTACATAATGAAAGTGGGCTACTACATAATATGTGTCATGTAAAATAATATCAACTGAAGAATTAGCTAGAACTACTCCCGTTAATCCTCCAACGGTAAATAAAAATACAAATCCTAAAGCTCATAAAATAGCAGGAGAATATGTTAGTTGAGTTCCATAAAGAGTTGCTAATCAACTGAAAATTTTAATTCCGGTAGGAACAGCAATAATTATAGTAGCAGTAGTATTACGATTATAGAAATTAATATTACAATTAAACTAATAGTTAAAATTGAAAAAATTACCTATACTATTAATAATAGACTTTATGATTGGAAGTCAAATATACTTTTTATATTATATAGGTAATTTTTTATCCTCCTCATCAATAAATTGATACATAAAGGAATAATCATACAATATCAACAAAATGTCAATATCAAGCAGCAGCTTCAAATCCAAAATGGTGATTTTTTGAGAAATGATTATTTAAATGTCGAATTAAACAAACTAGTAAAAAAGTTGTTCCAATTAATACATGAACTCCATGAAATCCTGTTGCTATAAAAAAAGTTGATCCATAAACAGAATCAGCAATTGTAAAAGGGGCTTCAATATATTCGTAAGCTTGAAGAATTGTGAAATAAATTCCTAATAAGACAGTAAAAAAAAGTCCTTGAGTTGTTTGTGAATAATTATTTTCTATAAGAGCATGATGAGCTCATGTAACAGTAATTCCTGAAGTTAATAAAATAATTGTATTTAATAAAGGAATTTGAAATGGATTAAATGTAATAATTCCTAGTGGAGGTCATGTAGCACCTAATTCAATTGATGGAGAAAGACTTCTATGAAAAAAAGCTCAAAAAAATGAAACAAAAAATAAAATTTCTGAAAGAATAAAAAGAATTATTCCTCAACGTAATCCTGTAGTAACAGCTAATGTATGAAGACCTTGAAAAGTACCTTCTCGTGATACATCTCGTCATCATTGATAAACTGTTAAAATTGTAATTAAATTACCTAGTAAAAATAAAGAATTATCATATTGATGAAATCATTTTACTATTCCAGCAACAGTTGTTATAGCTCCAATTGAAGCTGTTAAAGGTCATGGACTATAATCTACTAAATGAAATGGATGATTTGAATGAGTTGACATTAATTTACTTCTCTAGAATAAAGGGTTCTAAGAACTGCAAATACATATGATTGAATTATTGCAACTGCAGATTCTAAAACTAATAAAGCAATTTGAGTAATTAATAGTAAACTTAATAAAATTGTTGATATTGAGGGTCCTGTATTTCCTAATAATGTTAGTAATAAATGACCAGCAATTATATTAGCAGTTAATCGAACTGCTAATGTTCCTGGTCGGATTACATTTCTAATAGTTTCAATACAAACTATAAATGGTATTAAAATAGCAGGAGTTCCTTGAGGAACTAAATGAGCAAATATATGTTGAGTATTATTAATTCATCCAAATAATATGAAACATAATCATAATGGAAGAGCTAATGAAAGAGTTAAAGTTAAATGACTTGTACTAGTAAAAATATAAGGAAATAAACCTATAAAATTATTAAATAAAATTATAGAAAATAAAGATACAAAAATTAATGTAGATCCATTTATACCTATTGGTCCTAAAAGAGTTTTGAATTCTTTATGTAAAATTGATAAAATATTATTTCAAAAAATATGGTATCGGGAAGGTATTAATCAATATATAGATGGAATTATTAAAATTCCTAAGAAAGTTCTTAATCAATTTAATGATAAATTAAAAATACTTGAAGAAGGATCAAATACAGAAAATAAATTAGTTATCATTTTCAATTAAAAGAATTTATTTTATATAAATTTTTATTTATTAAAGATTTAGGTATTATAGGATTATATGAATAATAATTTATTATATTAAAAATTATAAATGTAATTGAAAAGATAATAAATAAACTTAATCAACCAATTGGGGCAATTTGAGGAATTAAAAAATATTAGCATAGTATAATAATTTTAGTTTGACAAACTAATGTTATATTTTTAACTAATTTTTTTTCATTAGAAGTAATTGCTAATTTACTATAAAATGGTTTAAGAGACCAGTACTTGCTTTCAGTCATCTAATGAAGAATTTACATTAGAAGTTCATTTGATAAAATAATTTACTGGAATTCTTTCGATTACAATTGGTATGAATCTATGGTTTGCTCCACAAATTTCTGAACATTGACCATAAAATAATCCTGGTCGATTAATTAAAAAATTAGTTTGATTTAATCGACCAGGTGTTCCATCTACTTTTACTCCTAAAGCTGGAATAGTTCAAGAATGGATTACGTCAGCTGCTGTTACTAAAATTCGAATTTGTGAATTTATAGGTAATACAATTCGATTATCTACATCTAATAAACGAAAATTATCTATTGTTAATTCATTTGTGGGAATTATATAAGAATCAAATTCAATATTATTAAAATCTGAATATTCATAGCTTCAATATCATTGATGTCCAATAGCTTTTAAAGTGATTGAAGGTTCATTAATTTCATCTAGTAAATATAATAATCGTAGTGAAGGGAAAGCAATAAATAATAAAATAATTGCTGGTAAAATTGTTCAAATAATTTCAATAGTTTGACCGTGTAATAGGAATCGATTTACATAATTATTAAAAAATAATATAAATATTAAATATCTTACTAGTACAGTAATTATTACTAAAATTATAAGAGTATGATCATGAAAAAAAATTAATTGTTCTATTAAAGGGGAAGAACTATCTTGTAAACCTAAATTTGCTCATGTTGACATTTATTTTCTAATAAAAGTGAAATACTTTATATATGAAGCTTAAATCCATTGCACTAATCTGCCATATTAGAAATTAGTTAATAAAGGCAATTCAGAGTAACTATGTTCTGCAGGAGGAGTATTTTGTAGTCATTCAATTGAAGAATTTAATTGAATAGGGAAAATTACTTGTCGTTGGGAAATTAAACTTTCTCAAATAATATAAAAAAAATATAAAATTCCTAATAATGAAATTGTAGATCCAATTGTAGAAATTACATTTCATGTAGTATATGCATCTGGATAATCTGAATATCGTCGAGGTATTCCAGCTAATCCTAAAAAATGTTGAGGGAAAAAAGTTAAATTTACTCCAATAAATATAATAATAAATTGTCTTTTTAAAAGTTTATTATTTAATGTTAATCCAGTAAATAATGGATATCAATGGATAAATCCTGCTATAATGGCAAATACAGCTCCTATAGATAGTACATAATGAAAGTGGGCTACTACATAATATGTGTCATGTAAAATAATATCAACTGAAGAATTAGCTAGAACTACTCCCGTTAATCCTCCAACGGTAAATAAAAATACAAATCCTAAAGCTCATAAAATAGCAGGAGAATATGTTAGTTGAGTTCCATAAAGAGTTGCTAATCAACTGAAAATTTTAATTCCGGTAGGAACAGCAATAATTATAGTAGCAGTAGTATTACGATTATAGAAATTAATATTACAATTAAACTAATAGTTAAAATTGAAAAAATTACCTATACTATTAATAATAGACTTTATGATTGGAAGTCAAATATACTTTTTATATTATATAGGTAATTTTTTATCCTCCTCATCAATAAATTGATACATAAAGGAATAATCATACAATATCAACAAAATGTCAATATCAAGCAGCAGCTTCAAATCCAAAATGGTGATTTTTTGAGAAATGATTATTTAAATGTCGAATTAAACAAACTAGTAAAAAAGTTGTTCCAATTAATACATGAACTCCATGAAATCCTGTTGCTATAAAAAAAGTTGATCCATAAACAGAATCAGCAATTGTAAAAGGGGCTTCAATATATTCGTAAGCTTGAAGAATTGTGAAATAAATTCCTAATAAGACAGTAAAAAAAAGTCCTTGAGTTGTTTGTGAATAATTATTTTCTATAAGAGCATGATGAGCTCATATTACAGTAATTCCTGAAGTTAATAAAATAATTGTATTTAATAAAGGAATTTGAAATGGATTAAATGTAATAATTCCTAGTGGAGGTCAAGTAGCACCTAATTCAATAAATATAATAATATGAAACATAATCATAATGGAAGAGCTAATGAAAGAGTTAAAGTTAAATGACTTGTACTAGTAAAAATATAAGGAAATAAACCTATAAAATTATTAAATAAAATTATAGAAAATAAAGATACAAAAATTAATGTAGATCCATTTATTGGTCCTAAAAGAGTTTTGAATTCTTTATGTAAAATTGATAAAATATTATTTAAAAAAATATGGTATCGGGAAGGTATTAATCAATATATAGATGGAATTATTAAAATTCCTAAGAAAGTTCTTAATCAATTTAATGATAAATTAAAAATACTTGAAGAAGGATCAAATACAGAAAATAAATTAGTTATCATTTTCAATTAAAAGAATTTATTTTATATAAATTTTTATTTATTAAAGATTTAGGTATTATAGGATTATATGAATAATAATTTATTATATTAAAAATTATAAATGTAATTGAAAAGATAATAAATAAACTTAATCAACCAATTGGGGCTATTTGAGGAATTAAAAAATATTAGCATAGTATAATAATTTTAGTTTGACAAACTAATGTTATATTTTTAACTAATTTTTTTTCATTAGAAGTAATTGCTAATTTACTATAAAATGGTTTAAGAGACCAGTACTTGCTTTCAGTCATCTAATGAAGAATTTACATTAGAAGTTCATTTGATAAAATAATTTACTGGAATTCTTTCGATTACAATTGGTATGAATCTATGGTTTGCTCCACAAATTTCTGAACATTGACCATAAAATAATCCTGGTCGATTAATTAAAAAATTAGTTTGATTTAATCGACCAGGTGTTCCATCTACTTTTACTCCTAAAGCTGGAATAGTTCAAGAATGGATTACGTCAGCTGCTGTTACTAAAATTCGAATTTGTGAATTTATAGGTAATACAATTCGATTATCTACATCTAATAAACGAAAATTATCTATTGTTAATTCATTTGTGGGAATTATATAAGAATCAAATTCAATATTATTAAAATCTGAATATTCATAGCTTCAATATCATTGATGTCCAATAGCTTTTAAAGTGATTGAAGGTTCATTAATTTCATCTAGTAAATATAATAATCGTAGTGAAGGGAAAGCAATAAATAATAAAATAATTGCTGGTAAAATTGTTCAAATAATTTCAATAGTTTGACCGTGTAATAGGAATCGATTTACATAATTATTAAAAAATAATATAAATATTAAATATCTTACTAGTACAGTAATTATTACTAAAATTATAAGAGTATGATCATGAAAAAAAATTAATTGTTCTATTAAAGGGGAAGAACTATCTTGTAAACCTAAATTTGCTCATGTTGACATTTATTTTCTAATAAAAGTGAAATACTTTATATATGAAGCTTAAATCCATTGCACTAATCTGCCATATTAGAAATTAGTTAATAAAGGCAATTCAGAGTAACTATGTTCTGCAGGAGGAGTATTTTGTAGTCATTCAATTGAAGAATTTAATTGAATAGGGAAAATTACTTGTCGTTGGGAAATTAAACTTTCTCAAATAATATAAAAAAAATATAAAATTCCTAATAATGAAATTGTAGATCCAATTGTAGAAATTACATTTCATGTAGTATATGCATCTGGATAATCTGAATATCGTCGAGGTATTCCAGCTAATCCTAAAAAATGTTGAGGGAAAAAAGTTAAATTTACTCCAATAAATATAATAATAAATTGTCTTTTTAAAAGTTTATTATTTAATGTTAATCCAGTAAATAATGGATATCAATGGATAAATCCTGCTATAATGGCAAATACAGCTCCTATAGATAGTACATAATGAAAGTGGGCTACTACATAATATGTGTCATGTAAAATAATATCAACTGAAGAATTAGCTAGAACTACTCCCGTTAATCCTCCAACGGTAAATAAAAATACAAATCCTAAAGCTCATAAAATAGCAGGAGAATATGTTAGTTGAGTTCCATAAAGAGTTGCTAATCAACTGAAAATTTTAATTCCGATAGGAACAGCAATAATTATAGTAGCAGAAGTAAAATAAGCACGAGTATCTACATCTATACCTACAGTAAATATATGATGAGCTCAAACAATAAATCCTAATAACCCAATTGCTAATATAGCATAAATTATTCCTAATGAACCAAAAGTTTCCTTTTTTCCTGATTCTTGTCTAATAATATGTGAAATTATTCCAAATCCAGGTAAAATTAAAATATAAACTTCAGGATGTCCAAAAAATCAAAATAAATGTTGATATAAAATAGGATCTCCTCCACCTGCAGGATCAAAAAAAGAAGTATTTAAATTTCGATCTGTTAATAATATAGTAATTGCTCCTGCTAATACTGGTAATGAAAGTAATAATAAAAGAGCTGTAATTACTACAGATCAAACAAATAAAGGTATTCGATCAAAAGTAATTCCAGTTGATCGTATATTAATTACAGTAGTAATAAAATTTACAGCTCCTAAAATTGAAGAAATTCCTGCTAAATGTAAAGAAAAAATAGCTAAATCTACAGAAGCTCCTCCATGAGCAATATTAGATGATAATGGTGGGTAAACAGTTCAACCTGTTCCAGCTCCGTTTTCAACTATGCTTCTTACTAGAAGAAGGGTTAAAGCAGGAGGTAAAAGTCAGAATCTTATATTATTTATTCGAGGAAAAGCTATATCTGGAGCTCCTAATATCAAAGGAACTAATCAATTTCCAAACCCTCCAATTATAATAGGTATTACTATAAAAAAAATTATAATAAAAGCATGAGCTGTTACAATTACATTATAAATTTGAGCATTACCAATTAAAGCACCTGGGTGACCTAATTCAGCTCGAATTAAAATACTTAAAGAGGTTCCCACTATTCCTGATCATGCTCCAAAAATAAAATATAATGTTCCAATATCTTTATGATTAGTAGAGAATAACCATTGTTGCGATTAAATGGCTGAAATTTAGGCAATAGATTGTAAATCTATTCATGGGAATTATTCTCTTTAATCATAAAAGCTTTATAGTCAATAATGACATTAGACTGCAATTCTAAAGGAGTAAATTTTACTAAAGTTTATTCTTTTTAAAATATAAGGTTTAAAAGATTATTCTTATATTTATAGCTTTGAAGGCTATTAGTTTATCTAACTTAAAACCTTAAAATAAAAAATATAAAGAAATAATTATAAATAAACCAAATACAGAAAAGAAAGAATAAATTCAAAAAATTTTTATACTTGAAAGTTTATATGTTGAATATGTTAATCAATTATTTTCATAATAATTAATTATAAATGCTCTATAACATAGTCGTATATAGAAGTATAATGTAATTAAAGTTATTATTACTATAAATGTTAACAAAAATAATTGATTATTTATAGTTAATGCTTGAATTACTAATATTTTAGGTAAAAATCCTAAAAAGGGAGGTAATCCTCCTAATGAAAGTAAATTAAAAAATAAAATAAATTTTATAATTTTTTCATGAAAAAATAATGAAAATAATTGATTAATATGAGAAATTTTAAATATATTAAATATGAAAATTATTGAAAAAGTTAATATTGAATAAAAAATGAAGTAAGTTATTCATAGTAAATTATTATTATATATTGCTGCTAATATTCCACCTAAATGGTTAATAGATGAATATGATATTAGTTTACGTAAAGAAGTTTGATTTAATCCTCCTAATGCTCCGATTAATCTTGATAAAATAATTCTTATAATAATTAATGGTTTAAAAATAATATATGAAATTAATATTAAAGGAGCAATTTTTTGTCAAGTTATTAAAATTAATGCATTTATTCAAGAAAGTCCTTCTATTACATTAGGGAATCAGAAATGAAAAGGAGAAGATCCTCTTTTTAAAAGAAGAGAAGAAAAAATAATTATTTCTATAAAATAATTTGAATCTCTTTTTCTTGAATTTAATATAAATAAAATAACTGCAAATAAAAATACAGAAGAAGCTAATGCTTGTGTTAAAAAATATTTTAATGAAGCTTCTGTAGATATTAATTTATTATCTCTTATTAGGGGGATAAAAGCTAATAAATTAATTTCTAGTCCTATTCATGCACCTAGTCATGAATTAGCTGAAATAGAAATTAATGTTCCTATTATTAGAATATTTAAAAATATGATTTTTGAAGAATTGTTAAAAATTAAAAAGAAAAGGATTAAAACCTTTATAAATGGGGTATGAGCCCAGTAGCTTTATTAGCTTATCTTTTTAATTTTTATTTTAAAATATATTTTAGTGTATGATGCACAAAAGTTTTTGATACTTTTAGAAATAGTTTAATTCTATTGAATATAATGAATGTAATATTATATTACATGATTTACCCTATCAAGGTAATCCTTTTTCAGGCAATTCATTATAATTTTTCATTCAATCTTTAATTTCCAAATAAATAAAAATTCATTTAATCTTTAATTTCCAAATAAATAAAAATCCATTCAATCTTTAATTTCCAAATAAATAACTTTCCATCTAATTTTTGGTTTAAAAATGAATGGATTTTTACCACAATTTTTTTTTTTTTTTTTTTTTCCCTTATTTAAACAATTTTTTTTTTGAGTTAATGAAATTTTTGTTATTAATTAATTTAATAATTAATAATTATAATTAGTATAAATTTATTAAAATTAATTAGTTTTATTTAAAAATTATATAATTTTTAAATTACAATTAAAATTTATTTTAAAAGTTTTTAATTTAATTTAGATAATTAATTTATGCATATATATATATATATATATTTATATAATATAATATATATATTAATTATTAAATTATGTATATATATATATATATTTATATATTATTATATTAATTATATATTAATTAAATATATCATAATAATATATAAATTATTTATATATTATTATAATATATATATAAATGTATTATACTCAAAAAGTTATATATATATAAATATATTAAAATTTAATGTAATAATAGAATTAATTAAATTGTTGGTTTTTTTTTATAGTCTAAATTAATAGATAAATATGGATTAATTAAGCTGTAATGGATCATGTAAGCTGTAATATCAAAATTCATTATTAATACAAATTAATCATGAATTAATTTTAGTAAATGGAGTGAAATAAATAAATAAAAATTCATTTAAAAATTATTTATAATATAAATTTCTTTTTAAAATTTAAATTATTATTAATTATTTTTCATTTTACCATTAATTTTAAATTTTTTAAAAAAAATTTTTAAAAAAAAAATTAAAATTTATTTTAAAAATCTTTAATTTAATTTAGATAATTAATTTATGCATATATATATATATATATATATTTATATAATATAATATATATATTAATTATTAAATTATGTATATATATATATATATTTATATATTATTATATTAATTATATATTAATTAAATATATCATAATAATATATAAATTATTTATATATTATTATAATATATAAATTAATTAACTTTTAATTAAATTTTATTTTTAAAAAAAGGCTGCGTGGCTTTTAACGGCCACGACTTCTTTATTTAGTGCCAAAACCGAAACTGAATTATAACTTAAAGCTAACTTAACTTCTAGCCTAGACTGCAGTTGTTGTTGATGATACGTTGCTGCCACCGTTGCACCTGCCGGGTCGAATATCATGGGAACTCTATGAGCAAGCAGTTCCCGTTATTGTTGACATTGTTCGTAGGTAATGTTGCTGACGCTATGTCTGGGTTTGGTGCACACGTGTTGGATGGAAGAATGTGTGAGAATGAACTTGGCTGTTGTTAACTCCTCCCCCTTTAAGTCCATACGTCCTCGTATGGATATCAGAAAAACGGAAGGCTGTGAATGCTCTTATTCTTTGCGACTTTTCGCAATTCAGAATGTTGGTCGCCTGTTGGTGGATCTTCGTTTTCTAAGGTTGGTTGAGTTGTAGATTCGCCTTGTAGACTAATCTCGCAATGTAGCTCTTTAGCAGAGTTTTGATGATGCTTTCTTTTTAGGTGTTTTAACACAAAAGACAATACTAGCATCAAGGCTATTGCAATTAAGATGATGTTCAATGATAGACTTATGCGGTTCTTCATTTCCAAGTTGTAAAGCATTTGGGAGTTGTTCACATTCATTTCATTTACCATTTCCAGTGAAAGTGTTTTCCTCTGTTCTGAATTTTCCATCGGCTGGACTAATGCAGGCAAAGGTTTAGTTCCCGAAATTTGAGACGTCATATAGGTTCTATTATTGATTTTGATAGTTGAATTGTAGTGGTGTATTACGTATGACCCATTCAACCATAGCGTAGAGTTGTCAGCCTCTATTTCTCCAACGAATTGATTAAGCATTAAAATTCCTTCTTCTATTTCCTCGACCGTAGGAACGTGTTCGTTGTTGGTGGTGGTGCATTTCGAATTCCGGCTCCTCAAGAGATTTGGGATACAGTCGGACTCAGATATGTCTACAATGTTTTCCATATTACAGATATTTAGATTGTTATAAGACTGGCACAATTTCCTTATTCCGAATATTTTATTAGTACAATCCAAAACATAGTTAAAATCTACTTTAGTTATGCTGTCTTTTTTTTTAATGGGTTTGATCAATATTTGTTTACAATGTTTTGGTTCTGTTGTAGGAATACTTATGATGTAAATAATGTTTTGTCCTTCTGTAGCAATTTTTACTTTTGAAAAATGTAATAATTCATCAGTACTTTTGAATGGAATGTCTTCTTTATCGAAAATGTTATTTAATATTTCTATTTCTAGAGATGAGAGGATAAATGAGTTGACGACATTAACTTTGGCCAAATGAATTGCAAGTTCTATATTTGCAATTTCGTCCTTTAGAATTTCGAGTTTATATTTTAATTCAATTATTCTCTCATTTTCCTGAATTTGTTCAGATTTTATTAATTTTATTATTTCATTTGACATATTGGTGATCTCATTAATTTTTTCTATTGTTAATTTGTTAATTATTACTTGGTTATTATTATTTGTTAATACATCGGACATTTTTTCCTGAATAATCTCGAAATCATGGTGGTCTGGGCTACCTGCCAGCCATTTCCATGCCGTGCCAATAAAATCTAGCGAGCGCTTAGATTTAATTTTAGGTTTGAGTCTTGCAATATGGGACTTTATCTGGGATATGGTAAAGGAAAGGTATGGGATTAAGGGATGATGGGATATATTCCTTATAATATTATCTTCAAACTGTCCGACAACGTTCTCGTAACTTTGAAGATTTATGGTATGGACTATCTTGAATGTACCGGTCTGCATTTCTGCCAATCCAGAGTGCATTGCCACCAGTTTCGAGTTGGAGTAGTCCAATATTTGGACTTCCCCTCTGCATAGTACGGACAGTAATAAAAAGCTGGAATGTAATGGATAAATTTAGTTAGTTTCGAATATAACTTTTGTGGACCACCCGTCCACTCTGAGTGACTACTGTGGAGTTGCGATCTTCCTTCACCACTTCTTCCCTGTATCTTTCTGTCAACTTGGTACCTAAACGTTTGTTTACTTTCACGAATATATTCTGCCCTGGAAGATATTCTCTTGGTTCGGTTCTGTCCTTGTTATGGTATTGTAGGTCCTTAGTCTGTTTTCCCTGTAGTCTCTCGATATTTGAATGTCGTGTACGCTCATAACTCCCTGGAGAAAAATCAACGGTTCTGCCAAAAAATAGGTCTACCGGTCTTTTCCCTACCGTTGAATGAACTGAATGGTTGTATTCATTCACGGCCTTCTCTAAAAGTTCCTCGAAATCACGACAGATTGCTTCGGCTTTGATACATCTCATTAATTCCGCTAGAGTGGAGTGGAAGCGTTCTACTTGCCCATTGACCTCACTTCTGTAAGGTGGAGCAGTGAAGACATCAATGCCGAGTTCGTCCTGCATCATGAACATTATGGATGCAGAGTTCAAGGATCGTTCATTATCGATAACGACTGTTTTCGGCACGCCGTAAAGGAACAATATTTCTCTTAGGGGCTTCCGTACGTCTTCCGTGGATTTGCCTTTAAGAGCTCGGACATGTGCATACTTTGAAAATTTGTCTACGGAAGTTAAGACAAGTTTTTTATCTGTAGAAAAGATGTCTACGTGAATCACCTGTCCGGGGTAGGAGGGTATTGGAGTTTGATTTAACATGGGTTTGTTTGGGTGCCGGTCATATTTATTTTGTTTGCAAATTGAGCAGAGTTTCACTATCCTTTTTATTTTACCTAACATTCCAGGAAAATAGTATTTCTCTAGAATTTGGACCTTGTTTTCTTGCGCGTTCCGATGAGCCCTCTTGTGTGTGTCTATTATCAGGTTCTCCTGATCCCATTCCGATGTAATGTCTTCCACAACATTCTGCGAAAAACATGTTTTGTAATTGCGAAAATGGTCAGGATAAATTTCTTGAATTTTTCCCATAATGAACTCGGGTGCTTTTATGCAATTTCTTACAGATGGGTTCAAATATCTCTTCAATATATTGATCAGATTCTCGCGGCAAAATTCCCTCTCTACTATTAAATGTCTATGATATCCTGCAAACACTATTTTGAATTGGTAAGACGGTACCTCTTCAATGGAGAGAAAAATTTGGTTCTTAAATGCATTTATTGGTGCCTCCACACTGTGAACTAAGTGATCTGCGGAGCTCTCGTGACTATGCACTGTACCCGTCAGGGAGTTAACGTTTGTAGTATTTACTCTGGACAATGCATCTGCCACAACGTTTGTCTTTCCCGGTTGATATTTTATTTCATAATTGTATTCTTCAAGAATAGCTTTCCACCTCTTCATCTTGGTGTTATTGTTCTTATTGCTAAGAGCATAAGTGAGAGGCTGGTGGTCGGTATGGATCACTACCTTGGCCGTTCCGTATAGGTAATTTCTCAGAGTATCAAGGGCCCATATTATGGCCAACATTTCCCTTTCGTTGGTGGCATAATGTTCTTCTGTCTGCGAAAGTACTCTGGAGATAAATGTTATAGGTCTTCCGTCTGGGCTAAGCACTGGGCATCGTTAGATGCGTCTGTATTAAGATGAAATTCCCTTTCGTAATTTGGATAATAAAGCATTACATCTCTGGATAATAACGCATTTTTAAGACCATCGATTGCATTTTTTTCTGCATCTCCCAATGTAATTCTAACCTTACTTGACTCGGATCTGGGTATGTTTCCAAAGGGTCCTCTTAACATAGAAGTCAGTGGTTTCGCGATGTCTGCATATCCTTCTATAAATCGTCTATAATAATTGCAAAGTCCTAAAAATTATCGCAGTTGTCGAAGTGTGCTGGGGTAAGGGATATCCACTATGGCCTCTAGGAGGCCAAGAATTCTACCTCATTTTTAAAGAACTCACACTTATCTAATTGGACTTTCATGTTAGCAGAATCTAGTGTCTTAAAAATTTCCTCTAGGTGTTCGAAATGAGACTGTTCATCCTTGCTGAATATAATTATGTCATCAATGTAAACATAACAAGTTTTTCCTATGTAATCTCGTAGTATGTCATCCAATGCTCGCTGGAATATGGAGGGCGCATTTTTTAATCCGAAAGGCAACCTTGTAAATTCATATTTCCCATTGTTAACTGAGAAGGCTGTCTTCTCAATATCTTTCTCCCTTAGAGGAATTTGGTGGAATCCACTTTTTAAATCAATGACAGTGAAAAACTTGTTACCTCCTAATCGTGACAAAACCTCCCCCACTTCTGGTATTGGGTACCTATCAGCAATGGTAATTGAATTTAGTTTCCTGAAATCCACAACAACTCGGTATTTTTTCTTTCCTGATGAGTCCTCTTTTTTTGGTACAACCCATATTGGAGAGTTGTAAGGAGAGCGCGAAGGTCTTATTATCCCATCTCTGAGTAGTTTGCTTATTTCCTCATCGACAATACCTTTCAGTGCCATCGGATATGGATAATTTCTCGTATATGTTGGCGCGTCAGTTGTGGTGCGAATTTCTCCCACTACTCTGGTAGTGTACGTTAAGCTTTCATCGGGATCGGCGAAAAGATTCCTTAGATTGTTAACCATCTGCATTATACGAGATGTTTGGTATTCTGTTAAATGTCCCATACGCATTTCAATATTGTTCACATTCTGTGTAACATACTGGCGTATAGGTATTTTTATACTATTCTTTAGTGAGAAGTAATTCTCGGCTGAATAAATGACGGCTGATAGATCCTTCAAAGTGTCATTGCCCAATATTGCATCGAAAGTCCTCAATCCTGGTAAGATGTACAATTTTATATGTCCAATGTCTTCGCCGAATACGTCTATTAGTGTATGATGAGTAACTAACACATTGCCGGATATGGCGTTTGCTGAAAAAATTTCCTGATTGGGTAGCGGTTCATTAACTAAATTTGATCTGATGTAATTCTTGTTACTTCCTGTGTCTAATAAAATTTTAATTTCTTGTCCGTTCCTCGTTTTGACCGTGAAATATGGCAACGAGGAACTATTTAACCAAAAAAATTAAGGTCTGTAATCATATCTTGGGCTGAATAATCGATTCTATCATTATCATTAACACTTCCGTAATCAAAAGCGTTAAGATATCCGTCGACTTCCTCATTGGCAATGGTTTCGTTATATTCCCCAATCTCGGGTAACGTGCCAATGCCTTCTTCATATAATTCTGGGTCTATTGTTTTATGAGGATCGTCGGTGTGATTACATCCCACTTTAGGGGATGTATTCAAATGGAAGTTTCTCTGGATTTTATTCGTTGGTCCCTGAAAAGATTCCCCCGGTGGTCTTTTAAATGAGGTGTTATTTAACACTGGGCGGTTGACGTAGTTAACCTGTCTGGACTGTATAGATTGATCTATATCCATTGGTTGTGGTCTTTGTGGTGGTTGGCCATTAGTATTATTTCGGAAGAAATGAGGTCCCTGCTTATAGGGTTGATTAAATTCGGGACGATTCTGTCTAAAATTGGGTCTAAACTGTTGATTGCGATCAAAACCATGGGGATTTGAAGAAAACATAGGCTTCTGCATCCGTGGAAGGAGTGGAGGTCTTTGTTGGAATCGAGGTTGTCCTCCAATGTGAGCCAGCTCTGGAAAAAATCCTTGTTTTGGTGCCATGAAATTATGTTGATTAGCACCTGCTCCTCTTAGCTGACCAAGAGTATGATTTGTTCTAAAGTTCATATTTTCCAACTTCAAGCAAATGTGTAGTGCGTGTGGTAAAGAGTTCGGAGCGGAAATTGCCAACAGTTTCGGCAGTTCGCCTTTTAGACCCCTAATAAAGGTATCTAAAGCCTTATCCCTGTAAGCGTTAGTCATATTCAACAAGCTTTTGTCGTCATAATCAAGACATGCTATTTTATCCAATATTAAAGATAAATGCTGATAGACGGCGTGATAGAATTCTGTTACAGTCATATTTCCCTGCCAGAGTGTTGTCATTTGGTACTCTAATGTACTAATATCGCGTTTGTCGGAGTAGTGCATCATAAGACATTTTTTGATCCTTCCCCAGTCAAGTGGTGTTCTATACGATTCTAATGCGGTGTCCGCATCCCCAGTTATTTTAGATCTTATCGTGTGTACAATGGCAAAGTATTTCCCCGATCCCCTTATGCTTTCAAAGAGTTCGAGAATCCTATCTACTGACTTTCGCCACGAATTAAATTCTCCTGGACTCCCAGAAAATTCCCGTAGCCTTTTAACGATATCGGGAATGGAATCTAGTTCCTTTACATTCACCTGAGTAACGGGTAGGTCTCCTACTTCCTCAATAGCTTCCTTTTGGAAAAAACTAGCTATAATAGCACGTACGTCTTCTTGTTGTTTCTGGCTCAGCCCACCCATACTCGAAACAGTTCCCTGGCCCCTTTGAGTTGACGTGGTAGCATTCAAGTTGCTTATATCGAGGGTCCTTTGTAGCCTCTCGGTAATTGCGTCCATTTCTGTCATTTTGGAGAAAATATTGTTGGGCGGATGGGAGGAAAATGAAAATGAGGTTTGGGTAGTTACTTGGGTAGTTACTTAACGTTTACACTAGGTATTTACTTAACGTGTGACAAATTTTCTTAACAAAAAAATATTTATTACTAAAAATTATCTTACACTAAAAGTTCAGCTTCCATGGTTTTCTGCTTACGATGTTGATGTTGGTTCCACTTTCAGTTAATTATTTTTTGTGTCTTTTAATTAATAATTTATTTATTTTAGTCACTCTTTCTCTTTGTTTTTTAAAACTGTGATTCTTTTATTAAAAGAATTGTCACATTACTTTTATTTCTTTGAATTAGTAATTTATTTATTTTATTCGCTCTTTCTCTTAATTTCAAAGTTTTACTTCTTTTCTTAAAAAAAAATTTTTTTTTTTTTTGGATCGTCACTTAACTTTTATTTTTTTGAATTAGTGTTTTTATTTTTTTTATTCACTCTTTTTCTTAATTTCAAAATATAGTTTTACTTCTTTTTTTATTTTTTATTTTTTTTGAATTGTCACTTAACTTTTATTTCTTTTAATTAGTGTTTTTATTTATTTTATTCACTCTTTCTCTTAATTTCAAAATACAGTGTTACTTCTTTTCTTAAATTTTTTTTTTTTTTTTTTTTTTTGTTGTCACTTAACTTTTATTTCTTTTAATTAGTGTTTTTATTCATTTTATTCACTCTTTCTCTTAAATTCAAAAAACTGTAATTATTTTCTTTTCTTAAATCTTTTTTTTTCTTTGATTGATTGTCACTTAACTTTTATTTTCTTTAATTAGCAATTTATTTATTTTGTTCACTCTTTCTCTTAATTTCTAAATACAGTTTTACTCCTGTTCTTAAATGTTTTTTTTCCTCTTTCTTTTTTTTTTATTATTTTTGTATTGTCACTTAACTTTTATTTCTTTTTGAATCTATGTCTATTTCTTAACTAGAACCAAGGCTGCTGACAATAAAAATGTCTCCCGTTTACTTTTTTTTTTTTTTTTTTTTTTTTTTTTTTTTTTTGACTAACACTCAGGGGATGCCCCCTATGAATGCAATGCACTGTGTTAGCGATAGGAAATAAGGGTATTGGAGGGAGGAAAGAGGGAGTAGTGTTTGTTGATGTTTGCCTTGAATTTGATAATGTCATAGCAGGTAGGAAAAACACTTACTGGAAGATTATTCCACATGCGAACAGTACGGCTGAAGAACGAATTTTCTCTATAGTGCGTTGTCCGGTCAACCGGCCATTTGACAATGAACGGATGAGATTCCCTGGATAGCCGAGTATTCCGGCTAAATGTTCTAACTTCAGGGACCAGACGACGGATATCTTCTGAACAGATACCATTAAAATATCTATAGAATAGCGATACACAACCCACATTTCGGCGATGCTGTAGGGAGACAATAGAGCTGGATACCCTACCATCCCCTATCATCGCCACCGCTCTCCTCTGTACACGGTCCAGAAGCTTCAAAGATGTTAATGGAGCCCCTGCCCATATATGCGAGTTGTATTCCATTTTAGGCCGGATGTAGGTGGTGTAAATATTTACGAGATCAGATGGGGTGAAGTATTTCTTGCACCGCTTTAAAAAGCCCAAACACTTGAATGCTTCTTTCGACATTTAGAATATATGGCTAGCCCAGCGAGCATCACCCTGTATCTTCATGCCCAGAACATCAAGAGTATCTGATACGTCGATATCCACACCACCCATAGATATTGACGACGGTGCTGGATCAGTGGAACGTTTGTGTGACAACAAACAGCACTGGGTCTTTTGTGCATTAAAATCTACTCTGTTCATTTGGCCCCACTCACAAATCGTCGCCAAATCGCGGTTAAGTGAGTTATTCATCGTTCGCCTTTTGTCCTCTATCTCCGAGGGACTTGGCCGATGATCAAATGAGTACGAATGACAGAGGTTGCTGTCATCCGCAAAGGAGTAGATCGGGTTCACAGTCTGCCCCAACAGGTCGTCAATGAAAATAAGAAATAGAGAAGGAGAGAGGACAGAGCCTTGTGGAACTCCTGCGGTCAACCTATGCTCGTTGGATGAGACCCCATCTATAACAACTCGTATAGAGCGATCCCTGAGAAAACTCGATATGAATCGAGAGAAGGTACTACCGACACCAAATGCAATAAGTTTTGATATGAGTGCTCCGTGCCAGACCCTATCGAACGCCTTGGAAATATCCAGAGCCACGACCTTACTTTCACCAAGGGCGTGAATAGATCGACTCCATCGCTCCGAAAGGAACGCCATCAGGTCTCCAGTAGATCGGTTTCTACGGAAGCCATACTGTCGATCATTTAGAAGGCCGTTAGACTCTAAATACTTAACAAGATGGTGGTTAACCATGCTCTCCATAACCTTCGAGAGCGCAGAACATATTGCAATTGGACGGTAATTCGCAGGATTAGTATCCTCACCTTTCTTGGGGATCGGCTGAACATTGGCAACTTTCCAACGTGAAGGGTAAATACCAGCACGGTACGACATGTTGAAAAGATTGCGCAATGGACGAGCTAGCGTCGAAGAGCACTTACATAGGACAAGTGCTGAAATGCCATCCGGGCCCGGAGTTTTGTTTACATTGAGATCTGCAAGAACCCTTTTAACGCCACGTGTTCGAAAAAATATCTGAGGCATCGAAGTAGATACGTTTTCGATTACGGGGAGTGGTTGACTGCTGTCTGGCAAAGATGAATTCTTTGCAAATATTTCAGCCAGAAGGTTAGCTTTGTCAACCGGGTCAGTGAATATCTGGTCATCGTTAACGAGAGTTGGGATAGAAGATGAAGAATTGTCCCTTACTCTTTTAACAAATGCCCCAAAAGCTCTTACTTCCCCTGGGAGTAGAAAGAACTTTAGCACGAAGACGCTGTTCGTGAAGAAGTTTTTCGCGCCTAAGTACCCTGGCACACGATGATCTTGCCTGTTTGCGTAACAGCTCAGTATTGGCATTTTTATTTAAACGCCAATTTCTGAACGCTTCCTCTTTAGATCTGACAGCTTCTTTGCATGCCTGATTAAACCAACAATTCTTTGAAGATTTAATCGAAGTAGACTTCGATGGAATAAATGTGTTTATACCGAGAAGAATTATTTTCTCAACCATTTCAGCAGCAGCATCGACATTACTGTCTAGGAAACATAGTTTCCAGTTAAATTGCTGGTAAAAATTGTTGAGCTCGACCCAACGTGCCTTTTCGTATATATACATTGTCCGCTTCGTGACTGGTTTTGAAGTGGCTCGAAGATCGGAGAACGAAAAGGATGCTGAAATAGTGCAATGATCTGAGTTGCCAAGAGGTGCAAGGATGTTAACCTCGTACTTTTCAGGGTGGGAGGTTAAAAAAAGGTCAAGAATATTTTGTTGTTGCCCTTCAACACGCGGAATGTGTGTTGGTTCATTCACTAATTGCGCCAAGTCATTGTGCGCGGCAAAAAGCTCAGCGTACTGGCCCTCCGGAGATGTATGGCTCGAATGGGAAAGCCAAGAATTATTGTGGACATTGAAATCCCCAGCAACCACAATTTCACTGTCCGGATAATCTTCTAAGACTTTTGAAATAGAGTCAGAAAGGGCGTCGAAGCCGTTTAGGGTAGCCTCCCTTTCCAAATTTGGACTTCTATAAAGAAACCCGAAGTGTAATAGGTGCGATCCAATCCTGAACTTAACCCAGAGGGAGTTAAATTCTGGATCTTGTGAGTTCAAATGTTGCTGACTCTGGAACACAACACCGTTACGTATATATAACACAAGACCTCTGTGAGAAAAAAAAGAGGAGAGAGTGTGATAACCAGGAATGTGAAAATCCTGTGGATCAGAATCCTCACACACCTGGGTCTCACATAGAGCGAGGACATCCGGCCTATGGAAACTAATATGAGAGTATACCGCAAAATAATTCGACCTCAGCCCGCGAATGTTTGCAAAGTGAATTTTGTATTTACCTACCATGACACTACCAAACAAAAGACAACATCAAAGCAAAATCACAAATAGTGCTGCCCCCCTCCCGCCACTGTTGTTTCTGTTGGTTGTTCAGTGTTATGCCTACAACAACCAACAGAACAGCGACGAGAAGAACGCAGAACTATTTGTGATATGCGAACGGGAAAAAGGAGGGGGGAACACAAATGCAAGACGGTATGGGGGGCATAAAAAAGCCCTTAGTGTAGTCTTTTATGTGTTGGTGTGTTGATGCGTGGTGCTGGTTAAGCCTAAGCCTTCGTCTAGCCTCAGGATACGAAGGGCCCCACGTTGGGCGCCAATTAATTAACTTTTAATTAAATTTTATTTTTAAAAAAAGGCTGCGTGGCTTTTAACGGCCACGACTTCTTTATTTAGTGCCAAAACCGAAACTGAATTATAACTTAAAGCTAACTTAACTTCTAGCCTAGACTGCAGTTGTTGTTGATGATACGTTGCTGCCACCGTTGCACCTGCCGGGTCGAATATCATGGGAACTCTATGGGCAAGCAGTTCCCGTTATTGTTGACATTGTTCGTAGGTAATGTTGCTGACGCTATGTCTGGGTTTGGTGCACACGTGTTGGATGGAAGAATGTGTGAGAATGAACTTGGCTGTTGTTAACTTATATATAAATGTATTATACTCAAAAAGTTATATATATATAAATATATTAAAATTTAATGTAATAATAGAATTAATTAAATTGTTGGTTTTTTTTTATAGTCTAAATTAATAGATAAATATGGATTAATTAAATATTTATATATTAATATATATCTATTAATCTTACTTAGTATAGTAATCAAGTTCGTGATCATGTAAGCTGTAATATCAAAATTCATTATTAATACAAATTAATCATGAATTAATTTTAGTAAATGGAGTGAAATAAATAAATAAAAATCCATTTAAAAATTATTTATAATATAAATTTCTTTTTAAAATTTAAATTATTAAAATTTATTTTAAAAATCTTTAATTTAATTTAGATAATTAATTTATGCATATATATATATATATATATATATTTATATAATATAATATATATATTAATTATTAAATTATGTATATATATATATATATTTATATATTATTATATTAATTATATATTAATTAAATATATCATAATAATATATAAATTATTTATATATTATTATAATATATATATAAATGTATTATACTCAAAAAGTTATATATATATAAATATATTAAAATTTAATGTAATAATAGAATTAATTAAATTGTTGGTTTTTTTTATAGTCTAAATTAATAGATAAATATGGATTACTTAAATATTTATATATTAATATATATCTATTAATCTTACTTAGTATAGTAATCAAGTTCGTGATCATGTAAGCTGTAATATCAACATTCATTATTAATACAAATTAATCATGAATTAATTTTAGTAAATGGAGTGAAATAAATAAATAAAAATCCATTTAAAAATTATTTATAATATAAATTTCTTTTTAAAATTTAAATTATTATTAATTATTTTTCATTTTACCATTAATTTTAAATTTTTTAAAAAATTTTTTTAAAAAAAAAATTAAAATTTATTTTAAAAATCTTTAATTTAATTTAGATAATTAATTTATGCATATATATATATATATATATTTATATAATATAATATATATATTAATTATTAAATTATGTATATATATATATATATATTTATATATTATTATATTAATTATATATTAATTAAATATATCATAATAATATATAAATTATTTATATATTATTATAATATATATATAAATGTATTATACTCAAAAAGTTATATATATATAAATATATTAAAATTTAATGTAATAATAGAATTAATTAAATTGTTGGTTTTTTTTATAGTCTAAATTAATAGATAAATATGGATTAATTAAATATTTATATATTAATATATATCTATTAATCTTACTTAGTATAGTAATCAAGTTCGTGATCATGTAAGCTGTAATATCAAAATTCATTATTAATACAAATTAATCATGAATTAATTTTAGTAAATGGAGTGAAATAAATAAATAAAAATTCATTTAAAAATTTTTTATAATATAAATTTCTTTTTAAAATTTAAATTATTATTAATTATTTTTCATTTTACCATTAATTTTAAATTTTTTAATTTTTTTTTTAAAAATTTAGAATTTTATAAAATTTAAAAATTTTTATTAAAAAAAAAAATTTTAAATTTTATTTACTAATTTTATTTATTAATATTAAAATATATAATATTAATTTTATTTATATGTGTATATAATTTTATTTTAAAATGTTTAATTAAAATAATTATAATTAAATTTATTTACTAAATTTTAAATTGAAATTATATTATTAGGGGTAATAGAATTAAATTTTCTTTTATTTTTAGATAATTTCATTTTTTATTGGGAAATTTAGAACTAATAAAAATTATATAAATAAATATTTATTTTTTAAATTTTATTTACTAATTTTATTTATTAGTATTAAAATATATAATATTAATTTTATTTATATGTGTATATAATTTTATTTTAAAATGTTTAATTAAAATAATTATAATTAAATTTATTTACTAAATTTTAAATTGAAATTATATTATTAGGGGTAATATAATTAAATTTTCTTTTATTTTTAGATAATTTCATTTTTATCGGGGATTTTAGAACTAATAAAAATTATATAAATAAACATTTATTTTTAAAATTTTATTTACTAATTTTATTTATTAGTATTAAAATATATAATATTAATTTTATTTATATGTGTATATAATTTTATTTTAAAATGTTTAATTAAAATAATTATAATTAAATTTATTTACTAAATTTTAAATTGAAATTATATTATTAGGGGTAATATAATTAAATTTTCTTTTATTTTTAGATAATTTCATTTTTATCGGGGATTTTAGAACTAATAAAAATTATATAAATAAACATTTATTTTTTAAATTTTATTTACTAATTTTATTTATTAGTATTAAAATATATAATATTAATTTTATTTATATGTGTATATAATTTTATTTTAAAATGTTTAATTAAAATAATTATAATTAAATTTATTTACTAAATTTTAAATTGAAATTATATTATTAGGGGTAATATAATTAAATTTTCTTTTATTTTTAGATAATTTCATTTTTATCGGGGATTTTAGAACTAATAAAAATTATATAAATAAACATTTATTTTTTAAATTTTATTTACTAATTTTATTTATTAGTATTAAAATATATAATATTAATTTTATTTATATGTGTATATAATTTTATTTTAAAATGTTTAATTAAAATAATTATAATTAAATTTATTTACTAAATTTTAAATTGAAATTATATTATTAGGGGTAATATAATTAAATTTTCTTTTATTTTTAGATAATTTCATTTTTTATTGGGAAATTTAGAACTAATAAAAATTATATAGATAAATATTTAAAAATAAATAAATATTTATTTTTATTATTATAATTTACTATTTAAATTTATTTAAAAATGAATGGATTTTTACCACAATTTTTTTACTACAATTTTTTTTTGTTTAAAGTTTGATTTTAGCTTGTAGATTTGTTATTAATTTAATTTACATGTACATTTTTGTATGAATATTTATTTATTTAAATAATTAATTAATTTTTATATTCGCAGTAATTAATATTATAAATTAAAGAAATTTAGAAATAGTAATATTAAAGAGTATTGGCTAAATTTGTGCCAGCAGCCGCGGTTACACTAATGATACAAATAAATTTTTATTAGTTGAAGTTAAATTGATTATATTTAAAGTTAAATTAAATTTATTAGGTGAAATTTTAAATTTAAATTTTTTTATGAAAAATAATTAAAGCTTAAAAATTTTAGTAATAAACTAGGATTAGATACCCTATTATTTAAAATGTAAATAAATAAAATTAAAGTAGTAATAGTTATGTTCTTGAAACTTAAAAAATTTGGCGGTATTTTAGTCTATTCAGAGGAACCTGTTCTATAATCGATATTCCACGATGTACCTTACTTAAATTTGTATTCAGTTTATATACCGTCGTTATTAGAATATTTTATAAGAATGTTAATTTTCATAATTTTAAAAAAGAAAGTATATCAGATCAAGGTGTAGCTAATATTTAAGAAGAAATGGGTTACAATAAATATATTTAAACGGATTTAAATATGAAAAATTTTTTAAAGGTGGATTTGATAGTAAAATTATAAAGATAAATAATTTGATTTTAGCTCTAAAATATGTACATATCGCCCGTCACTCTTATTACTAAGGTAAGATAAGTCGTAACATAGTAGATGTACCGGAAGGTGTCTCTAGAATGCAATTTAAAGCTTAATTAGTAAAGTATTTCATTTACATTGAAAAGATTTTTGTGCAAATCATTATAAATTGATTAAATTTTATTTATTAATTTTTTTTTTTAAAAAATAATTTATTAAAAATAATTATATAAATATATGTTTTAGTATTTTTTAAATAAAAAATAATTTTAATTATAGTTTAATAGTATTGTGAAAGAAAATTGAAATAATTTGAAAAATTATTATTGTAAAAGAAAATTTAATTTATTGTACCTTGTGTATCAGGGTTTATTTAATAAAAATTATATATAAATAATTTTCTCGATTTTAAAAGAGTTAATATATTATAAAAGTTAATGTAGTAAAATTATTTTTAATAGTATATTAGAAATGAAATGTTATTCGTTTTTAAAGGTATCTAGTTCTTTAAGAAATAAATTTAATTTAGAAATTTTATATTATTTAATTAGTTATATTAATTAAATAAATATTTAATTTTAATATTTTATGGGATAAGCTATAAAATAAATTATTAAAAATTTATAAATAAATTAATAAATATAAGCTTAGAAGTAGTTATTATTAATAAAATTGTTATAATTTATTTTATAAATAAAATTATTTATTAAATTTTAATTTTTTATTAAAGTATTTATTATAATTTAAAAAATAAAAAAATAATGATAAAATTAGTATATAATTAATGTAAAATTAATTTGTATTGAAAAGTTTTTATAAAGAATTCGGCAAAATAAGTATTCGCCTGTTTAACAAAAACATGTCTTTTTGAAATATATTTAAAGTCTAACCTGCCCACTGAAATTTTTTAAATGGCCGCAGTATACTAACTGTGCAAAGGTAGCATAATCATTAGTCTTTTAATTGAAGGCTGGTATGAATGGTTGGACGAGATATTAACTGTTTCATAAATATTTATATTAGAATTTTATTTTTTAGTCAAAAAGCTAAAATTAATTTAAAAGACGAGAAGACCCTATAAATCTTTATATTTATTTTATTAAAATTTTTTAGAATATTTTTATTTTAATAATAGATAATATTTTATTGGGGTGATATTAAAATTTATTAAACTTTTAATTATTTATATCATTAATTAATGAATAATTGATCCGTTATTAACGATTAAGAAATTAAGTTACTTTAGGGATAACAGCGTAATTTTTTTGGATAGTTCATATCGATAAAAAAGATTGCGACCTCGATGTTGGATTAAGATATAATTTTAGGTGTAGCCGCTTAAATTTTAAGTCTGTTCGACTTTTAAATTCTTACATGATCTGAGTTCAGACCGGCGTAAGCCAGGTTGGTTTCTATCTTTAAAAAATAAAAATATTTCAGTACGAAAGGACCTAATATTTAATAAATTATTATTTTTATATTGAAAATTATTAATATAACAACTATTTTGGCAGATTAGTGCAATAAATTTAGAATTTATTTATGTGGATTTTTACCACAATTAGTACTTGTTTTTTTTTGAAAATATTTTATTTATTATTAGAAGATTATTATTAATTATTTTTGTATTAGTAAGAGTTGCTTTTTTGACTCTTTTGGAACGAAAAGTTTTAGGATATATTCAAATTCGAAAAGGTCCTAATAAAGTTGGAATTATAGGAATTTCTCAACCTTTTTGTGATGCAATTAAATTATTTACTAAGGAACAAAGTTATCCATTGTTATCAAATTATATTTCTTATTATTTTTCTCCAATTTTTTCTCTTTTTTTATCTTTATTAGTTTGAATATGTATACCTATATTTATTAAACTTTTTTCTTTTAATTTAGGTTTATTATTTTTTTTATGTTGTACTAGTTTAGGAGTTTATACTGTTATAATTGCTGGTTGATCTTCTAATTCTAATTATGCTTTATTAGGTGGTTTACGAGCAGTTGCTCAAACTATTTCTTATGAAGTTAGTATGGCATTAATTTTATTAAGATTTATTTTTTTAATTGGAGGTTATAACATATTAATATTTTATAAATATCAATTATTTATTTGGTTTTTATTTATTATATTACCTGTTGCATTAGTTTGATTTAGAATTTCTTTAGCAGAAACTAATCGTACTCCTTTTGATTTTGCTGAAGGAGAATCTGAATTAGTTTCTGGATTTAATGTTGAATATAGAAGAGGAGGATTTGCTTTAATTTTTTTGGCTGAATATGCTAGTATTTTATTTATAAGTATACTATTTTGTGTAATATTTTTAGGGGGAGATGTATTTTCAATTTTTTTTTTTTTAAAATTAACTTTTATCTCTTTTATATTTATTTGAGTTCGAGGTACATTACCTCGATTTCGTTATGATAAATTAATATATTTAGCTTGAAAAAGTTTTTTACCATTTTCTTTGAATTTTTTATTATTTTTTATAGGATTTAAAATTTTTTTATTATATTTATTATAATGAATTAAATTTAGTATAATTATAAGTTAATAAAAATTTTAATTTTTATCTTACGTTTTCAAAACATATGCTTATTTCAAGCTCATTAACTAATTTAATAAATTATCTCATCATTTAGAAATTAATGGGTTAAATATAAAGTAAGAAAAATAAATAATTGTTAAAATTTGACCTACTAATACGTAAGGATCTTCTACTGGTCGTGCACCAATTCAAGTTAATAAAATAACTGTAATTACTATTATTCAAAATATAATTTGATTAATAGGATAAAATTGTATTCCTTGAAATTTTCTTAAATGATAGAAAGGTAAAATTGCTAAAATTGCAATAGATAATACTAAAGCAATTACTCCTCCTAATTTATTAGGAATTGATCTAAAATAGCATAAGCAAATAAGAAATATCATTCTGGTTGAATATGAATTGGAGTTACTAATGGATTAGCTGGAATAAAATTATCTGGATCTTCTAGTAAATTAGGACTAATTAATACTAATAAAATTAAAATTATTGTTATAATAATGAATCCTACAATATCCTTATATGTAAAATAAGGGTGGAAAGGAATTTTGTCAATATTAGAATTTAAACCAATGGGATTATTTGATCCTGTTTGATGTAAAAATAATAAATGAATTATTACTATAGCAAGTACAATAAAAGGTAAAATAAAATGAAAAGTAAAGAATCGTGTAAGAGTTGCATTATCAACAGCAAATCCTCCTCATACTCATTGTACTAAATCAATTCCTAAATATGGAATTGCAGATAATAAATTTGTAATGACAGTGGCACCTCAAAAAGATATTTGACCTCAAGGTAGTACATAACCTATAAATGCAGTTCCTATTACTAAAAATAAAATAATTACTCCTACTAATCATGTAGGAGTATATAAATATGAATTATAATATATTCCTCGACCTACATGTAAATAAATACAAATAAAAAAGAATGATGCACCATTAGCATGTATAGTTAGTAATAATCATCCATAATTTACATCTCGACAAATATGATTAACTCTATTAAAAGCTATATTTACATCTGCTGTATAATGTATAGCTAAAAATAATCCTGTTAAAATTTGAATAATTAAACATAATCCTAGTAATGATCCAAAATTTCATCATGATGAAATATTTCTTGGGGCGGGAAGATCTACTAATGCATTATTAGCAATTTTAATAATAGGGTGTTTAGTTCGTATAGGTTTATTCATTAGTTTATTATAGATCGTAGTGGTCCTTGATTTAATTTAGAGATTTTTACCACAGCAATTAATGTAATTAATAAATAATTTATTAATAAGATAGTTAATAGATTTATTGGATAATTATATAATTTGTTTAAAGATAAAGAATTTTCTTTAATATAAGAGGTTATATTTGAAATAGAATTAATTTCTATATTTGAATATTGTAAAATTAAATTTTTATCTATAAAAAATAAAATAAATATTGAAATAATGAAAATAATAATGGAAATAAATAATAATTTAATTGAAAATGAAAATATTTCATTTGAAGCTAAGGATGTAACATAAATAAATAAAACTAATATACCTCCTAAAAAAACTAAAAATAGGATATATGAAAATCAAAATGTTTTAGTTATTAATCCTGATATTATTGATACTAATGTTGTTTGTATAAGTAAAGTTAATCCTATAGCTAAAGGATGTTTTATGTTCATAAAAATGAAATTAAAAATAAATAAAATTGATATTAAAATTCATTGTATAATGTCAAGTGATAGTTTATTTAAAATATTAATTTTGGGGATTAATGATAAAGGAATTTCCTTTTCACTTGAAGTTTTAAAAGATTATTCTTATTTTTGATTTACAAGACCAATGTTTTTATTAAACTATTAAAACTAATGTTAATAATTTTAAATTGAAGTTTACCAAGAATTTTATTTATTATAGGATTATTTACTTTTGTTTCTAATCGTAAACATTTATTATCTATATTATTAAGTTTAGAATATATTGTTTTAAGTTTATTTTATTTATTATTTATTTATTTAAATATATTAAATTTTGAAAATTTTTTTAGAATAATATTTTTAACTTTTAGAGTATGTGAAGGTGCATTAGGACTTTCTATTTTAGTTTCAATAATTCGTACTCATGGTAATGATTATTTTCAAAGATTTAATATTTTACAATGTTAAAAATTATTATTATAATTTTATTTTTATTTCCTTTATGTTTTATAAGTAATATTTATTGAATGGTTCAAATTTTTTTGTTTTTAATTAGTTTTATTTTTATTTTAATAAATATATATTCTAATTATTTTATATCTATTTCTTATATATTTGGATGTGATTTAATTTCTTATGGATTAATTTTATTAAGATTATGAATTGTTTCTTTAATATTAATAGCAAGTGAATCTATTTTTAAAAATAATAATTATACTAATTTATTTTTATTGAATATTATTTTTTTATTAATTATATTAGTTTTAACTTTTAGAAGAATAAGATTATTTATGTTTTATTTATTTTTTGAAAGTAGATTAATTCCAACTTTATTTTTAATTTTAGGTTGAGGTTATCAGCCTGAACGATTACAAGCTGGAATATATTTGTTATTTTATACATTGTTAGTTTCATTACCTATATTAATTGGAATTTTTTATTTGTATAAATTTACTGGTTCAATAAATTTTTATTTATTAAGAAATTATATATTTAATTTTGAAATTCTTTATTTTTCATTAATAATAGCTTTTTTAGTAAAAATACCAATATTTTTAGTTCATTTATGATTACCTAAAGCTCATGTAGAAGCTCCTGTTTCTGGTTCAATAATTTTAGCTGGAATTATATTAAAATTGGGAGGTTATGGTTTATTACGAGTTTTTCCATTTTTACAATTAATAGGTTTAAAATTTAATTTTATTTGAATTTCTATTAGATTAGTAGGGGGGGTATTAGTTAGATTAATTTGTTTGCGTCAAACTGATTTAAAATCTTTAATTGCTTATTCTTCAGTTGCTCATATAGGAATCGTTTTAGCAGGTTTGATAACGTTAAGATATATAGGAATTTGTGGATCTTATACTTTAATAATTGCTCATGGTTTATGTTCTTCAGGATTATTTTGTTTAGCTAATATTTCATATGAACGTATAGGAAGACGAAGATTGTTAATTAATAAGGGAATATTAAATTTTATACCTTCAATGGCATTATGATGATTTTTATTAAGTTCTGCTAATATAGCTGCTCCTCCTACTTTAAATTTATTAGGTGAAATTTCTTTAATTAATAGAATTGTAAGATGATCTTGAATTAGTATATTAATATTATCTTTATTATCTTTTTTTAGAGCTGCTTATACTTTATATTTATATGCTTATAGACAACATGGAAAATTATTTTCTGGGGTTTATTCTTTTAGAGGAGGAGTAATTCGTGAATATTTACTTTTATTTTTACATTGATTTCCTTTAAATTTATTAATTTTAAAGAGAGATATATGTATATTATGATTATATTTAAATAGTTTATAAAAATATTGATTTGTGGTGTCAAAGATAAGATTTTAAATCTTTTTAAATCGTGAAATATTTGTCAATTTGTGTAATTAGTTTTGTAAATTTATTTTTTTTTAGAATTTCTTTTTTTTGTAATAAGTATAATTTTTATTATAAATGATTATGTACTTTTTATTGAATGAGAAGTGGTTTCAATAAATTCAATAATAATTACTATAACAATTTTATTAGATTGAATAAGACTAATTTTTATATCTTTTGTTTTAATAATTTCTTCTTTAGTAATTTTTTATAGAAAAGAATATATAGAAAGTGATTATAAAATTAATCGTTTTATTATACTAGTTTTGATATTTGTTACTTCTATAATATTATTAATTATTAGACCAAATTTAATTAGAATTTTATTAGGATGAGATGGTCTTGGTTTAGTTTCTTATTGTTTAGTAATTTATTTTTAAAATGTCAAATCTTATAATGCTGGAATATTAACTGCATTATCTAATCGAATTGGAGATGTAGCTTTATTATTAGCTATTGCTTGAATATTAAATTATGGTAGTTGAAATTTTATTTTTTATTTAGAAGTAATAAAAAATGATTTTGAAATAAGTTTAATTGGTGTATTAGTAATGTTGGCAGCTATAACTAAAAGTGCTCAAATTCCTTTTTCTTCTTGATTGCCAGCTGCTATAGCTGCTCCTACTCCTGTTTCTGCATTAGTTCATTCTTCTACTTTAGTAACAGCTGGGGTTTATTTATTAATTCGGTTTAATATATTAATTAGAAATTCTTGATTGGGAAATTTATTATTATTATTATCTGGGTTAACAATATTTATATCTGGGTTAGGTGCTAATTATGAATTTGATTTAAAAAAAATTATTGCTTTATCTACTTTAAGTCAATTAGGTTTAATAATAAGAATTTTATCTATAGGATTTTATAAATTAGCTTTTTTTCATTTATTAACACATGCTTTATTTAAAGCTTTATTGTTTATATGTGCAGGGGCTATTATTCATAATATAAATAATTCACAAGATATTCGATTGATAGGAGGATTAAGATTAATAATACCTTTAACATCTTCATGTTTTAATATTGCTAATTTAGCTTTATATGGAATACCTTTTTTAGCAGGATTTTATTCAAAAGATATAATTTTGGAAATAGTATCTTTTTCCTATATTAATTTTTTTTCATTTTTTTTATATTTTTTTTCTACTGGATTAACTGTATGTTATTCTTTTCGATTAGTTTATTATTCAATAACAGGTACTGCAAATTTTTCTTCTTTAAATATATTAAATGATGAAAGTTGAGTTATATTAAAAAGAATAATAGGTTTATTAATTATAAGAATTATTGGTGGAAGAATATTAAGTTGATTAATTTTTCCAACTCCTGTTGTAATTATTTTACCTAAATTATTAACTTTGATAGTATGTATTGTTGGTGGTTTAAGAGGTTATATTATTTCTAATATTTCTTTATTTTTTTATAATAAGGCTTTAAATAATTATAGTATATCTTATTTTTTAGGTTCAATATGATTTATGCCTTATATTTCTACTTATGGTTTAATTAATTATTCATTAATTATTGGTAAAATAGTAGTAAAATCTTTTGATCAAGGTTGATCTGAATATTTTGGAGGACAACAACTTTATTTAAATTTAATTAAAAATTCTCAATTAAATCAAATATTACAGAATAATAATTTAAAAATCTATTTATTAACATTTGTATTTTGAATTATTATTATTTATTTATTTATAATTTTATTTTATTCAAATAGCTTATAATTAGAGTATGACATTGAAGATGTTAGGGAGATTATTTAAATCTTTGAATATAATGAATTAAAATTAGTAACTTATAAAAAATTGATTTTAATTTTACAATGAAAATGTAATGTTTTATTTAAACTATATAAATTTATAATAGAAGTATTAATGGAATTTAACCATTAAAAAAAAAGTTAGCAGCTTTTAACTTGAACATCATACTTCTTTTTAATTGGAATATAAGAATTCAATTCTATCATTAACAGTGATAAGCCTCTTTTTGGCTTCAATTAATAATTAATTATAAATTAGAATAAGGGTAAATTACCTAAGATTAGGTCGAAACTAATTGCAATAAATCGCTTCATATTCAAGGTAGATTGAAATTCAATACTTTTTGAATGCAAATCAAATGTTATAGTTAACTACAACCCTATTATATTAATTAGATCAATTTAATATACCTTGATTTCATTCATGATAAAGTCCTAATAATAAAATTAAAATAAAAATAATTGAAGTAATTGTTCAAATTATTAAATTTGAAAAGTTAATAATTAAAATAATAGGTAAAATTAAAGCAATTTCTACATCAAAAATTAAGAAAATGATGGTAATTAAAAAAAATCGTAAAGAGAAAGGTAATCGAGAAGAAGATTTTGGATCAAATCCACATTCAAATGGGGAAGATTTTTCTCGATCAACAATAGTTTTTTTAGATAAAATTGAAGCTAGTAGTATTACGATTATAGAAATTAATATTACAATTAAACTAATAGTTAAAATTGAAAAAATTACCTATACTATTAATAATAGACTTTATGATTGGAAGTCAAATATACTTTTTATATTATATAGGTAATTTTTTATCCTCCTCATCAATAAATTGATACATAAAGGAATAATCATACAATATCAACAAAATGTCAATATCAAGCAGCAGCTTCAATTCCAAAATGGTGATTTTTTGAGAAATGATTATTTAAATGTCGAATTAAACAAACTAGTAAAAAAGTTGTTCCAATTAATACATGAACTCCATGAAATCCTGTTGCTATAAAAAAAGTTGATCCATAAACAGAATCAGCAATTGTAAAAGGGGCTTCAATATATTCGTTAGCTTGAAGAATTGTGAAATAAATTCCTAATAAGACAGTAAAAAAAAGTCCTTGAGTTGTTTGTGAATAATTATTTTCTATAAGAGCATGATGAGCTCATGTAACAGTAATTCCTGAAGTTAATAAAATAATTGTATTTAATAAAGGAATTTGAAATGGATTAAATGTAATAATTCCTAGTGGAGGTCATGTAGCACCTAATTCAATTGATGGAGAAAGACTTCTATGAAAAAAAGCTCAAAAAAATGAAACAAAAAATAAAATTTCTGAAAGAATAAAAAGAATTATTCCTCAACGTAATCCTGTAGTAACAGCTAATGTATGAAGACCTTGAAAAGTACCTTCTCGTGATACATCTCGTCATCATTGATAAACTGTTAAAATTGTAATTAAATTACCTAGTAAAAATAAAGAATTATCATATTGATGAAATCATTTTACTATTCCAGCAACAGTTGTTATAGCTCCAATTGAAGCTGTTAAAGGTCATGGACTATAATCTACTAAATGAAATGGATGATTTGAATGAGTTGACATTAATTTACTTCTCTAGAATAAAGGGTTCTAAGAACTGCAAATACATATGATTGAATTATTGCAACTGCAGATTCTAAAACTAATAAAGCAATTTGAGTAATTAATAGTAAACTTAATAAAATTGTTGATATTGAGGGTCCTGTATTTCCTAATAATGTTAGTAATAAATGACCAGCAATTATATTAGCAGTTAATCGAACTGCTAATGTTCCTGGTCGGATTACATTTCTAATAGTTTCAATACAAACTATAAATGGTATTAAAATAGCAGGAGTTCCTTGAGGAACTAAATGAGCAAATATATGTTGAGTATTATTAATTCATCCAAATAATATGAAACATAATCATAATGGAAGAGCTAATGAAAGAGTTAAAGTTAAATGACTTGTACTAGTAAAAATATAAGGAAATAAACCTATAAAATTATTAAATAAAATTATAGAAAATAAAGATACAAAAATTAATGTAGATCCATTTATACCTATTGGTCCTAAAAGAGTTTTGAATTCTTTATGTAAAATTGATAAAATATTATTTCAAAAAATATGGTATCGGGAAGGTATTAATCAATATATAGATGGAATTATTAAAATTCCTAAGAAAGTTCTTAATCAATTTAATGATAAATTAAAAATACTTGAAGAAGGATCAAATACAGAAAATAAATTAGTTATCATTTTCAATTAAAAGAATTTATTTTATATAAATTTTTATTTATTAAAGATTTAGGTATTATAGGATTATATGAATAATAATTTATTATATTAAAAATTATAAATGTAATTGAAAAGATAATAAATAAACTTAATCAACCAATTGGGGCTATTTGAGAAATTAAAAAATATTAGCATAGTATAATAATTTTAGTTTGACAAACTAATGTTATATTTTTAACTAATTTTTTTTCATTAGAAGTAATTGCTAATTTACTATAAAATGGTTTAAGAGACCAGTACTTGCTTTCAGTCATCTAATGAAGAATTTACATTAGAAGTTCATTTGATAAAATAATTTACTGGAATTCTTTCGATTACAATTGGTATGAATCTATGGTTTGCTCCACAAATTTCTGAACATTGACCATAAAATAATCCTGGTCGATTAATTAAAAAATTAGTTTGATTTAATCCACCAGGTGTTCCATCTACTTTGACTCCTAAAGCTGGAATAGTTCAAGAATGGATTACGTCAGCTGCTGTTACTAAAATTCGAATTTGTGAATTTATAGGTAATACAATTCGATTATCTACATCTAATAAACGAAAATTATCTATTGTTAATTCATTTGTGGGAATTATATAAGAATCAAATTCAATATTATTAAAATCTGAATATTCATAGCTTCAATATCATTGATGTCCAATAGCTTTTAAAGTGATTGAAGGTTCATTAATTTCATCTAGTAAATATAATAATCGTAGTGAAGGGAAAGCAATAAATAATAAAATAATTGCTGGTAAAATTGTTCAAATAATTTCAATAGTTTGACCGTGTAATAGGAATCGATTTACATAATTATTAAAAAATAATATAAATATTAAATATCTTACTAGTACAGTAATTATTACTAAAATTATAAGAGTATGATCATGAAAAAAAATTAATTGTTCTATTAAAGGGGAAGAACTATCTTGTAAACCTAAATTTGCTCATGTTGACATTTATTTTCTAATAAAAGTGAAATACTTTATATATGAAGCTTAAATCGATTGCACTAATCTGCCATATTAGAAATTAGTTAATAAAGGCAATTCAGAGTAACTATGTTCTGCAGGAGGAGTATTTTGTAGTTATTCAATTGAAGAATTTAATTGAATAGGGAAAATTACTTGTCGTTGGGAAATTAAACTTTCTCAAATAATATAAAAAAAATATAAAATTCCTAATAATGAAATTGTAGATCCAATTGTAGAAATTACATTTCATGTAGTATATGTATCTGGATAATCTGAATATCGTCGAGGTATTCCAGCTAATCCTAAAAAATGTTGAGGGAAAAAAGTTAAATTTACTCCAATAAATATAATAATAAATTGTCTTTTTTAAAAGTTTATTATTTAATGTTAATCCAGTAAATAATGGATATCAATGGATAAATCCTGCTATAATGGCAAATACAGCTCCTATAGATAGTACATAATGAAAGTGGGCTACTACATAATATGTGTCATGTAAAATAATATCAACTGAAGAATTAGCTAGAACTACTCCCGTTAATCCTCCAACGGTAAATAAAAATACAAATCCTAAAGCTCATAAAATAGCAGGAGAATATGTTAGTTGAGTTCCATAAAGAGTTGCTAATCAACTGAAAATTTTAATTCCGGTAGGAACAGCAATAATTATAGTAGCAGTAGTATTACGATTATAGAAATTAATATTACAATTAAACTAATAGTTAAAATTGAAAAAATTACCTATACTATTAATAATAGACTTTATGATTGGAAGTCAAATATACTTTTTATATTATATAGGTAATTTTTTATCCTCCTCATCAATAAATTGATACATAAAGGAATAATCATACAATATCAACAAAATGTCAATATCAAGCAGCAGCTTCAAATCCAAAATGGTGATTTTTTGAGAAATGATTATTTAAATGTCGAATTAAACAAACTAGTAAAAAAGTTGTTCCAATTAATACATGAACTCCATGAAATCCTGTTGCTATAAAAAAAGTTGATCCATAAACAGAATCAGCAATTGTAAAAGGGGCTTCAATATATTCGTAAGCTTGAAGAATTGTGAAATAAATTCCTAATAAGACAGTAAAAAAAAGTCCTTGAGTTGTTTGTGAATAATTATTTTCTATAAGAGCACGATGAGCTCATGTAACAGTAATTCCTGAAGTTAATAAAATAATTGTATTTAATAAAGGAATTTGAAATGGATTAAATGTAATAATTCCTAGTGGAGGTCATGTAGCACCTAATTCAATTGATGGAGAAAGACTTCTATGAAAAAAAGCTCAAAAAAATGAAACAAAAAATAAAATTTCTGAAAGAATAAAAAGAATTATTCCTCAACGTAATCCTGTAGTAACAGCTAATGTATGAAGACCTTGAAAAGTACCTTCTCGTGATACATCTCGTCATCATTGATAAACTGTTAAAATTGTAATTAAATTACCTAGTAAAAATAAAGAATTATCATATTGATGAAATCATTTTACTATTCCAGCAACAGTTGTTATAGCTCCAATTGAAGCTGTTAAAGGTCATGGACTATAATCTACTAAATGAAATGGATGATTTGAATGAGTTGACATTAATTTACTTCTCTAGAATAAAGGGTTCTAAGAACTGCAAATACATATGATTGAATTATTGCAACTGCAGATTCTAAAACTAATAAAGCAATTTGAGTAATTAATAGTAAACTTAATAAAATTGTTGATATTGAGGGTCCTGTATTTCCTAATAATGTTAGTAATAAATGACCAGCAATTATATTAGCAGTTAATCGAACTGCTAATGTTCCTGGTCGGATTACATTTCTAATAGTTTCAATACAAACTATAAATGGTATTAAAATAGCAGGAGTTCCTTGAGGAACTAAATGAGCAAATATATGTTGAGTATTATTAATTCATCCAAATAATATGAAACATAATCATAATGGAAGAGCTAATGAAAGAGTTAAAGTTAAATGACTTGTACTAGTAAAAATATAAGGAAGGACCTATTGGTCCTAAAAGAGTTTTGAATTCTTTATGTAAAATTGATAAAATATTATTTCAAAAAATATGGTATCGGGAAGGTATTAATCAATATATAGATGGAATTATTAAAATTCCTAAGAAAGTTCTTAATCAATTTAATGATAAATTAAAAATACTTGAAGAAGGATCAAATACAGAAAATAAATTAGTTATCATTTTCAATTAAAAGAATTTATTTTATATAAATTTTTATTTATTAAAGATTTAGGTATTATAGGATTATATGAATAATAATTTATTATATTAAAAATTATAAATGTAATTGAAAAGATAATAAATAAACTTAATCAACCAATTGGGGCTATTTGAGGAATTAAAAAATATTAGCATAGTATATATAACTCCCGCTGGAGTTTGTCAGTCTCCTAACGGGCGCGTCCCCAGGTGGCGGATAGGGGAAGGGGGATGGACACACTGTTCCATCTCATCTATGGCTGACTTAGGGAGGATGGTTCTCTCTGCCCTAACTAAGGCTACCACAGGGGAGGTGGAGCAGTGTGCCCACCGCCTTTAGGGAATCTCGTATTCCCCGCGGACCAAAACGGACTATGGGGGTGTTCCCCTAAACAAAAAAACAAAAATGAAGGAAACGAAAGAAGATAATAAAGTTACGGTGCAGGGATTAATAACCCCAGTACCGGCGGCAAGTGTTGATTTGCTCACTAGTCATGTGCCGTCGATATCCAGCGATAGTGAGCCACATAATCCTCCTACAGGTGTTGGTGCCTTGGCGCCTGTAGTCGCAGTAAATGCAACAAGCGCACTTTCAGCCACTGGCAAAAAAAAGGAGGAAGAAAAGGAGGACCAAAGGGGGAGTACTAACTGGACCCAGCCTTCAAGTACAGGTAGAGAATCCGATTCTGACTCCGAATCAAACGAAAACATTAACATTACTGTCTTAGCTAACTCCATAGATGACGAGGTCAGCAAGATGGTAGAAGAAGTAAACGACTGTATGGCACAGCTCTCGACAAAAAAGAAGAAGCTATCAGGGGCACAACGACGTAAGTTGAAGAAGATGAACCGGGATAGCAAACAGGCTAAAGTGCAGGATGCTCAAAAGGAGCCATCTGAAACTCCTTCCACCTCCTCGGAAGCTGGAAAGAGGGTCAGATCTCCCGAAGAGCAGAACACTGCGAAACCGCCGAAAAAGAAAAAGAGCTCCCCGCTCTCAAGTAAATTGGTGAGACCAAGTCAAACCCCCCACAAAAGAGACACTAGTCTGTATCTTTGTGGAAAGGGCGACAACAAAGTCAATCCAACTACAAAGAGAGCGAGCGCAGCAACGGAGTCCTCCGAGAAGACTGGGGCACCCGAAAGGGTATCCCGATCGACACGGAAGAGGAAGTTGACTGCTGAAAAAGGTAAGAAGCCACCGTCATATGCTAAAGTAGCGCGGAAGCACAACAGAGACGAACTCTGCTACGCAGTGATCGATATCCGTTCAGCATCCGGCAAAATCCCCAAAGACCAGCACAACAAAGTTGAGGACCTGGTTAACAACCAAATTGTGGAGCACGCCCTAAACATCGAGGACGGGCCCCCAATTCAAATAATGAGCTGCGAGTTCAAAGGGGACATCTTGATGTTGAGGATGGCATCAACAGCTTGCGTAGAGACCCTCACTGAACTCGTGGATACGATCCCCTCTCCCTGGGAAGGCGCCAAGCTGAAACTGGTGAGGATGAGGGACATCCCTAAGCTCACTAAAGCGACCGTGTACGTCAAAGGATGGGGCAGCGACTTCACAACAGAACGCATGCTCAAACTCTTTGGCCACCAGAATAAGGGACTGGACGTAAAGAGGTGGGAAGTCTTCCACAGGGAGAGCGACAGCAATGGCACTCTCCTTGTGGTGGGCTTGGATCAACTCTCCATGTCCAGCCTGGCCAAGACGAAGGGCATGGCTTTCTACGTGTCGAAAGCTGTCTTCTTCAAAATCGGTAAGGCCAGGGTCGGCGCTGAAGACCCTGAAAACGAGCCTACAGGACACAGAGACTGCGACGAAGAGAAGCGCCCAGCGCAGTCCAAGAATGAAGAGGGAGCCGAATCCATATCCGACTCCCAAGAAGCCCGTTTACTGGAGGACCTATGATTGAGGTCATCCAGATAAACCTCCATCGGAGCGAAACGGCAACAAACGCTTTGATGGAAAAGATAAATAAAGGTAAGACTCATATCGCTTTGATCCAGGAACCATGGACGATTCGAAACAAGGTTACTGGATTGAACCATGTCAACTACCAACTATTCTATGCAAATACGGGAACTAGACCAAGGACCTGTATCATATGCCACAAAAACTTATGTTATCTTTTCTCTCCAGAGTTGTCAACATCGGATGCAACAGTACTGAAACAGGGGAATGGAAACGTATACCTTGCGTCAGTATATCTGCCATTCGACTCACCGACATTACCACCTACGTCGGAACTACAACGCCTTGTGAGGAGAGCCAAACAAACAGGTAACGAAGTACTAGTAGGTTGCGATGCTAACTCTCACCACGTTGCGTGGGGTAGTACTAACATTAATAAACGGGGACAAGCCCTAGTAGAATTTTTGAATATTAACGACCTAATACCTCTTAACATAGGAAACACTGCTACCTTTGTTAATAAAATTAGGGAAGAAGTATTAGATATAACAATATGTTCAGAAAATCTTATAGACGAAATACAGGAGTGGAGGGTCTCTAGAGAACATTCCTTTTCTGACCATCGTTACATAAGATTTAAGATAGCAAGGCCACCGCCAAACCCAATAAACTTTCGAAATAAGGCCAAAACGAAATGGGCAAAATTCGCGAAGTTAATTAGAGAAAGACTAGGGCATGAAGAGTATGAGTGCCTAAGTGTTGAAGACATCGACAACAAGGTTGATAACATTACGGAGATTCTAGTGAAGTCATTCGAAGATAGCTGTCCACTTCGAGAAAGGAAATCAGCCCAAGAAAAACCCTGGATGACAGGGGAGATTCGCAACATTGGGAAAGAGGTCCGAAGACTTTTCAATAGGGCACGCCGTAAAAAATCTCCGGTATACTGGGACGACTACCATAGAAGACTCAGAGAATACAACAAAATTACAAGAACTGCAAAACGAAACTCCTGGAGGCTATTCTGCGAACAGGTGGATAGCGTTAACGATGTTTCAAAAATAAAAAAGTTCCTTTCAAAAACCCACACCCAAACCGAAACAATGGTAGATGATGTGGGTAGACGAATAGAATCAACTGAAGAAATGGTAAGACTTTTGATGAACACTCATTTTCCCCAAGGGATGGCGGGACACACAGAGATACCGATTCGTAGGGATAATGAAGTTCAACAAAGTTTTATCATTACAGACCATATGGTCAAAGAGGCCTTAAAGAGCTTCTCACCATTAAAGGCATCAGGACCTGATGGAATCTTTCCGGCACTACTACAGATGGAGGCTCACTACATGTCAACTCATCTAGCCGTTATTTTCACAGCATGCCTAAAATTCTCATACACGCCGAAAGCCTGGCAGGAGGCAAGAGTTGTTTTCATACCCAAACCAGGCAAGGCAAGTTATGCAACACCGAAGGCTTATCGACCAATAAGCCTAACATCTTTCTTACTCAAAACCATGGAGCGCATAGTGGATACCATGATCAAAAGTAAGATTCCAAGCGAAATGCTAAAATTTAAACAACATGCATACGTTAAAGGACGGTCAGTGGACACCGCCCTACACGAGGTAGTGCAAAACATAGAAGAATCCTTCAATGGGAAAATGTACACACTTGCGGTATGCATTGACATTGAAGGAGCGTTCAATAATGTACAGACCAACACACTAATTCAATCCTTAGACCAGTTCGAGGTGGACCGGGCTCTCCGAGACTGGATAAGCCACATGCTAAGGAATAGATGGATTAACTGTGGGTCTCACGAAATACAAATAAGAGACAAAGTATCACAGGGAACACCACAAGGAGGTATTTTATCACCACTCCTATGGGTTACCACTATTAACAGTCTCCTGAGGATCCTAACTGACGAAGGACTTAAACCAGTCTGCTATGCAGACGACGTTATAATACTTCTGAGGGGCCAGAATCCAAACCAACTTTGCAGAAGGGCCGAAACTGCCCTAAAACTTGCATATGACTGGGCTCGACCAAGAGGTCTAAATGTAAACCCAGACAAAACTGAAATATGTCTGTTTACAAGGAAAACAAAGATTGGTCCATATATAGACCCATCTTTCCTTAACAAAACAATTTCAATATCAGACAAGGTTAAATACTTAGGTGTAATCTTGGACAGAAAACTAAATTGGAAGTACCACATGGAAGAACGAGCAAACAAAGCTCACAGATGCTGGTCTTTATGTAGAAGAGCTATAGGCTCAAAATGGGGCCTCAATCCAACGATGACACACTGGCTCTACAAAAGCGTAATTAGACCTGTTCTAACTTATGCATCAGTAGTATGGTGGACATCGATGGAAAAGAAGTGCAACATAAAAATATTACAAAAGGTCCAACGTATGTGTTGCCTCGGCATAAGCGGAGCAATGAGGACCACATCTAATAGGGCTTTAGAGACTATCTTAAATGTCCCACCAATAGAAATACAGATTAAATATGAAGCCGCCCTCACAGCAATGAGACTCAAAGCAATGGGCGAATGGATCGAAACTGATCACAGGTCATATCATCAAAAAATAGTTGAGGTAGTCGAAGGGAATTTAACTGACATAACATCAGCACCCGATAGAATACCCGAAACGTCAATAGTAGTTGAGTGTGAGACCCTAATACCAGACAGACAATCTTGGATTGATGGAACCCTAGCGCAGACACCAACTGGAAACTGCGGTTATACAGACGGTTCGAAACTAGGGGAAAGGACGGGGCTGGGACTTTATATCGAAGAACCGGAAACCGAACTTTTATTCCGCCTACCAGACCATAACACGGTCCTACAGGCGGAAATCCGAGCAATCACAGAGTGTGTGACCTGGTTTAGCGCTAACACAAGACCAACCAACGTAAATATCTTCACAGATAGCAAATTGGCTATCAAGGCAATAACGACTAAAACGGTTAAATCAAGGACAGTTTTAGATTGTAAAATGGCTATTAACTCTTACTCAAGACATGGCACAATACGCCTTATATGGGTGCCTGGTCATCACGGGGTAAGAGGAAACGAGAAAGCCAATACCTTGGCTCAACGAGCCAGGGAGTTGCAAACAATAAATTTAGAGAACGCGAAACCATTCGGAGCTACGCGTTCTGAGCTAAAAAGATGGGCGGCAGACGCCCATATCACACTATGGAATAGTGAAACTATTGGGAAAACGACAAGAATCTTGTGGGGTGAACCAAACGAGGATAAAACCAAAACATTGCTGAAACTGAGCAAAACAGAAACTAGTAAGATCATGGGCATTCTAACAGGGCACATAGGCTTACAATCGCATCTACACAAAATAGGAGTTGTAGACAATAGCGTATGTAGGGCATGCGGAGAGGATGACGAAACTTTGGAACATTTCCTCTGTCACTGCCCAGCGTTCGCAAACAATAGATCCCGTTTCTTGGGAAATGACACTTTAACAGACTTGACCCATCTCAGGGGCGCAGACTGGAAAACAATTAAAGATTATGTCAACAGTACAGAGTTCTTAAAATAACTTCTCAAGACCTTTTTATGTACAGTTTAGAGCGCACAACAAGCCGAATACTGGCTTAGGTGTATGTCTAAGGACATGAGGCGGAGAAAAACCGCCTCCTCTTCTCAACCTAACCTAACCTAACCTATAATAATTTTAGTTTGACAAACTAATGTTATATTTTTAACTAATTTTTTTTCATTAGAAGTAATTGCTAATTTACTATAAAATGGTTTAAGAGACCAGTACTTGCTTTCAATGAAGAATTTACATTAGAAGTTCATTTGATAAAATAATTTACTGGAATTCTTTCGATTACAATTGGTATGAATCTATGGTTTGCTCCACAAATTTCTGAACATTGACAATAAAATAATCCTGGTCGATTAATTAAAAAATTAGTTTGATTTAATCGACCAGGTGTTCCATCTACTTTTACTCCTAAAGCTGGAATAGTTCAAGAATGGATTACGTCAGCTGCTGTTACTAAAATTCGAATTTGTGAATTTATAGGTAATACAATTCGATTATCTACATCTAATAAACGAAAATTATCTATTGTTAATTCATTTGTGGGAATTATATAAGAATCAAATTCAATATTATTAAAATCTGAATATTCATAGCTTCAATATCATTGATGTCCAATAGCTTTTAAAGTGATTGAAGGTTCATTAATTTCATCTAGTAAATATAATAATCGTAGTGAAGGGAAAGCAATAAATAATAAAATAATTGCTGGTAAAATTGTTCAAATAATTTCAATAGTTTGACCGTGTAATAGGAATCGATTTACATAATTATTAAAAAATAATATAAATATTAAATATCTTACTAATACAGTAATTATTACTAAAATTATAAGAGTATGATCATGAAAAAAAATTAATTGTTCTATTAAAGGGGAAGAACTATCTTGTAAACCTAAATTTGCTCATGTTGACATTTATTTTCTAATAAAAGTGAAATACTTTATATATGAAGCTTAAATCCATTGCACTAATCTGCCATATTAGAAATTAGTTAATAAAGGCAATTCAGAGTAACTATGTTCTGCAGGAGGAGTATTTTGTAGTCATTCAATTGAAGAATTTAATTGAATAGGGAAAATTACTTGTCGTTGGGAAATTAAACTTTCTCAAATAATATAAAAAAAATATAAAATTCCTAATAATGAAATTGTAGATCCAATTGTAGAAATTATATTTCATGTAGTATATGCATCTGGATAATCTGAATATCGTCGAGGTATTCAAGCTAATCCTAAAAAATGTTGAGGGAAAAAAGTTAAATTTACTCCAATAAATATAATAATAAATTGTCTTTTTAAAAGTTTATTATTTAATGTTAATCCAGTAAATAATGGATATCAATGGATAAATCCTGCTATAATGGCAAATACAGCTCCTATAGATAGTACATAATGAAAGTGGGCTACTACATAATATGTGTCATGTAAAATAATATCAACTGAAGAATTAGCTAGAACTACTCCCGTTAATCCTCCAACGGTAAATAAAAATACAAATCCTAAAGCTCATAAAATAGCAGGAGAATATGTTAGTTGAGTTCCATAAAGAGTTGCTAATCAACTGAAAATTTTAATTCCGGTAGGAACAGCAATAATTATAGTAGCAGAAGTAAAATAAGCACGAGTATCTACATCTATACCTACAGTAAATATATGATGAGCTCAAACAATAAATCCTAATAATCCAATTGCTAATATAGCATAAATTATTCCTAATGAACCAAAAGTTTCCTTTTTACCTGATTCTTGTCTAATAATATGTGAAATTATTCCAAATCCAGGTAAAATTAAAATATAAACTTCAGGATGTCCAAAAAATCAAAATAAATGTTGATATAAAATAGGATCTCCTCCTCCTGCAGGATCAAAAAAAGAAGTATTTAAATTTCGATCTGTTAATAATATAGTAATTGCTCCTGCTAATACTGGTAATGAAAGTAATAATAAAAGAGCTGTAATTACTACAGATCAAACAAATAAAGGTATTCGATCAAAAGTAATTCCAGTTGATCGTATATTAATTACAGTAGTAATAAAATTTACAGCTCCTAAAATTGAAGAAATTCCTGCTAAATGTAAAGAAAAAATAGCTAAATCTACAGAAGCTCCTCCATGAGCAATATTAGATGATAATGGTGGGTAAACAGTTCAACCTGTTCCAGCTCCGTTTTCAACTATGCTTCTTACTAGAAGAAGGGTTAAAGCAGGAGGTAAAAGTCAGAATCTTATATTATTTATTCGAGGAAAAGCTATATCTGGAGCTCCTAATATTAAAGGAACTAATCAATTTCCAAACCCTCCAATTATAATAGGTATTACTATAAAAAAAATTATAATAAAAGCATGAGCTGTTACAATTACATTATAAATTTGATCATTGCCAATTAAAGCACCTGGGTGACCTAATTCAGCTCGAATTAAAATACTTAAAGAGGTTCCCACTATTCCTGATCATGCTCCAAAAATAAAATATAATGTTCCAATATCTTTATGATTAGTAGAGAATAACCATTGTTGCGATTAAATGGCTGAAATTTAGGCAATAGATTGTAAATCTATTCATGGGAATTATTCTCTTTAATCATAAAAGCTTTATAGTCAATAATGACATTAGACTGCAATTCTAAAGGAGTAAATTTTACTAAAGTTTATTCTTTTTAAAATATAAGGTTTAAAAGATTATTCTTATATTTATAGCTTTGAAGGCTATTAGTTTATTTAACTTAAAACCTTAAAATAAAAAATATAAAGAAATAATTATAAATAAACCAAATACAGAAAAGAAAGAATAAATTCAAAAAAATTTTATACTTGAAAGTTTATATGTTGAATATGTTAATCAATTATTTTCATAATAATTAATTATAAATGCTCTATAACATAGTCGTATAATGTAATTAAAGTTATTATTACTATAAATGTTAACAAAAATAATTGATTATTTATAATTAATGCTTGAATTACTAATATTTTAGGTAAAAATCCTAATGAAAGTAAATTAAAAAATAAAATAAATTTTATAATTTTTTCATGAAAAAATAATGAAAATAATTGATTAATATGAGAAATTTTAAATATATTAAATATGAAAATTATTGAAAAAGTTAATATTGAATAAAAAATGAAGTAAGTTATTCATAGTAAATTATTATTATATATTGCTGCTAATATTCCACCTAAATGGTTAATAGATGAATATGATATTAGTTTACGTAAAGAAGTTTGATTTAATCCTCCTAATGCTCCGATTAATCTTGATAAAATAATTCTTATAATAATTAATGGTTTAAAAATAATATATGAAATTAATATTAAAGGAGCAATTTTTTGTCAAGTTATTAAAATTAATGCATTTATTCAAGAAAGTCCTTCTATTACATTAGGGAATCAGAAATGAAAAGGAGAAGATCCTCTTTTTAAAAGAAGAGAAGAAAAAATAATTATTTCTATAAAATAATTTGAATCTCTTTTTCTTGAATTTAATATAAATAAAATAACTGCAAATAAAAATACAGAAGAAGCTAATGCTTGTGTTAAAAAATATTTTAATGAAGCTTCTGTAGATATTAATTTATTATCTCTTATTAGGGGGATAAAAGCTAATAAATTAATTTCTAGTCCTATTCATGCACCTAGTCATGAATTAGCTGAAATAGAAATTAATGTTCCTATTATTAGAATATTTAAAAATATGTTTTTTGAAGAATTGTTAAAAATTAAAAAGAAAAGGATTAAAACCTTTATAAATGGGGTATAAGCCCAGTAGCTTTATTAGCTTATCTTTTTAATTTTTATTTTAAAATATATTTTAGTGTATGATGCACAAAAGTTTTTGATACTTTTAGAAATAGTTTAATTCTATTGAATATAATGAATGTAATATTATATTACATGATTTACCCTATCAAGGTAATACTTTTTCAGGCAATTCATTATAATTTTTCATTCAATCTTTAATTTCCAAATAAATAAAAATTCATTTAATCTTTAATTTCCAAATAAATAAAAATCCATTCAATCTTTAATTTCCAAATAAATAACTTTCCATCTAATTTTTGGTTTAAAAATGAATGGATTTTTACCACAATTTTTTTTTTTTTTTTCCTTATTTAAACAATTTTTTTTTTGAGTTAATGAAATTTTTGTTATTAATTAATTTAATAATTAATAATTATAATTAGTATAAATTTATTAAAATTAATTAGTTTTTTTTAAAAATTATATAATTTTTAAATTACAATTAAAATTTATTTTAAAAGTTTTTAATTTAATTTAGATAATTAATTTATGCATATATATATATAAATTAATAGATAAATATGGATTAATTAAATATTTATATATTAATATATATCTATTAATCTTACTTAGTATAGTAATCAAGTTCGTGATCATATAAGCTGTAATATCAAAATTCATTATTAATACAAATTAATCATGAATTAATTTTAGTAAATGGAGTGAAATAAATAAATAAAAATTAATTTAAAAATTATTTATAATATAAATTTCTTTTTAAAATTAAAATTATTATTAATTATTTTTCATTTTACCATTAATTTTAAATTTTTTAAAAAAAATTTTTAAAAAAAAAATTAAAATTTATTTTAAAAATCTTTAATTTAATTTAGATAATAAATTTATGCATATATATATATATATATATTTATATAATATAAAATATATATTAATTATTAAATTATGTATATATATATATATATTTATATATTATTATATTAATTATATATTAATTTATATATCATAATAATATATAAATTATTTATATATTATTATAATATATATATAAATGTATTATACTCAAAAAGTTATATATATATAAATATATTAAAATTTAATGTAATAATAGAATTAATTAAATTGTTGGTTTTTTTTATAGTCTAAATTAATAGATAAATATGGATTAATTAAATATTTATATATTAATATATATCTATTAATCTTACTTAGTATAGTAATCAAGTTCGTGATCATGTAAGCTGTAATATCAAAATTCATTATTAATACAAATTAATCATGAATTAATTTTAGTAAATGGAGTGAAATAAATAAATAAAAATTAATTTAAAAATTATTTATAATATAAATTTCTTTTTAAAATTAAAATTATTATTAATTATTTTTCATTTTACCATTAATTTTAAATTTTTTAAAAAAAATTTTTAAAAAAAAAATTAAAATTTATTTTAAAAATCTTTAATTTAATTTAGATAATTAATTTATGCATATATATATATATATATATTTATATAATATAAAATATATATTAATTATTAAATTATGTATATATATATATATATTTATATATTATTATATTAATTATATATTAATTAAATATATCATAATAATATATAAATTATTTATATATTATTATAATATATATATAAATGTATTATACTCAAAAAGTTATATATATATAAATATATTAAAATTTAATGTAATAATAGAATTAATTAAATTGTTGGTTTTTTTTTATAGTCTAAATTAATAGATAAATATGGATTAATTAAATATTTATATATTAATATATATCTATTAATCTTACTTAGTATAGTAATCAAGTTCGTGATCATGTAAGCTGTAATATCAAAATTCATTATTAATACAAATTAATCATGAATTAATTTTAGTAAATGGAGTGAAATAAATAAATAAAAATCCATTTAAAAATTATTTATAATATAAATTTCTTTTTAAAATTTAAATTATTATTAATTATTTTTCATTTTACCATTAATTTAAAATTTTTTAAAAAAATTTTTTAAAAAAAAAAATTAAAATTTATTTTAAAAATCTTTAATTTAATTTAGATAATTAATTTATGCATATATATATATATATATATTTATATAATATAATATATATATTAATTATTAAATTATGTATATATATATATATATTTATATATTATTATAATATATATATAAATGTATTATACTCAAAAAGTTATATATATATAAATATATTAAAATTTAATGTAATAATAGAATTAATTAAATTGTTGGTTTTTTTTTATAGTCTAAATTAATAGATAAATATGGATTAATTAAATATTTATATATTAATATATATCTATTAATCTTACTTAGTATAGTAATCAAGTTCGTGATCATGTAAGCTGTAATATCAAAATTCATTATTAATACAAATTAATCATGAATTAATTTTAGTAAATGGAGTGAAATAAATAAATAAAAATTCATTTAAAAATTATTTATAATATAAATTTCTTTTTAAAATTTAAATTATTATTAATTATTTTTCATTTTACCATTAATTTTAAATTTTTTAATTTTTTTTTTTAAAAATTTAGAATTTTATAAAATTTAAAAATTTTTATTAAAAAAAAAAAAAAAAAAAAATTGTAGTACAACAATTTTAAAATACTTATTTTTAAATTTTATTTACTAATTTTATTTATTAATATTAAAATATATAATATTAATTTTATTTATATGTGTATATAATTTTATTTTAAAATGTTTAATTAAAATAATTATAATTAAATTTATTTACTAAATTTTAAATTGAAATTATATTATTAGGGGTAATATAATTAAATTTTCTTTTATTTTTAGATAATTTCATTTTTTATTGGGAAATTTAGAACTAATAAAAATTATATAAATAAATATTTATTTTTTAAATTTTATTTACTAATTTTATTTATTAGTATTAAAATATATAATATTAATTTTATTTATATGTGTATATAATTTTATTTTAAAATGTTTAATTAAAATAATTATAATTAAATTTATTTACTAAATTTTAAATTGAAATTATATTATTAGGGGTAATATAATTAAATTTTCTTTTATTTTTAGATAATTTCATTTTTATCGGGGATTTTAGAACTAATAAAAATTATATAAATAAACATTTATTTTTTAAATTTTATTTACTAATTTTATTTATTAGTATTAAAATATATAATATTAATTTTATTTATATGTGTATATAATTTTATTTTAAAATGTTTAATTAAAATAATTATAATTAAATTTATTTACTAAATTTTAAATTGAAATTATATTATTAGGGGTAATATAATTAAATTTTCTTTTATTTTTAGATAATTTCATTTTTATCGGGGATTTTAGAACTAATAAAAATTATATAAATAAACATTTATTTTTTAAATTTTATTTACTAATTTTATTTATTAGTATTAAAATATATAATATTAATTTTATTTATATGTGTATATAATTTTATTTTAAAATGTTTAATTAAAATAATTATAATTAAATTTATTTACTAAATTTTAAATTGAAATTATATTATTAGGGGTAATATAATTAAATTTTCTTTTATTTTTAGATAATTTCATTTTTATCGGGGATTTTAGAACTAATAAAAATTATATAAATAAACATTTATTTTTTAAATTTTATTTACTAATTTTATTTATTAGTATTAAAATATATAATATTAATTTTATTTATATGTGTATATAATTTTATTTTAAAATGTTTAATTAAAATAATTATAATTAAATTTATTTACTAAATTTTAAATTGAAATTATATTATTAGGGGTAATATAATTAAATTTTCTTTTATTTTTAGATAATTTCATTTTTTATTGGGAAATTTAGAACTAATAAAAATTATATAGATAAATATTTAAAAATAAATAAATATTTATTTTTATTATTATAATTTACTATTTAAATTTATTTAAAAATGAATGGATTTTTACTACAATTTTTTTTGTTTAAAGTTTGATTTTAGCTTGTAGATTTGTTATTAATTTAATTTACATGTAAATTTTTGTATGAATATTTATTTATTTAAATAATTAATAAATTTTTATATTCGCAGTAATTAATATTATAAATTAAAGAAATTTAGAAATAGTAATATTAAAGAGTATTGGCTAAATTTGTGCCAGCAGCCGCGGTTACACTCATGATACAAATAAATTTTTATTAGTTGAAGTTAAATTGATTATATTTAAAGTTAAATTAAATTTATTAGGTGAAATTTTAAATTTAAATTTTTTTATGAAAAATAATTAAAGCTTAAAAATTTTAGTAATAAACTAGGATTAGATACCCTATTATTTAAAATGTAAATAAATAAAATTAAAGTAGTAATAGTTATGTTCTTGAAACTTAAAAAATTTGGCGGTATTTTAGTCTATTCAGAGGAACCTGTTCTATAATCGATATTCCACGATGTACCTTACTTAAATTTGTATTCAGTTTATATACCATCGTTATTAGAATATTTTATAAGAATGTTAATTTTCATAATTTTAAAAAAGAAAGTATATCAGATCAAGGTGTAGCTAATATTTAAGAAGAAATGGGTTACAATAAATATATTTAAACGGATTTAAATATGAAAAATTTTTTAAAGGTGGATTTGATAGTAAAATTATAAAGATAAATAATTTGATTTTAGCTCTAAAATATGTACATATCGCCCGTCACTCTTATTACTAAGGTAAGATAAGTCGTAACATAGTAGATGTACCGGAAGGTGTCTCTAGAATGCAATTTAAAGCTTAATTAGTAAAGTATTTCATTTACATTGAAAAGATTTTTGTGCAAATCATTATAAATTGATTAAATTTTATTTATTAATTTTTTTTTTTAAAAAATAATTTATTAAAAATAATTATATAAATATATGTTTTAGTATTTTTTAAATAAAAAATAATTTTAATTATAGTTTAATAGTATTGTGAAAGAAAATTGAAATAATTTGAAAAATTATTATTGTAAAAGAAAATTTAATTTATTGTACCTTGTGTATCAGGGTTTATTTAATAAAAATTATATATAAATAATTTTCTCGATTTTAAAAGAGTTAATATATTATAAAAGTTAATGTAGTAAAATTATTTTTAATAGTATATTAGAAATGAAATGTTATTCGTTTTTAAAGGTATCTAGTTCTTTAAGAAATAAATTTAATTTAGAAATTTTATATTATTTAATTAGTTATATTAATTAAATAAATATTTAATTTTAATATTTTATGGGATAAGCTATAAAATAAATTATTAAAAATTTATAAATAAATTAATAAATATAAGCTTAGAAGTAGTTATTATTAATAAAATTTTTATAATTTATTTTATAAATAAAATTATTTATTAAATTTTAATTTTTTATTAAAGTATTTATTATAATTTAAAAAATAAAAAAATAATGATAAAATTAGTATATAATTAATGTAAAATTAATTTTTATTGAAAAGTTTTTATAAAGAATTCGGCAAAATAAGTATTCGCCTGTTTAACAAAAACATGTCTTTTTGAAATATATTTAAAGTCTAACCTGCCCACTGAAATTTTTTAAATGGCCGCAGTATACTAACTGTGCAAAGGTAGCATAATCATTAGTCTTTTAATTGAAGGCTGGTATGAATGGTTGGACGAGATATTAACTGTTTCATAAATATTTATATTAGAATTTTATTTTTTAGTCAAAAAGCTAAAATTAATTTAAAAGACGAGAAGACCCTATAAATCTTTATATTTATTTTATTAAAATTGTTTAGAATATTTTTATTTTAATAATAGATAATATTTTATTGGGGTGATATTAAAATTTATTAAACTTTTAATTATTTATATCATTAATTAATGAATAATTGATCCGTTATTAACGATTAAGAAATTAAGTTACTTTAGGGATAACAGCGTAATTTTTTTGGAGAGTTCATATCGATAAAAAAGATTGCGACCTCGATGTTGGATTAAGATATAATTTTAGGTGTAGCCGCTTAAATTTTAAGTGTGTTCGACTTTTAAATTCTTACATGATCTGAGTTCAGACCGGCGTAAGCCAGGTTGGTTTCTATCTTTAAAAAATAAAAATATTTCAGTACGAAAGGACCTAATATTTAATAAATTATTATTTTTATATTGAAAATTATTAATATAACAACTATTTTGGCAGATTAGTGCAATAAATTTAGAATTTATTTATGTGGATTTTTACCACAATTAGTACTTGTTTTTTTTTGAAAATATTTTATTTATTATTAGAAGATTATTATTAATTATTTTTGTATTAGTAAGAGTTGCTTTTTTTGACTCTTTTGGAACGAAAAGTTTTAGGATATATTCAAATTCGAAAAGGTCCTAATAAAGTTGGAATTATAGGAATTCCTCAACCTTTTTGTGATGCAATTAAATTATTTACTAAGGAACAAAGTTATCCATTGTTATCAAATTATATTTCTTATTATTTTTCTCCAATTTTTTCTCTTTTTTTATCTTTATTAGTTTGAATATGTATACCTATATTTATTAAACTTTTTTCTTTTAATTTAGGTTTATTATTTTTTTTATGTTGTACTAGTTTAGGAGTTTATACTGTTATAATTGCTGGTTGATCTTCTAATTCTAATTATGCTTTATTAGGTGGTTTACGAGCAGTTGCTCAAACTATTTCTTATGAAGTTAGTATGGCATTAATTTTATTAAGATTTATTTTTTTAATTGGAGGTTATAACATATTAATATTTTAAAAATATCAATTATTTATTTGGTTTTTATTTATTATATTACCTGTTGCATTAGTTTGATTTAGAATTTCTTTAGCAGAAACTAATCGTACTCCTTTTGATTTTGCTGAAGGAGAATCTGAATTAGTTTCTGGATTTAATGTTGAATATAGAAGAGGAGGATTTGCTTTAATTTTTTTGGCTGAATATGCTAGTATTTTATTTATAAGTATACTATTTTGTGTAATATTTTTAGGGGGGGATGTATTTTCAATTTTTTTTTTTAAAATTAACTTTTATCTCTTTTATATTTATTTGAGTTCGAGGTACATTACCTCGATTTCGTTATGATAAATTAATATATTTAGCTTGAAAAAGTTTTTTACCATTTTCTTTGAATTTTTTATTATTTTTTATAGGATTTAAAATTTTTTTATTATATTTATTATAATGAATTAAATTTAGTATAATTATAAGTTAATAAAAAATTTAATTTTTATCTTATGTTTTCAAAACATATGCTTATTTCAAGCTCATTAACTAATTTAATAAATTATCTCATCATTTAGAAATTAATGGGTTAAATATAAAGTAAGAAAAATAAATAATTGTTAAAATTTGACCTACTAATACGTAAGGATCTTCTACTGATCGTGCACCAATTCATGTTAATAAAATAACTGTAATTACTATTATTCAAAATATAATTTGATTAATAGGATAAAATTGTATTCCTTGAAATTTTCTTAAATGATAGAAAGGTAAAATTGCTAAAATTGCAATAGATAATACTAAAGCAATTACTCCTCCTAATTTATTAGGAATTGATCGTAAAATAGCATAAGCAAATAAGAAATATCATTCTGGTTGAATATGAATTGGAGTTACTAATGGATTAGCTGGAATAAAATTATCTGGATCTCCTAGTAAATTAGGACTAATTAATACTAATAAAATTAAAATTATTGTTATAATAATGAATCCTACAATATCCTTATATGTAAAATAAGGGTGGAAAGGAATTTTGTCAATATTAGAATTTAAACCAATGGGATTATTTGATCCTGTTTGATGTAAAAATAATAAATGAATTATTACTATAGCAAGTACAATAAAAGGTAAAATAAAATGAAAAGTAAAGAATCGTGTAAGAGTTGCATTATCAACAGCAAATCCTCCTCATACTCATTGTACTAAATCAATTCCTAAATATGGAATTGCAGATAATAAATTTGTAATGACAGTGGCACCTCAAAAAGATATTTGACCTCAAGGTAGTACATAACCTATAAATGCAGTTCCTATTACTAAAAATAAAATAATTACTCCTACTAATCATGTAGGAGTATATAAATATGAATTATAATATATTCCTCGACCTACATGTAAATAAACACAAATAAAAAAGAATGATGCACCATTAGCATGTATAGTTCGTAATAATCATCCATAATTTACATCTCGACAAATATGATTAACTCTATTAAAAGCTATATTTACATCTGCTGTATAATGTATAGCTAAAAATAATCCTGTTAAAATTTGAATAATTAAACATAATCCTAGTAATGATCCAAAATTTCATCATGATGAAATATTTCTTGGGGCGGGAAGATCTACTAATGCATTATTAGCAATTTTAATAATAGGGTGTTTAGTTCGTATAGGTTTATTCATTAGTTTATTATAGATCGTAGTGGTCCTTGATTTAATTTAGAGATTTTTACCACAGCAATTAATGTAATTAATAAATAATTGATTAATAAGATAGTTAATAGATTTATTGGATAATTATATAATTTGTTTAAAGATAAAGAATTTTCTTTAATATAAGAGGTTATATTTGAAATAGAATTAATTTCTATATTTGAATATTGTAAAATTAAATTTTTATCTATAAAAAATAAAATAAATATTGAAATAATGAAAATAATAATGGAAATAAATAATAATTTAATTGAAAATGAAAATATTTCATTTGAAGCTAAGGATGTAACATAAATAAATAAAACTAATATACCTCCTAAAATAACTAAAAATAGGATATATGAAAATCAAAATGTTTTAGTTATTAATCCTGATATTATTGATACTAATGTTGTTTGTATAAGTAAAGTTAATCCTATAGCTAAAGGATGTTTTATGTTCATAAAAATGAAATTAAAAATAAATAAAATTGATATTAAAATTCATTGTATAATGTCAAGTGATAGTTTATTTAAAATATTAATTTTGGGGATTAATGATAAAGGAATTTCCTTTTCACTTGAAGTTTTAAAAGATTATTCTTATTTTTTTTTACAAGACCAATGTTTTTATTAAACTATTAAAACTAATGTTAATAATTTTAAATTGAAGTTTACCAAGAATTTTATTTATTATAGGATTATTTACTTTTGTTTCTAATCGTAAACATTTATTATCTATATTATTAAGTTTAGAATATATTGTTTTAAGTTTATTTTATTTATTATTTATTTATTTAAATATATTAAATTTTGAAAATTTTTTTAGAATGATATTTTTAACTTTTAGAGTATGTGAAGGTGCATTAGGACTTTCTATTTTAGTTTCAATAATTCGTACTCATGGTAATGATTATTTTCAAAGATTTAATATTTTACAATGTTAAAAATTATTATTATAATTTTATTTTTATTTCCTTTATGTTTTATAAGTAATATTTATTGAATGGTTCAAATTTTTTTGTTTTTAATTAGTTTTATTTTTATTTTAATAAATATATATTCTAATTATTTTATATCTATTTCTTATATATTTGGATGTGATTTAATTTCTTATGGATTAATTTTATTAAGATTATGAATTGTTTCTTTAATATTAATAGCAAGTGAATCTATTTTTAAAAATAATAATTATACTAATTTATTTTTATTGAATATTATTTTTTTATTAATTATATTAGTTTTAACTTTTAGAAGAATAAGATTATTTATGTTTTATTTATTTTTTGAAAGTAGATTAATTCCAACTTTATTTTTAATTTTAGGTTGAGGTTATCAGCCTGAACGATTACAAGCTGGAATATATTTGTTATTTTATACATTGTTAGTTTCATTACCTATATTAATTGGAATTTTTTATTTGTATAAATTTACTGGTTCAATAAATTTTTATTTATTAAGAAATTATATATTTAATTTTGAAATTCTTTATTTTTCATTAATAATAGCTTTTTTAGTAAAAATACCAATATTTTTAGTTCATTTATGATTACCTAAAGCTCATGTAGAAGCTCCTGTTTCTGGTTCAATAATTTTAGCTGGAATTATATTAAAATTGGGAGGTTATGGTTTATTACGAGTTTTTCCATTTTTACAATTAATAGGTTTAAAATTTAATTTTATTTGAATTTCTATTAGATTAGTAGGGGGGTATTAGTTAGATTAATTTGTTTGCGTCAAACTGATTTAAAATCTTTAATTGCTTATTCTTCAGTTGCTCATATAAGAATCGTTTTAGCAGGTTTGATAACGTTAAGATATATAGGAATTTGTGGATCTTATACTTTAATAATTGCTCATGGTTTATGTTCTTCAGGATTATTTTGTTTAGCTAATATTTCATATGAACGTATAGGAAGACGAAGATTGTTAATTAATAAGGGAATATTAAATTTTATACCTTCAATGGCATTATGATGATTTTTATTAAGTTCTGCTAATATAGCTGCTCCTCCTACTTTAAATTTATTAGGTGAAATTTCTTTAATTAATAGAATTGTAAGATGATCTTGAATTAGTATATTAATATTATCTTTATTATCTTTTTTTAGAGCTGCTTATACTTTATATTTATATGCTTATAGACAACATGGAAAATTATTTTCTGGGGTTTATTCTTTTAGAGGAGGAGTAATTCGTGAATATTTACTTTTATTTTTACATTGATTTCCTTTAAATTTATTAATTTTAAAGAGAGATATATGTATATTATGATTATATTTAAATAGTTTATAAAAATATTGATTTGTGGTGTCAAAGATAAGATTTTAAATCTTTTTAAATCGTGAAATATTTGTCAATTTGTGTAATTAGTTTTGTAAATTTATTTTTTTTTAGAATTTCTTTTTTTTGTAATAAGTATAATTTTTATTATAAATGATTATGTACTTTTTATTGAATGAGAAGTGGTTTCAATAAATTCAATAATAATTACTATAACAATTTTATTAGATTGAATAAGACTAATTTTTATATCTTTTGTTTTAATAATTTCTTCTTTAGTAATTTTTTATAGAAAAGAATATATAGAAAGTGATTATAAAATTAATCGTTTTATTATACTAGTTTTGATATTTGTTACTTCTATAATATTATTAATTATTAGACCAAATTTAATTAGAATTTTATTAGGATGAGATGGTCTTGGTTTAGTTTCTTATTGTTTAGTAATTTATTTTCAAAATGTCAAATCTTATAATGCTGGAATATTAACTGCATTATCTAATCGAATTGGAGATGTAGCTTTATTATTAGCTATTGCTTGAATATTAAATTATGGTAGTTGAAATTTTATTTTTTATTTAGAAGTAATAAAAAATGATTTTGAAATAAGTTTAATTGGTGTATTAGTAATGTTGGCAGCTATAACTAAAAGTGCTCAAATTCCTTTTTCTTCTTGATTGCCAGCTGCTATAGCTGCTCCTACTCCTGTTTCTGCATTAGTTCATTCTTCTACTTTAGTAACAGCTGGGGTTTATTTATTAATTCGGTTTAATATATTAATTAGAAATTCTTGATTGGGAAATTTATTATTATTATTATCTGGGTTAACAATATTTATATCTGGGTTAGGTGCTAATTATGAATTTGATTTAAAAAAAATTATTGCTTTATCTACTTTAAGTCAATTAGGTTTAATAATAAGAATTTTATCTATAGGATTTTATAAATTAGCTTTTTTTCATTTATTAACACATGCTTTATTTAAAGCTTTATTGTTTATATGTGCAGGGGCTATTATTCATAATATAAATAATTCACAAGATATTCGATTGATAGGAGGATTAAGATTAATAATACCTTTAACATCTTCATGTTTTAATATTGCTAATTTAGCTTTATGTGGAATACCTTTTTTAGCAGGATTTTATTCAAAAGATATAATTTTGGAAATAGTATCTTTTTCCTATATTAATTTTTTTTCATTTTTTTTATATTTTTTTTCTACTGGATTAACTGTATGTTATTCTTTTCGATTAGTTTATTATTCAATAACAGGTACTGCAAATTTTTCTTCTTTAAATATATTAAATGATGAAAGTTGAGTTATATTAAAAAGAATAATAGGTTTATTAATTATAAGAATTATTGGTGGAAGAATATTAAGTTGATTAATTTTTCCAACTCCTGTTGTAATTATTTTACCTAAATTATTAAAATTATTAACTTTGATAGTATGTATTGTTGGTGGTTTAAGAGGTTATATTATTTCTAATATTTCTTTATTTTTTTATAATAAGGCTTTAAATAATTATAGTATATCTTATTTTTTAGGTTCAATATGATTTATGCCTTATATTTCTACTTATGGTTTAATTAATTATTCATTAATTATTGGTAAAATAGTAGTAAAATCTTTTGATCAAGGTTGATCTGAATATTTTGGAGGACAACAACTTTATTTAAATTTAATTAAAAATTCTCAATTAAATCAAATATTACAGAATAATAATTTAAAAATCTATTTATTAACATTTGTATTTTGAATTATTATTATTTATTTATTTATAATTTTATTTTATTCAAATAGCTTATAATTAGAGTATGACATTGAAGATGTTAGGGAGATTATTTAAATCTTTGAATATAATGAATTAAAATTAGTAACTTATAAAAAATTGATTTTAATTTTACAATGAAAATGTAATGTTTTATTTAAACTATATAAATTTATAATAGAAGTATTAATGGAATTTAACCATTAAAAAAAAAGTTAGCAGCTTTTAACTTGAACATCATACTTCTTTTTAATTGGAATATAAGAATTCAATTCTATCATTAACAGTGATAAGCCTCTTTTTGGCTTCAATTAATAATTAATTATAAATTAGAATAAGGGTAAATTACCTAAGATTAGGTCGAAACTAATTGCAATAAATCGCTTCATATTCAAGGTAGATTGAAATTCAATACTTTTTGAATGCAAATCAAATGTTATAGTTAACTACAACCCTTTTATATTAATTAGATCAATTTAATATACCTTGATTTCATTCATGATAAAGTCCTAATAATAAAATTAAAATAAAAATAATTGAAGTAATTGTTCAAATTATTAAATTTGAAAAGTTAATAATTAAAATAATAGGTAAAATTAAAGCAATTTCTACATCAAAAATTAAGAAAATGATGGTAATTAAAAAAAATCGTAAAGAGAAAGGTAATCGAGAAGAAGATTTTGGATCAAATCCACATTCAAATGGGGAAGATTTTTCTCGATCAACAATAGTTTTTTTAGATAAAATTGAAGCTAGTAGTATTACGATTATAGAAATTAATATTACAATTAAACTAATAGTTAAAATTGAAAAAATTACCTATACTATTAATAATAGACTTTATGATTGGAAGTCAAATATACTTTTTATATTATATAGGTAATTTTTTATCCTCCTCATCAATAAATTGATACATAAAGGAATAATCATACAATATCAACAAAATGTCAATATCAAGCAGCAGCTTCAAATCCAAAATGGTGATTTTTTGAGAAATGATTATTTAAATGTCGAATTAAACAAACTAGTAAAAAAGTTGTTCCAATTAATACATGAACTCCATGAAATCCTGTTGCTATAAAAAAAGTTGATCCATAAACAGAATCAGCAATTGTAAAAGGGGCTTCAATATATTCGTAAGCTTGAAGAATTGTGAAATAAATTCCTAATAAGACAGTAAAAAAAGTCCTTGAGTTGTTTGTGAATAATTATTTTCTATAAGAGCACGATGAGCTCATGTAACAGTAATTCCTGAAGTTAATAAAATAATTGTATTTAATAAAGGAATTTGAAATGGATTAAATGTAATAATTCCTAGTGGAGGTCATGTAGCACCTAATTCAATTGATGGAGAAAGACTTCTATGAAAAAAAGCTCAAAAAAATGAAACAAAAAATAAAATTTCTGAAAGAATAAAAAGAATTATTCCTCAACGTAATCCTGTAGTAACAGCTAATGTATGAAGACCTTGAAAAGTACCTTCTCGTGATACATCTCGTCATCATTGATAAACTGTTAAAATTGTAATTAAATTACCTAGTAAAAATAAAGAATTATCATATTGATGAAATCATTTTACTATTCCAGCAACAGTTGTTATAGCTCCAATTGAAGCTGTTAAAGGTCATGGACTATAATCTACTAAATGAAATGGATGATTTGAATGAGTTGACATTAATTTACTTCTCTAGAATAAAGGGTTCTAAGAACTGCAAATACATATGATTGAATTATTGCAACTGCAGATTCTAAAACTAATAAAGCAATTTGAGTAATTAATAGTAAACTTAATAAAATTGTTGATATTGAGGGTCCTGTATTTCCTAATAATGTTAGTAATAAATGACCAGCAATTATATTAGCAGTTAATCGAACTGCTAATGTTCCTGGTCGGATTACATTTCTAATAGTTTCAATACAAACTATAAATAGTATTAAAATAGCAGGAGTTCCTTGAGGAACTAAATGAGCAAATATATGTTGAGTATTATTAATTCATCCAAATAATATGAAACATAATCATAATGGAAGAGCTAATGAAAGAGTTAAAGTTAAATGACTTGTACTAGTAAAAATATAAGGAAGGACCTATTGGTCCTAAAAGAGTTTTGAATTCTTTATGTAAAATTGATAAAATATTATTTCAAAAAATATGGTATCGGGAAGGTATTAATCAATATATAGATGGAATTATTAAAATTCCTAAGAAAGTTCTTAATCAATTTAATGATAAATTAAAAATACTTGAAGAAGGATCAAATACAGAAAATAAATTAGTTATCATTTTCAATTAAAAGAATTTATTTTATATAAATTTTTATTTATTAAAGATTTAGGTATTATAGGATTATATGAATAATAATTTATTATATTAAAAATTATAAATGTAATTGAAAAGATAATAAATAAACTTAATCAACCAATTGGGGCTATTTGAGGAATTAAAAAATATTAGCATAGTATAATAATTTTAGTTTGACAAACTAATGTTATATTTTTAACTAATTTTTTTTCATTAGAAGTAATTGCTAATTTACTATAAAATGGTTTAAGAGACCAGTACTTGCTTTCAGTCATCTAATGAAGAATTTACATTAGAAGTTCATTTGATAAAATAATTTACTGGAATTCTTTCGATTACAATTGGTATGAATCTATGGTTTGCTCCACAAATTTCTGAACATTGACCATAAAATAATCCTGGTCGATTAATTAAAAAATTAGTTTGATTTAATCGACCAGGTGTTCCATCTACTTTTACTCCTAAAGCTGGAATAGTTCAAGAATGGATTACGTCAGCTGCTGTTACTAAAATTCGAATTTGTGAATTTATAGGTAATACAATTCGATTATCTACATCTAATAAACGAAAATTATCTATTGTTAATTCATTTGTGGGAATTATATAAGATCTTATGTATATATATATATATATTTATATATTATTATATTAATTATATATTAATTAAATATATCATAATAATATATAAATTATTTATATATTATTATAATATATATATAAATGTATTATACTCAAAAAGTTATATATATATAAATATATTAAAATTTAATGTAATAATAGAATTAATTAAATTGTTGGTTTTTTTTTATAGTCTAAATTAATAGATAAATATGGATTAATTAAATATTTATATATTAATATATATCTATTAATCTTACTTAGTATAGTAATCAAGTTCGTGATCATGTAAGCTGAAATATCAAAATTCATTATTAATACAAATTAATCATGAATTAATTTTAGTAAATGGAGTGAAATAAATAAATAAAAATTCATTTAAAAATTATTTATAATATAAATTTCTTTTTAAAATTTAAATTATTATTAATTATTTTTCATTTTACCATTAATTTTAAATTTTTTAAAAAATTTGTTTAAAAAAAAAATTAAAATTTATTTTAAAAATCTTTAATTTAATTTAGATAATTAATTTATGCATATATATATATATATATATTTATATAATATAATATATATATTAATTATTAAATTATATATATATATATACATAATTTAATAATTAATATATATATTATATTATATAAATATATATATATATTTATGCATAAATTAATTATCTAAATTAAATTAAAGATTTTTAAAATAAATTTTAATTTTTTTTTAAAAAATTTAAAATTAATGGTAAAATGAAAAATAATTAATAATAATTTAAATTTTAAAAAGAAATTTATATTATAAATAATTTTTAAATGAATTTTTATTTATTTATTTCACTCCATTTACTAAAATTAATTCATGATTAATTTGTATTAATAATGAATTTTGATATTACAGCTTACATGATCACGAACTTGATTACTATACTAAGTAAGATTAATAGATATATATTAATATATAAATATTTAATTAATCCATATTTATCTATTAATTTAGACTATAAAAAAAAACCAACAATTTAATTAATTCTATTATTACATTAAATTTTAATATATTTATATATATATAACTTTTTGAGTATAATACATTTATATATATATTATAATAATATATAAATAATTTATATATTATTATGATATATTTAATTAATATATAATTAATATAATAATATATAAATATATATATATATATACATAAGATCTTATATAATTCCCACAAATGAATTAACAATAGATAATTTTCGTTTATTAGATGTAGATAATCGAATTGTATTACCTATAAATTCACAAATTCGAATTTTAGTAACAGCAGCTGACGTAATCCATTCTTGAACTATTCCAGCTTTAGGAGTAAAAGTAGATGGAACACCTGGTCGATTAAATCAAACTAATTTTTTAATTAATCGACCAGGATTATTTTATGGTCAATGTTCAGAAATTTGTGGAGCAAACCATAGATTCATACCAATTGTAATCGAAAGAATTCCAGTAAATTATTTTATCAAATGAACTTCTAATGTATATTCTTCATTAGATGACTGAAAGCAAGTACTGGTCTCTTAAACCATTTTATAGTAAATTAGCAATTACTTCTAATGAAAAAAAATTAGTTAAAAATATAACATTAGTTTGTCAAACTAAAATTATTATACTATGCTAATATTTTTTAATTCCTCAAATAGCCCCAATTGGTTGATTAAGTTTATTTATTATCTTTTCAATTACATTTATAATTTTTAATATAATAAATTATTATTCATATAATCCTATAATACCTAAATCTTTAATAAATAAAAATTTATATAAAATAAATTCTTTTAATTGAAAATGATAACTAATTTATTTTCTGTATTTGATCCTTCTTCAAGTATTTTTAATTTATCATTAAATTGATTAAGAACTTTCTTAGGAATTTTAATAATTCCATCTATATATTGATTAATACCTTCCCGATACCATATTTTTTGAAATAATATTTTATCAATTTTACATAAAGAATTCAAAACTCTTTTAGGACCAATAGGTCCTTCCTTATATTTTTACTAGTACAAGTCATTTAACTTTAACTCTTTCATTAGCTCTTCCATTATGATTATGTTTCATATTATTTGGATGAATTAATAATACTCAACATATATTTGCTCATTTAGTTCCTCAAGGAACTCCTGCTATTTTAATACCATTTATAGTTTGTATTGAAACTATTAGAAATGTAATCCGACCAGGAACATTAGCAGTTCGATTAACTGCTAATATAATTGCTGGTCATTTATTACTAACATTATTAGGAAATACAGGACCCTCAATATCAACAATTTTATTAAGTTTACTATTAATTACTCAAATTGCTTTATTAGTTTTAGAATCTGCAGTTGCAATAATTCAATCATATGTATTTGCAGTTCTTAGAACCCTTTATTCTAGAGAAGTAAATTAATGTCAACTCATTCAAATCATCCATTTCATTTAGTAGATTATAGTCCATGACCTTTAACAGCTTCAATTGGAGCTATAACAACTGTTGCTGGAATAGTAAAATGATTTCATCAATATGATAATTCTTTATTTTTACTAGGTAATTTAATTACAATTTTAACAGTTTATCAATGATGACGAGATGTATCACGAGAAGGTACTTTTCAAGGTCTTCATACATTAGCTGTTACTACAGGATTACGTTGAGGAATAATTCTTTTTATTCTTTCAGAAATTTTATTTTTTGTTTCATTTTTTTGAGCTTTTTTTCATAGAAGTCTTTCTCCATCAATTGAATTAGGTGCTACATGACCTCCACTAGGAATTATTACATTTAATCCATTTCAAATTCCTTTATTAAATACAATTATTTTATTAACTTCAGGAATTACTGTTACATGAGCTCATCGTGCTCTTATAGAAAATAATTATTCACAAACAACTCAAGGACTTTTTTTTACTGTCTTATTAGGAATTTATTTCACAATTCTTCAAGCTTACGAATATATTGAAGCCCCTTTTACAATTGCTGATTCTGTTTATGGATCAACTTTTTTTATAGCAACAGGATTTCATGGAGTTCATGTATTAATTGGAACAACTTTTTTACTAGTTTGTTTAATTCGACATTTAAATAATCATTTCTCAAAAAATCACCATTTTGGATTTGAAGCTGCTGCTTGATATTGACATTTTGTTGATATTGTATGATTATTCCTTTATGTATCAATTTATTGATGAGGAGGATAAAAAATTACCTATATAATATAAAAAGTATATTTGACTTCCAATCATAAAGTCTATTATTAATAGTATAGGTAATTTTTTCAATTTTAACTATTAGTTTAATTGTAATATTAATTTCTATAATCGTAATACTACTAGCTTCAATTTTATCTAAAAAAACTATTGTTGATCGAGAAAAATCTTCCCCATTTGAATGTGGATTTGATCCAAAATCTTCTTCTCGATTACCTTTCTCTTTACGATTTTTTTTAATTACCATCATTTTCTTAATTTTTGATGTAGAAATTGCTTTAATTTTACCTATTATTTTAATTATTAACTTTTCAAATTTAATAATTTGAACAATTACTTCAATTATTTTTATTTTAATTTTATTATTAGGACTTTATCATGAATGAAATCAAGGTATATTAAATTGATCTAATTAATATAATAGGGTTGTAGTTAACTATAACATTTGATTTGCATTCAAAAAGTATTGAATTTCAATCTACCTTGAATATGAAGCGATTTATTGCAATTAGTTTCGACCTAATCTTAGGTAATTTACCCTTATTCTAATTTATAATTAATTATTAATTGAAGCCAAAAAGAGGCTTATCACTGTTAATGATAGAATTGAATTCTTATATTCCAATTAAAAAGAAGTATGATGTTCAAGTTAAAAGCTGCTAACTTTTTTTTTAATGGTTAAATTCCATTAATACTTCTATTATAAATTTATATAGTTTAAATAAAACACTACATTTTCATTGTAAAATTAAAATCAATTTTTTATAAGTTACTAATTTTAATTCATTATATTCAAAGATTTAAATAATCTCCCTAACATCTTCAATGTCATACTCTAATTATAAGCTATTTGAATAAAATAAAATTATAAATAAATAAATAATAATAATTCAAAATACAAATGTTAATAAATAGATTTTTAAATTATTATTCTGTAATATTTGATTTAATTGAGAATTTTTAATTAAATTTAAATAAAGTTGTTGTCCTCCAAAATATTCAGATCAACCTTGATTAATTAATTAATTTTAAATTTTTTAAAAAATTTGTTTAAAAAAAAAATTAAAATTTATTTTAAAAATCTTTAATTTAATTTAGATAATTAATTTATGCATATATATATATATATATATTTATATAATATAATATATATATTAATTATTAAATTATGTATATATATACAGTAAAAGCTCGATTTTTGCAACCCCCGATTATTGCAACTCCCCGATTAGCGCAACCGTCATTTTTTTATATTACGGTCTTTATAAGTGCAACTTTCGAAGAAAAAGGTCGTGATAAGTGCAACTTTTTTCTGATGCACTGAAATCAGGAACTTTGTTTGGAGGTCACGGTTAAACCCAATGCTCCCCTTTCAACATTATTCTCTGTTCGACTCTGTCCACTGTGAACGAGCGTACAATAACTGTTATTTTACCGTTGCCTTCCTGTTATTTTTCATCCCATATTCTTAAATTTCAATATTTCAACATATATATTTGGGGCTCGGTAAGTGCAATAATCTCAGTTAATGCAACAGGCCCGATTTCCTATCGGTTGCGCAAATCGAGCTCTTACTGTATATATTATTATATTAATTATATATATATATATATTTATATATTATTATATTAATTATATATTAATTAAATATATCATAATAATATATAAATTATTTATATATTATTATAATATATATATAAATGTATTATACTCAAAAAGTTATATATATATAAATATATTAAAATTTAATGTAATAATAGAATTAATTAAATTGTTGGTTTTTTTTATAGTCTAAATTAATAGATAAATATGGATTAATTAAATATTTATATATTAATATATATCTATTAATCTTACTTAGTATAGTAATCAAGTTCGTGATCATGTAAGCTGTAATATCAAAATTCATTATTAATACAAATTAATCATGAATTAATTTTAGTAAATGGAGTGAAATAAATAAATAAAAATCCATTTAAAAATTATTTATAATATAAATTTCTTTTTAAAATTTAAATTATTATTAATTATTTTTCATTTTACCATTAATTTTAAATTTTTTAAAAAAATTTTTTAAAAAAAAAATTCAAATTTATTTTAAAAATCTTTAATTTAATTTAGATAATTAATTTATGCATATATATATATATATATATTTATATAATATAATATATATATTAATTATTAAATTATGTATATATATATATATATATTTATATATTATTATATTAATTATATATTAATTAAATATATCATAATAATATATAAATTATTTATATATTATTATAATATATATATAAACGTATTATACTCAAAAAGTTATATATATATAAATATATTAAAATTTAATGTAATAATAGAATTAATTAAATTGTTGGTTTTTTTTTATAGTCTAAATTAATAGATAAATATGGATTAATTAAATATTTATATATTAATATATATCTATTAATCTTACTTAGTATAGTAATCAAGTTCGTGATCATGTAAGCTGTAATATCAAAATTCATTATTAATACAAATTAATCATGAATTAATTTTAGTAAATGGAGTGAAATAAATAAATAAAAATCCATTTAAAAATTATTTATAATATAAATTTCTTTTTAAAATTTAAATTATTATTAATTATTTTTCATTTTACCATTAATTTTAAATTTTTTAAAAAAATTTTTTAAAAAAAAAATTCAAATTTATTTTAAAAATCTTTAATTTAATTTAGATAATTAATTTATGCATATATATATATATATATATTTATATAATATAATATATATATTAATTATTAAATTATGTATATATATATATATATATTTATATATTATTATATTAATTATATATTAATTAAATATATCATAATAATATATAAATTATTTATATATTATTATAATATATATATAAATGTATTATACTCAAAAAGTTATATATATATAAATATATTAAAATTTAATGTAATAATAGAATTAATTAAATTGTTGGTTTTTTTTTATAGTCTAAATTAATAGATAAATATGGATTAATTAAATATTTATATATTAATATATATCTATTAATCTTACTTAGTATAGTAATCAAGTTCGTGATCATGTAAGCTGTAATATCAAAATTCATTATTAATACAAATTAATCATGAATTAATTTTAGTAAATGGAGTGAAATAAATAAATAAAAATTCATTTAAAAATTATTTATAATATAAATTTCTTTTTAAAATTTAAATTATTATTAATTATTTTTCATTTTACCATTAATTTTAAATTTTTTAATTTTTTTTTTTTTAAAATTTAGAATTTTATAAAATTTAAAAATTTTTATTAAAAAAAAAAAAAAAAAAAATTGTTGTACCACAATTTTAAAATACTTATTTTTAAATTTTATTTACTAATTTTATTTATTAATATTAAAATATATAATATTAATTTTATTTATATGTGTATATAATTTTTTTATTTTATTTTATTTTATTTAATTACAATACAAAGTAAATTTATATTCTAATTTTGGGTCCAAGGATAAACCGAGTGACAAAGACTATTTGGCTTGATTTTTTTGCAGCGACAGACCAAAGCCTCTGGTGGGAATCGAACCCACAACCCCCACGCTGATAGGCAAGCACGCTACCAACTCGCCTACCGGGGCGCTTGTATATAATTTTATTTTAAAATGTTTAATTAAAATAATTATAATTAAATTTATTTACTAAATTTTAAATTGAAATTATATTATTAGGGGTAATATAATTAAATTTTCTTTTATTTTTAGATAATTTCATTTTTATCGGGGATTTTAGAACTAATAAAAATTATATAAATAAACATTTATTTTTTAAATTTTGTTTACTAATTTTATTTATTAGTATTAAAATATATAATATTAATTTTATTTATATGTGTATATAATTTTATTTTAAAATGTTTAATTAAAATAATTATAATTAAATTTATTTACTAAATTTTAAATTGAAATTATATTATTAGGGGTAATATAATTAAATTTTCTTTTATTTTTAGATAATTTCATTTTTATCGGGGATTTTAGAACTAATAAAAATTATATAAATAAACATTTATTTTTTAAATTTTATTTACTAATTTTATTTATTAGTATTAAAATATATAATATTAATTTTATTTATATGTGTATATAATTTTATTTTAAAATGTTTAATTAAAATAATTATAATTAAATTTATTTACTAAATTTTAAATTGAAATTATATTATTAGGGGTTATATAATTAAATTTTCTTTTATTTTTAGATAATTTCATTTTTATCGGGGATTTTAGAACTAATAAAAATTATATAAATAAACATTTATTTTTTAAATTTTATTTACTAATTTTATTTATTAGTATTAAAATATATAATATTAATTTTATTTATATGTGTATATAATTTTATTTTAAAATGTTTAATTAAAATAATTATAATTAAATTTATTTACTAAATTTTAAATTGAAATTATATTATTAGGGGTAATATAATTAAATTTTCTTTTATTTTTAGATAATTTCATTTTTTATTGGGAAATTTAGAACTAATAAAAATTATATAGATAAATATTTAAAAATAAATAAATATTTATTTTTATTATTATAATTTACTATTTAAATTTATTTAAAAATGAATGGATTTTTACCACAATTTTTTTACTACAATTTTTTTTTGTTTAAAGTTTGATTTTAGCTTGTAGATTTGTTATTAATTTAATTTACATGTAAATTTTTGTATGAATATTTATTTATTTAAATAATTAATAAATTTTTATATTCGCAGTAATTAATATTATAAATTAAAGAAATTTAGAAATAGTAATATTAAAGAGTATTGGCTAAATTTGTGCCAGCAGCCGCGGTTACACTAATGATACAAATAAATTTTTATTAGTTGAAGTTAAATTGATTATATTTAAAGTTAAATTAAATTTATTAGGTGAAATTTTAAATTTAAATTTTTTTATGAAAAATAATTAAAGCTTAAAAATTTTAGTAATAAACTAGGATTAGATACCCTATTATTTAAAATGTAAATAAATAAAATTAAAGTAGTAATAGTTATGTTCTTGAAACTTAAAAAATTTGGCGGTATTTTAGTCTATTCAGAGGAACCTGTTCTATAATCGATATTCCACGATGTACCTTACTTAAATTTGTATTCAGTTTATATACCGTCGTTATTAGAATATTTTATAAGAATGTTAATTTTCATAATTTTAAAAAAGAAAGTATATCAGATCAAGGTGTAGCTAATATTTAAGAAGAAATGGGTTACAATAAATATATTTAAACGGATTTAAATATGAAAATTTTTTTAAAGGTGGATTTGATAGTAAAATTATAAAGATAAATAATTTGATTTTAGCTCTAAAATATGTACATATCGCCCGTCACTCTTATTACTAAGGTAAGATAAGTCGTAACATAGTAGATGTACCGGAAGGTGTCTCTAGAATGCAATTTAAAGCTTAATTAGTAAAGTATTTCATTTACATTGAAAAGATTTTTGTGCAAATCATTATAAATTGATTAAATTTTATTTATTAATTTTTTTTTTTAAAAAATAATTTATTAAAAATAATTATATAAATATATGTTTTAGTATTTTTTAAATAAAAAATAATTTTAATTATAGTTTAATAGTATTGTGAAAGAAAATTGAAATAATTTGAAAAATTATTATTGTAAAAGAAAATTTAATTTATTGTACCTTGTGTATCAGGGTTTATTTAATAAAAATTATATATAAATAATTTTCTCGATTTTAAAAGAGTTAATATATTATAAAAGTTAATGTAGTAAAATTATTTTTAATAGTATATTAGAAATGAAATGTTATTCGTTTTTAAAGGTATCTAGTTCTTTAAGAAATAAATTTAATTTAGAAATTTTATATTATTTAATTAGATATATTAATTAAATAAATATTTAATTTTAATATTTTATGGGATAAGCTATAAAATAAATTATAAAAAATTTATAAATAAATTAATAAATATAAGCTTAGAAGTAGTTATTATTAATAAAATTGTTATAATTTATTTTATAAATAAAATTATTTATTAAATTTTAATTTTTTATTAAAGTATTTATTATAATTTAAAAAATAAAAAAATAATGATAAAATTAGTATATAATTAATTTTTATTGAAAAGTTTTTATAAAGAATTCGGCAAAATAAGTATTCGCCTGTTTAACAAAAACATGTCTTTTTGAAATATATTTAAAGTCTAACCTGCCCACTGAAATTTTTTAAATGGCCGCAGTATACTAACTGTGCAAAGGTAGCATAATCATTAGTCTTTTAATTGAAGGCTGGTATGAATGGTTGGACGAGATATTAACTGTTTCATAAATATTTATATTAGAATTTTATTTTTTAGTCAAAAAGCTAAAATTAATTTAAAAGACGAGAAGACCCTATAAATCTTTATATTTATTTTATTAAAATTTTTTAGAATATTTTTATTTTAATAATAGATAATATTTTATTGGGGTGATATTAAAATTTATTAAACTTTTAATTATTTATATCATTAATTAATGAATAATTGATCCGTTATTAACGATTAAGAAATTAAGTTACTTTAGGGATAACAGCGTAATTTTTTTGGAGAGTTCATATCGATAAAAAAGATTGCGACCTCGATGTTGGATTAAGATATAATTTTAGGTGTAGCCGCTTAAATTTTAAGTCTGTTCGACTTTTAAATTCTTACATGATCTGAGTTCAGACCGGCGTAAGCAAGGTTGGTTTCTATCTTTAAAAAATAAAAATATTTCAGTACGAAAGGACCTAATATTTAATAAATTATTATTTTTATATTGAAAATTATTAATATAACAACTATTTTGGCAGATTAGTGCAATAAATTTAGAATTTATTTATGTGGATTTTTACCACAATTAGTACTTGTTTTTTTTTGAAAATATTTTATTTATTATTAGAAGATTATTATTAATTATTTTTGTATTAGTAAGAGTTGCTTTTTTGACTCTTTTGGAACGAAAAGTTTTAGGATATATTCAAATTCGAAAAGGTCCTAATAAAGTTGGAATTATAGGAATTCCTCAACCTTTTTGTGATGCAATTAAATTATTTACTAAGGAACAAAGTTATCCATTGTTATCAAATTATATTTCTTATTATTTTTCTCCAATTTTTTCTCTTTTTTTATCTTTATTAGTTTGAATATGTATACCTATATTTATTAAACTTTTTTCTTTTAATTTAGGTTTATTATTTTTTTTATGTTGTACTAGTTTAGGAGTTTATACTGTTATAATTGCTGGTTGATCTTCTAATTCTAATTATGCTTTATTAGGTGGTTTACGAGCAGTTGCTCAAACTATTTCTTATGAAGTTAGTATGGCATTAATTTTATTAAGATTTATTTTTTTAATTGGAGGTTATAACATATTAATATTTTATAAATATCAATTATTTATTTGGTTTTTATTTAAAGTTGGAATTATAGGAATTCCTCAACCTTTTTGTGATGCAATTAAATTATTTACTAAGGAACAAAGTTATCCATTGTTATCAAATTATATTTCTTATTATTTTTCTCCAATTTTTTCTCTTTTTTTATCTTTATTAGTTTGAATATGTATACCTATATTTATTAAACTTTTTTCTTTTAATTTAGGTTTATTATTTTTTTTATGTTGTACTAGTTTAGGAGTTTATACTGTTATAATTGCTGGTTGATCTTCTAATTCTAATTATGCTTTATTAGGTGGTTTACGAGCAGTTGCTCAAACTATTTCTTATGAAGTTAGTATGGCATTAATTTTATTAAGATTTATTTTTTTAATTGGAGGTTATAACATATTAATATTTTATAAATATCAATTATTTATTTGGTTTTTATTTATTATATTACCTGTTGCATTAGTTTGATTTAGAATTTCTTTAGCAGAAACTAATCGTACTCCTTTTGATTTTGCTGAAGGAGAATCTGAATTAGTTTCTGGATTTAATGTTGAATATAGAAGAGGAGGATTTGCTTTAATTTTTTTGGCTGAATATGCTAGTATTTTATTTATAAGTATACTATTTTGTGTAATATTTTTAGGGGGGGATGTATTTTCAATTTTTTTTTTTTTTAAATTAACTTTTATCTCTTTTATATTTATTTGAGTTCGAGGTGCATTACCTCGATATCGTTATGATAAATTAATATATTTAGCTTGAAAAAGTTTTTTACCATTTTCTTTGAATTTTTTATTATTTTTTATAGGATTTAAAATTTTTTTATTATATTTATTATAATGAATTAAATTTAGTATAATTATAAGTTAATAAAAATTTTAATTTTTATCTTATGTTTTCAAAACATATGCTTATTTCAAGCTCATTAACTAATTTAATAAATTATCTCATCATTTAGAAATTAATGGGTTAAATATAAAGTAAGAAAAATAAATAATTGTTAAAATTTGACCTACTAATACGTAAGGATCTTCTACTGGTCGTGCACCAATTCATGTTAATAAAATAACTGTAATTACTATTATTCAAAATATAATTTGATTAATAGGATAAAATTGTATTCCTTGAAATTTTCTTAAATGATAGAAAGGTAAAATTGCTAAAATTGCAATAGATAATACTAAAGCAATTACTCCTCCTAATTTATTAGGAATTGATCGTAAAATAGCATAAGCAAATAAGAAATATCATTCTGGTTGAATATGAATTGGAGTTACTAATGGATTAGCTGGAATAAAATTATCTGGATTTCCTAGTAAATTAGGACTAATTAATACTAATAAAATTAAAATTATTGTTATAATAATGAATCCTACAATATCCTTATATGTAAAATAAGGGTGGAAAGGAATTTTGTCAATATTAGAATTTAAACCAATGGGATTATTTGATCCTGTTTTATGTAAAAATAATAAATGAATTATTACTATAGCAAGTACAATAAAAGGTAAAATAAAATGAAAAGTAAAGAATCGTGTAAGAGTTGCATTATCAACAGCAAATCCTCCTCATACTCATTGTACTAAATCAATTCCTAAATATGGAATTGCAGATAATAAATTTGTAATGACAGTGGCACCTCAAAAAGATATTTGACCTCAAGGTAGTACATAACCTATAAATGCAGTTCCTATTACTAAAAATAAAATAATTACTCCTACTAATCATGTAGGAGTATATAAATATGAATTATAATATATTCCTCGACCTACATGTAAATAAATACAAATAAAAAAGAATGATGCACCATTAGCATGTATAGTTCGTAATAATCATCCATAATTTACATCTCGACAAATATGATTAACTCTATTAAAAGCTATATTTACATCTGCTGTATAATGTATAGCTAAAAATAATCCTGTTAAAATTTGAATAATTAAACATAATCCTAGTAATGATCCAAAATTTCATCATGATGAAATATTTCTTGGGGCGGGAAGATCTACTAATGCATTATTAGCAATTTTAATAATAGGGTGTTTAGTTCGTATAGGTTTATTCATTAGTTTATTATAGATCGTAGTGGTCCTTGATTTAATTTAGAGATTTTTACCACAGCAATTAATGTAATTAATATATAATTTATTAATAAGATAGTTAATAGATTTATTGGATAATTATATAATTTGTTTAAAGATAAAGAATTTTCTTTAATATAAGAGGTTATATTTGAAATAGAATTAATTTCTATATTTGAATATTGTAAAATTAAATTTTTATCTATAAAAAATAAAATAAATATTGAAATAATGAAAATAATAATGGAAATAAATAATAATTTAATTGAAAATGAAAATATTTCATTTGAAGCTAAGGATGTAACATAAATAAATAAAACTAATATACCTCCTAAAAAAACTAAAAATAGGATATATGAAAATCAAAATGTTTTAGTTATTAATCCTGATATTATTGATACTAATGTTGTTTGTATAAGTAAAGTTAATCCTATAGCTAAAGGATGTTTTATGTTCATAAAAATGAAATTAAAAATAAATAAAATTGATATTAAAATTCATTGTATAATGTCAAGTGATAGTTTATTTAAAATATTAATTTTGGGGATTAATGATAAAGGAATTTCCTTTTCACTTGAAGTTTTAAAAGATTATTCTTATTTTTGATTTACAAGACCAATGTTTTTATTAAACTATTAAAACTAATGTTAATAATTTTAAATTGAAGTTTACCAAGAATTTTATTTATTATAGGATTAGTTACTTTTGTTTCTAATCGTAAACATTTATTATCTATATTATTAAGTTTAGAATATATTGTTTTAAGTTTATTTTATTTATTATTTATTTATTTAAATATATTAAATTTTGAAAATTTTTTTAGAATAATATTTTTAACTTTTAGAGTATGTGAAGGTGCATTAGGACTTTCTATTTTAGTTTCAATAATTCGTACTCATGGTAATGATTATTTTCAAAGATTTAATATTTTACAATGTTAAAAATTATTATTATAATTTTATTTTTATTTCCTTTATGTTTTATAAGTAATATTTATTGAATGGTTCAAATTTTTTTGTTTTTAATTAATTTTATTTTTATTTTAATAAATATATATTCTAATTATTTTATATCTATTTCTTATATATTTGGATGTGATTTAATTTCTTATGGATTAATTTTATTAAGATTATGAATTGTTTCTTTAATATTAATAGCAAGTGAATCTATTTTTAAAAATAATAATTATACTAATTTATTTTTATTGAATATTATTTTTTTATTAATTATATTAGTTTTAACTTTTAGAAGAATAAGATTATTTATGTTTTATTTATTTTTTGAAAGTAGATTAATTCCAACTTTATTTTTAATTTTAGGTTGAGGTTATCAGCCTGAACGATTACAAGCTGGAATATATTTGTTATTTTATACATTGTTAGTTTCATTACCTATATTAATTGGAATTTTTTATTTGTATAAATTTACTGGTTCAATAAATTTTTATTTATTAAGAAATTATATATTTAATTTTGAAATTCTTTATTTTTCATTAATAATAGCTTTTTTAGTAAAAATACCAATATTTTTAGTTCATTTATGATTACCTAAAGCTCATGTAGAAGCTCCTGTTTCTGGTTCAATAATTTTAGCTGGAATTATATTAAAATTGGGAGGTTATGGTTTATTACGAGTTTTTCCATTTTTACAATTAATAGGTTTAAAATTTAATTTTATTTGAATTTCTATTAGATTAGTAGGGGGGGTATTAGTTAGATTAATTTGTTTGCGTCAAACTGATTTAAAATCTTTAATTGCTTATTCTTCAGTTGCTCATATAGGAATCGTTTTAGCAGGTTTGATAACGTTAAGATATATAGGAATTTGTGGATCTTATACTTTAATAATTGCTCATGGTTTATGTTCTTCAGGATTATTTTGTTTAGCTAATATTTCATATGAACGTATAGGAAGACGAAGATTGTTAATTAATAAGGGAATATTAAATTTTATACCTTCAATGGCATTATGATGATTTTTATTAAGTTCTGCTAATATAGCTGCTCCTCCTACTTTAAATTTATTAGGTGAAATTTCTTTAATTAATAGAATTGTAAGATGATCTTGAATTAGTATATTAATATTATCTTTATTATCTTTTTTTAGAGCTGCTTATACTTTATATTTATATGCTTATAGACAACATGGAAAATTATTTTCTGGGGTTTATTCTTTTAGAGGAGGAGTAATTCGTGAATATTTACTTTTATTTTTACATTGATTTCCTTTAAATTTATTAATTTTAAAGAGAGATATATGTATATTATGATTATATTTAAATAGTTTATAAAAATATTGATTTGTGGTGTCAAAGATAAGATTTTAAATCGTGAAATATTTGTCAATTTGTGTAATTAGTTTTGTAAATTTATTTTTTTTTAGAATTTCTTTTTTTTGTAATAAGTATAATTTTTATTATAAATGATTATGTACTTTTTATTGAATGAGAAGTGGTTTCAATAAATTCAATAATAATTACTATAACAATTTTATTAGATTGAATAAGACTAATTTTTATATCTTTTGTTTTAATAATTTCTTCTTTAGTAATTTTTTATAGAAAAGAATATATAGAAAGTGATTATAAAATTAATCGTTTTATTATACTAGTTTTGATATTTGTTACTTCTATAATATTATTAATTATTAGACCAAATTTAATTAGAATTTTATTAGGATGAGATGGTCTTGGTTTAGTTTCTTATTGTTTAGTAATTTATTTTCAAAATGTCAAATCTTATAATGCTGGAATATTAACTGCATTATCTAATCGAATTGGAGATGTAGCTTTATTATTAGCTATTGCTTGAATATTAAATTATGGTAGTTGAAATTTTATTTTTTATTTAGAAGTAATAAAAAATGATTTTGAAATAAGTTTAATTGGTGTATTAGTAATGTTGGCAGCTATAACTAAAAGTGCTCAAATTCCTTTTTCTTCTTGATTGCCAGCTGCTATAGCTGCTCCTACTCCTGTTTCTGCATTAGTTCATTCTTCTACTTTAGTAACAGCTGGGGTTTATTTATTAATTCGGTTTAATATATTAATTAGAAATTCTTGATTGGGAAATTTATTATTATTATTATCTGGGTTAACAATATTTATATCTGGGTTAGGTGCTAATTATGAATTTGATTTAAAAAAAATTATTGCTTTATCTACTTTAAGTCAATTAGGTTTAATAATAAGAATTGTATCTATAGGATTTTATAAATTAGCTTTTTTTCATTTATTAACACATGCTTTATTTAAAGCTTTATTGTTTATATGTGCAGGGGCTATTATTCATAATATAAATAATTCACAAGATATTCGATTGATAGGAGGATTAAGATTAATAATACCTTTAACATCTTCATGTTTTAATATTGCTAATTTAGCTTTATGTGGAATACCTTTTTTAGCAGGATTTTATTCAAAAGATATAATTTTGGAAATAGTATCTTTTTCCTATATTAATTTTTTTTCATTTTTTTTATATTTTTTTTCTACTGGATTAACTGTATGTTATTCTTTTCGATTAGTTTATTATTCAATAACAGGTACTGCAAATTTTTCTTCTTTAAATATATTAAATGGTGAAAGTTGAGTTATATTAAAAAGAATAATAGGTTTATTAATTATAAGAATTATTGGTGGAAGAATATTAAGTTGATTAATTTTTCCAACTCCTGTTGTAATTATTTTACCTAAATTATTAAAATTATTAACTTTGATAGTATGTATTGTTGGTGGTTTAAGAGGTTATATTATTTCTAATATTTCTTTATTTTTTTATAATAAGGCTTTAAATAATTATAGTATATCTTATTTTTTTGGGTTCAATATGATTTATGCCTTATATTTCTACTTATGGTTTAATTAATTATTCATTAATTATTGGTAAAATAGTAGTAAAATCTTTTGATCAAGGTTGATCTGAATATTTTGGAGGACAACAACTTTATTTAAATTTAATTAAAAATTCTCAATTAAATCAAATATTACAGAATAATAATTTAAAAATCTATTTATTAACATTTGTATTTTGAATTATTATTATTTATTTATTTATAATTTTATTTTATTCAAATAGCTTATAATTAGAGTATGACATTGAAGATGTTAGGGAGATTATTTAAATATTTGAATATAATGAATTAAAATTAGTAACTTATAAAAAATTGATTTTAATTTTACAATGAAAATGTAATGTTTTATTTAAACTATATAAATTTATAATAGAAGTATTAATGGAATTTAACCATTAAAAAAAAAGTTAGCAGCTTTTAACTTGAACATCATACTTCTTTTTAATTGGAATATAAGAATTCAATTCTATCATTAACAGTGATAAGCCTCTTTTTGGCTTCAATTAATAATTAATTATAAATTAGAATAAGGGTAAATTACCTAAGATTAGGTCGAAACTAATTGCAATAAATCGCTTCATATTCAAGGTAGATTGAAATTCAATACTTTTTGAATGCAAATCAAATGTTATAGTTAACTACAACCCTATTATATTAATTAGATCAATTTAATATACCTTGATTTCATTCATGATAAAGTCCTAATAATAAAATTAAAATAAAAATAATTGAAGTAATTGTTCAAATTATTAAATTTGAACAGTTAATAATTAAAATAATAGGTAAAATTAAAGCAATTTCTACATCAAAAATTAAGAAAATGATGGTAATTAAAAAAAATCGTAAAGAGAAAGGTAATCGAGAAGAAGATTTTGGATCAAATCCACATTCAAATGGGGAAGATTTTTCTCGATCAACAATAGTTTTTTTAGATAAAATTGAAGCTAGTAGTATTACGATTATAGAAATTAATATTACAATTAAACTAATAGTTAAAATTGAAAAAATTACCTATACTATTAATAATAGACTTTATGATTGGAAGTCAAATATACTTTTTATAGAGATCTCTCTTTGCTTATATTTTAAAAATCACTTGACGTATATTCTGAGGCCATGAATATAATTTGAAGGATATTTGATTATCTTCTTATGTGCAGAATTAGGGAAATATGTCTTGGAAAATAGTAACGGTGTTACGGAATATAGGAACAAATATGGTTCGGATTTCTCGGACAATTTACAAGTACATTTACCAAATACTCGAATCAATGTGCTTATATTTCAAAAATCACTTGACGTATATTCTTTGGTCACGAATATAATTTGAAGGACATTTGATTATCTACTTATGTGCAGAATTTGGGAAATATGTCTTGGAAAATAGTAAAGGCATTACGGAATATAGGAACAAATATGGTTCGGATTTCTCGGACAATTTACAAGTACATTTACCAAATACTTGAATCAATGTGCTTATATTTCAAAAATCACTTGACGTATATTGTTTGGTCACGATCATAATTTGAAGGACATTTGATTATCTACTTATGTGCAGAATTTGGGAAATATGTCTTGAAAAATAGTAACGGTATTCCGGAATATAGGAACAAATATGGTTCGGATTTCTCGGACAATTTACAAGTACATTTACCAAATACTCGAATCAATGTGCTTATATTTCAAAAATCACTTGACGTATATTCTTTGGTCACGAATATAATTTGAAGGACATTTGATTATCTACTTATGTGCAGAATTTGGGAAATATGTCTTGAAAAATAGTAACGGTATTCCGGAATATAGGAACAAATATGGTTTGGATTTCTCGGACAATTTACAAGTACATTTACCAAATACTCGAATTAATGTACTTATATTTCAAAAATCACTTGACGTATATTCTTTGGTCACGAATATAATTTGAAGGCCATTTAATTATCTACATATATGCAGAATTTGGGAAATATGTCTTGGAAAATAGGAACGGTATTCCGGAATATAGGAACAAATATGGTTCGGATTTCTCGGAAAATATAAAATGTTTTCAATTAAAGTCGTGTATTTCTGAAACTATTGGCACTATCTACCTAATATATAATTGTAGTACACACTTCGCTCTAGTCGTATGCAAAATTTGGGAAACGTACCGTTAAAAATCACCGAGTTATTCCGAAAATAATAAAACTGACTGGACAATTTACAAGTACATTTACCAAATATTCGCATCAATGTGCTTATATTTCAAAAATCACTTGACGTATATTCTTAGGCCATGAACATAATTTGAAGGACATTTGATTATCTACTTATGTGCAGAATTTGGGAAATATGTCTTGAAAAATAGTAACGGTATTCCGGAATATAGGAACAAATATGGTTCGGATTTCTCGGACAATTTACAAGTACATTTACCAAATACTCGAATCAATGTGCTTATATTTCAAAAATCACTTGACGTATATTCTTTGGTCACGAATATAATTTGAAGGACATTTGATTATCTACTTATGTGCAGAATTTGGGAAATATGTCTTGAAAAATAGTAACGGTATTCCGGAATATAGGAACAAATATGGTTTGGATTTCTCGGACAATTTACAAGTACATTTACCAAATACTCGAATTAATGTACTTATATTTCAAAAATCACTTGACGTATATTCTTTGGTCACGAATATAATTTGAAGGCCATTTAATTATCTACATATATGCAGAATTTGGGAAATATGTCTTGGAAAATAGGAACGGTATTCCGGAATATAGGAACAAATATGGTTCGGATTTCTCGGAAAATATAAAATGTTTTCAATTAAAGTCGTGTATTTCTGAAACTATTGGCACTATCTGTTCAAAACCTAGTACACACTTCGCTCTAGTCGTATGCAAAATTTGGGAAACGTACCGTTAAAAATCACCGAGTTATTCCGAAAATAATAAAACTGACTGGACAATTTACAAGTACATTTACCAAATACTCGAATCAATGTGCTTATATTTCAAAAATCACTTGACGTATATTCTTAGGCCATGAATATAATTTGAAGGACATTTGATTATCTTCTTATGTGCAGAATTAGGGAAATATGTCTTGGAAAATAGTAACGGTGTTACGGAATATAGGAACAAATATGGTTCGGATTTCTCGGACAATTTACAAGTACATTTACCAAATACTAGAATCAATGTGCTTATATTTCAAAAATCACTTGACGTATATTCTTTGGGCACGAATATAATTTGAAGGACATTTGATTATCTACTTATGTGCAGAATTTGGGAAATATGTCTTGGAAAATAGTAAAGGTATTACGGAATATAGGAACAAATATGGTTCGGATTTCTCGGACAATTTACAAGTACATTTACCAAATACTCGAATCAATGTGCTTATATTTCAAAAATCACTTGACGTATATTCTTAGGCCATGAATATAATTTGAAGGACATTTGATTATCTACTTATGTGCAGAATTATGGAAATATGTCTTGGAAAATAGGAACGGTATTCCGGAATATAGGAACAAATATGGTTCGGATTTCTCGGACAATTTACAAGTACATTTACCAAATACTAGAAGTAATGTACTTATATTTCAAAAATCACTTGACGTATATTCTTTGGTCACGAATATAATTTGAAGGCCATTTAATTATCTACATATATGCAGAATTTGGGAAATATGTCTTGGAAAATAGGAACGGTATTCCGGAATATAGGAACAAATATGGTTCGGATTTCTCGGACAATTTACAAGTACATTTACCAAATACTCGAATCAATGTGCTTATATTTCAAAAATCACTTGACGTATATTCTTTGGTCACGAATATAATTTGAAGGCCATTTCATTATCTATTTATATGCAGAATTTGGGAAATATGTCTTGGAAAATAGTAACGGTATTACGGAATATAGGAACAAATATGGTTCGGATTTCTCGGACAATTTACAAGTACATTTACCAAATACTCGAATCAATGTGCTTATATTTCAAAAATCACTTGACATATATTCTTAGGCCATGAATATAATTTGAAGGACATTTGATTATCTACTTATGTGCAGAATTATGGAAATATGTCTTGGAAAATAGGAACGGTATTCCGGAATATAGGAACAAATATGGTTCGGATTTCTCGGACAATTTACAAGTACATTTACCAAATACTAGAAGTAATGTACTTATATTTCAAAAATCACTTGACGTATATTCTTTGGTCACGAATATAATTTGAAGGCCATTTAATTATGTACATATATGCAGAATTTGGGAAATATGTCTTGGAAAATAGGAACGGTATTCCGGAATATAGGAACAAATATGGTTTGGATTTCTCGGACAATTTACAAGTACATTTACCAAATACTCGAATCAATGTGCTTATATTTCAAAAATCACTTGACGTATATTCTTAGGCCATGAATATAATTTGAAGGACATTTGATTATCTTCTTATGTGCAGAATTAGGGAAATATGTCTTGGAAAATAGTAACGGTGTTACGGAATATAGGAACAAATATGGTTCGGATTTCTCGGACAATTTACAAGTACATTTACCAAATACTCGAATCAATGTGCTTATATTTCAAAAATCACTTGACGTATATTCTTTGGTCACGAATATAATTTGAATGACATTTGATTATCTACTTATGTGCAGAATTTGGGAAATATGTCTTGGAAAATAGTAAAGGTATTACGGAATATAGGAACAAATATGGTTCGGATTTCTCGGACAATTTACAAGTACATTTACCAAATACTCGAATCAATGTGCTTATATTTCAAAAATCACTTGACATATATTCTTAGGCCATGAATATAATTTGAAGGACATTTGATTATCTACATATGTGCAGAATTATGGAAATATGTCTTGGAAAATAGGAACGGTATTCCGGAATATAGGAACAAATATGGTTCGGATTTCTCGGACAATTTACAAGTACATTTACCAAATACTAGAAGTAATGTACTTATATTTCAAAAATCACTTGACGTATATTCTTTGGTCACGAATATAATTTGAAGGCCATTTAATTATGTACATATATGCAGAATTTGGGAAATATGTCTTGGAAAATAGGAACGGTATTCCGGAATATAGGAACAAATATGGTTTGGATTTCTCGGACAATTTACAAGTACATTTACCAAATACTCGAATCAATGTGCTTATATTTCAAAAATCACTTGACGTATATTCTTAGGCCATGAATATAATTTGAAGGACATTTGATTATCTACTTATGTGCAGAATTAGGGAAATATGTCTTGGAAAATAGTAACGGTATTCCGGAATATAGAAACAAATACGGTTTGGATTTCTCGGACAATTTAAAAGTACATTTACCAAATACTCGAATCAATGTGCTTATATTTCAAAAATCACTTGACGTATATTCTTAGGCCATGAATATAATTTGAAGGACATTTGATTATCTACTTATGTGCAGAATTAGGGAAATATGTCTTGGAAAATAGTAACGGTATTACGGAATATAGGAACAAATATGGTTTGGATTTCTCGGACAATTTACAAGTACATTTACCAAATACTCGAATCAATGTGCTTATATTTCAAAAATCACTTGACGTATATTCTTAGGCCATGAATATAATTTGAAGGACATTTGATTATCTACTTATGTGCAGAATTAGGGAAATATGTCTTGGAAAATAGTAACGGTATTCCGGAATATAGAAACAAATACGGTTTGGATTTCTCGGACAATTTAAAAGTACATTTACCAAATACTCGAATCAATGTGCTTATATTTCAAAAATCACTTGACGTATATTCTTAGGCCATGAATATAATTTGAAGGACATTTGATTATCTACTTATGTGCAGAATTAGGGAAATATGTCTTGGAAAATAGTAACGGTATTCCGGAATATAGAAACAAATACGGTTTGGATTTCTCGGACAATTTAAAAGTACATTTACCAAATACTCGAATCAATGTGCTTATATTTCAAAAATCACTTGACGTATATTCTTAGGCCATGAATATAATTTGAAGGACATTTGATTATCTACTTATGTGCAGAATTAGGGAAATATGTCTTGGAAAATAGTAACGGTATTACGGAATATAGGAACAAATATGGTTTGGATTTCTCGGAGAATTTACAAGTACATTTACCAAATGCTCGGATCAATGTGCTTATATTTCAAAAATCACTTGACGTATATTCTTAGGCCATGAATATAATTTGAAGGACATTTGGTTATCTACTTATGTGCAGAATTTGGGAAATATGTCTTGGAAAATAGTAACGGTATTACGGAATATAGGAACAAATATGGTTCGGATTTCTCGGACAATTTACAAGTACATTTACCAAATACTCGAATTTATGCTTATATTTCAAAAATCACTTGACGTATATTCTTTGGTCACGAATATAATTTGAAGGTCACTTCATTATCTACTTATATGCAGAATTTGGAAAATATGTCTTGGAAAATAGTAACGGTATTACGGAATATAGGAACAAATATGGTTCGGATTTCTCGGACAATTTACAAGTACATTTACCAAATACTCGAATTTATGTGGTTATATTTCAAAAATAACTTGACGTATATTCTTTGGTCACGAATATAATTTGAAGGTCACTTCATTATCTACTTATATGCAGAATTTGGGAAATATGTCTTGGAAAATAGTAACGGTATTCCGGAATATAGGAACAAATATGGTTTGTATTTCTCGGACAACTTACAAGTACATTTACCAAATACTCGAATCAATGTGCTTATATTTCAAAAATAACTTGTTGTGTATTCTTAGGCCATGAATATAATTTGAAGGACATTTGATTATCTACTTATGTGCAGAATTAGGGAAATATGTCTTGGAAAATAGTAACGGTATTACGGAATATAGGAACAAATATGGTTCGGATTTCTCGGACAATTTACAAGTACATTTACCAAATACTCGAATCAATGTGCTTATATTTCAAAAATCACTTGACGTATATTCTTTGGTCACGAATATAATTTGAAGGTCACTTCGTTATCTACTTATATGCAGAATTTGGGAAATATGTCTTGGAAAATAGTAACGGTATTCCGGAATATAGGAACAAATATGGTTTGGATTTCTCGGACACTTTACAAGTACATTTACCAAATACTCGAATCAATGTGCTTATATTTCAAAAATCACTTGACGTATATTCTTAGGCCATGAAAATAATTTGAAGGACATTTGATTATCTACTTATGTGCAGATTTTGGGAAATATGTCTTGAAAAATAGTAAAGGTATTCCGGAATATAGGAACAAATATGGTTTGGATTTCTCGGACAATTTACAAGTACATTTACCAAATACTCGAATCAATGTGCTTATATTTCAAAAATCACTTGACGTATATTCTTAGGCCATGAATATAATTTGAAGGACATTTGATTATCTATTTATGTGCAAAATTAAGGAAATATGTCTTGGAAAATAGTAACGGTATTACGGAATATAGGAACAAATATGGTTCGGATTTCTCGGACAATTTACAAGTACATTTACCAAATACTCGAATTTATGCTTATATTTCAAAAATCACTTGACGTATATTCTTTGATCACGAATATAATTTGAAGGTCACTTCATTATCTACTTATATGCAGAATTTGGAAAATATGTCTTGGAAAATAGTAACGGTATTACGGAATATAGGAACAAATATGGTTCGGATTTCTCGGACAATTTACAAGTACATTTACCAAATACTCGAATTTATGTGCTTATATTTCAAAAATCACTTGACGTATATTCTTTGGTCACGAATATAATTTGAAGGTCACTTCATTATCTACTTATATGCAGAATTTGGGAAATATGTCTTGGAAAATAGTAACGGTATTCCGGAATATAGGAACAAATATGGTTTGGATTTCTCGGACAATTTACAAGTACATTTACCAAATACTCGGATCAATGTGCTTATATTTCAAAAATCACTTGACGTATATTCTTAGGCCATGAATATAATTTGAAGGACATTTGATTATCTACTTATGTGCAGAATTAGGGAAATATGTCGTGGAAAATAGTAACGGTATTCCGGAATATAGGAACAAATATGGTTTGGATTTCTCGGACAATTTACAAGTACATTTACCAAATACTCGAATCAATGTGCTTATATTTCAAAAATCACTTGACGTATATTCTTAGGCCATGAATATAATTTGAAGGACATTTGATTATCTACATATATGCAGAATTTGGGAAATATGTCTTGGAAAATGGGAAAGGTATTCCGGAATATAGGAACATATATGGTTCGGATTTCTCGGAAAATATAAAATGTTTTCAATTAAAGTCGTGTATTTCTGAAACTATTGGCAAAACAGTATATAATTGTAGTACACACTTCGCTCTAGTCGTATGCAAAATTTGGGAAACGTACCGTTAAAAATCACCGAGTTATTCCGAAAATAATAAAACTGACTGGACAATTTACAAGTACATTTACCAAATACTCGAATCAATGTGCTTATATTTCAAAAATCACTTGACGTATATTCTTAGGCCATGAATATAATTTGAAGGACATTTGATTATCTTCTTATGTGCAGAATTAGGGAAATATGTCTTGGAAAATAGTAACGGTGTTACGGAATATAGGAACAAATATGGTTCGGATTTCTCAGACAATTTACAAGTACATTTACCAAATACTCGAATCAATGTGCTTATATTTCAAAAATCACTTGACGTATATTCTTTGGTCACGAATATAATTTGAAGGACATTTGATTATCTACTTATGTGCAGAATTAGGGAAATATGTCTTGGAAAATAGTAACGATATTACGGAATATAGGAACAAATATGGTTCGGATTTCTCGGACAATTTACAAGTACATTTACCAAATACTCGAATTTATATGCTTATATTTCAAAAATCACTTGACGTATATTCTTTGGTCACGAATATAATTTGAAGGACATTTGATTATCTACTTATGTGCAGAATTTGGGAAATATGTCTTGGAAAATAGTAAAGGTATTACGGAATATAGGAACAAATATGGTTCGGATTTCTCGGACAATTTACAAGTACATTTACCAAATACTCGAATCAATGTGCTTATATTTCAAAAATCACTTGACGTATATTCTTAGGCCATGAATATAATTTGAAGGACATTTGATTATCTACTTATGTGCAGAATTATGGAAATATGTCTTGGAAAATAGGAACGGTATTCCGGAATATAGGAACAAATATGGTTCGGATTTCTCGGACAATTTACAAGTACATTTACCAAATACTAGAAGTAATGTACTTATATTTCAAAAATCACTTGACGTATATTCTTTGGTCACGAATATAATTTGAAGGCCATTTAATTATGTACATATATGCAGAATTTGGGAAATATGTCTTGGAAAATAGGAACGGTATTCCGGAATATAGGAACAAATATGGTTCGGATTTCTCGGACAATTTACAAGTACATTTACCAAATACTCGAATCAATGTGCTTATATTTCAAAAATCACTTGACGTATATTCTTTGGTCACGAATATAATTTGAAGGCCATTTCATTATCTATTTATATGCAGAATTTGGGAAATATGTCTTGGAAAATAGTAACGGTATTACGGAATATAGGAACAAATATGGTTCAGATTTCTCGGACAATTTACAAGTACATTTACCAAATACTCGAATCAATGTGCTTATATTTCAAAAATCACTTGACGTATATTCTTAGGCCATGAATATAATTTGAAGGACATTTGATTATCTACTTATGTGCAGAATTAGGGAAATATGTCTTGGAAAATAGTAACGGTATTCCGGAATATAGAAACAAATACGGTTTGGATTTCTCGGACAATTTAAAAGTACATTTACCAAATACTCGAATCAATGTGCTTATATTTCAAAAATCACTTGACGTATATTCTTAGGCCATGAATATAATTTGAAGGACATTTGATTATCTACTTATGTGCAGAATTAGGGAAATATGTCTTGGAAAATAGTAACGGTATTACGGAATATAGGAACAAATATGGTTTGGATTTCTCGGAGAATTTACAAGTACATTTACCAAATGCTCGGATCAATGTGCTTATATTTCAAAAATCACTTGACGTATATTCTTAGGCCATGAATATAATTTGAAGGACATTTGGTTATCTACTTATGTGCAGAATTTGGGAAATATGTCTTGGAAAATAGTAACGGTATTACGGAATATAGGAACAAATATGGTTCGGATTTCTCAGACAATTTACAAGTACATTTACCAAATACTCGAATTTATGCTTATATTTCAAAAATCACTTGACGTATATTCTTTGGTCACGAATATAATTTGAAGGTCACTTCATTATCTACTTATATGCAGAATTTGGAAAATATGTCTTGGAAAATAGTAACGGTATTACGGAATATAGGAACAAATATGGTTCGGATTTCTCGGACAATTTACAAGTACATTTACCAAATACTCGAATTTATGTGGTTATATTTCAAAAATCACTTGACGTATATTCTTTGGTCACGAATATAATTTGAAGGTCACTTCATTATCTACTTATATGCAGAATTTGGGAAATATGTCTTGGAAAATAGTAACGGTATTCCGGAATATAGGAACAAATATGGTTTGTATTTCTCGGACAACTTACAAGTACATTTACCAAATACTCGAATCAATGTGCTTATATTTCAAAAATAACTTGTTGTGTATTCTTAGGCCATGAATATAATTTGAAGGACATTTGATTATCTACTTATGTGCAGAATTAGGGAAATATGTCTTGGAAAATAGTAACGGTATTACGGAATATAGGAACAAATATGGTTCGGATTTCTCGGACAATTTACAAGTACATTTACCAAATACTCGAATTTATGTGCTTATATTTCAAAAATCACTTGACGTATATTCTTTGGTCACGAATATAATTTGAAGGTCACTTCGTTATCTACTTATATGCAGAATTTGGGAAATATGTCTGGGAAAATAGTAACGGTATTCCGGAATATAGGAACAAATATGGTTTGGATTTCTCGGACACTTTACAAGTACATTTACCAAATACTCGAATCAATGTGCTTATATTTCAAAAATCACTTGACGTATATTCTTAGGCCATGAAAATAATTTGAAGGACATTTGATTATCTACTTATGTGCAGATTTTGGGAAATATGTCTTGAAAAATAGTAACGGTATTCCGGAATATAGGAACAAATATGGTTTGGATTTCTCGGACAATTTACAAGTACATTTACCAAATACTCGAATCAATGTGCTTATATTTCAAAAATCACTTGACGTATATTCTTAGGCCATGAATATAATTTGAAGGACATTTGATTATCTATTTATGTGCAAAATTAAGGAAATATGTCTTGGAAAATAGGAACGGTATTACGGAATATAGGAACAAATATGGTTCGGATTTCTCGGACAATTTACAAGTACATTTACCAAATACTCGAATTTATGCTTATATTTCAAAAATCACTTGACGTATATTCTTTGATCACGAATATAATTTGAAGGTCAATTCATTATCTACTTATATGCAGAATTTGGAAAATATGTCTTGGAAAATAGTAACGGTATTACGGAATATAGGAACAAATATGGTTCGGATTTCTCGGACAATTTACAAGTACATTTACCAAATACTCGAATTTATGTGCTTATATTTCAAAAATCACTTGACGTATATTCTTTGGTCACGATTATAATTTGAAGGTCACTTCATTATCTACTTATATGCAGAATTTGGGAAATATGTCTTGGAAAATAGTAACGGTATTCCGGAATATAGGAACAAATATGGTTTGGATTTCTCGGACAATTTACAAGTACATTTACCAAATACTCGAATCAATGTGCTTATATTTCAAAAATCACTTGACGTATATTCTTAGGCCATGAATATAATTTGAAGGACATTTGATTATCTACTTATGTGCAGAATTAGGGAAATATGTCGTGGAAAATAGTAACGGTATTCCGGAATATAGGAACAAATATGGTTTGGATTTCTCGGACAATTTACAAGTACATTTACCAAATACTCGATTCAATGTGCTTATATTTCAAAAATCACTTGACGTATATTCTTAGGCCATGAATATAATTTGAAGGACATTTGATTATCTACATATATGCAGAATTTGGGAAATATGTCTTGGAAAATGGGAAAGGTATTCCGGAATATAGGAACATATATGGTTCGGATTTCTCGGAAAATATAAAATGTTTTCAATTAAAGTCGTGTATTTCTGAAACTATTGGCACTATCTGTTCAAAACCTAGTATATAATTGTAGTACACACTTCGCTCTAGTCGTATGCAAAATTTGGGAAACGTACCGTTAAAAATCACCGAGTTATTCCGAAAATAATAAAACTGACTGGACAATTTACAAGTACATTTACCAAATACTCGAATCAATGTGCTTATATTTCAAAAATCACTTGACGTATATTCTTAGGCCATGAATATAATTTGAAGGACATTTGATTATCTTCTTATGTGCAGAATTAGGGAAATATGTCTTGGAAAATAGTAACGGTGTTACGGAATATAGGAACAAATATGGTTCGGATTTCTCAGACAATTTACAAGTACATTTACCAAATACTCGAATCAATGTGCTTATATTTCAAAAATCACTTGACGTATATTCTTTGGTCACGAATATAATTTGAAGGACATTTGATTATCTACTTATGTGCAGAATTTGGGAAATATGTCTTGGAAAATAGTAAAGGTATTACGGAATATAGGAACAAATATGGTTCGGATTTCTCGGACAATTTACAAGTACATTTACCAAATACTCGAATCAATGTGCTTATATTTCAAAAATCACTTGACGTATATTCTTAGGCCATGAATATAATTTGAAGGACATTTGATTATCTACTTATGTGCAGAATTATGGAAATATGTCTTGGAAAATAGGAACGGTATTCCGGAATATAGGAACAAATATGGTTCGGATTTCTCGGACAATTTACAAGTACATTTACCAAATACTAGAAGTAATGTACTTATATTTCAAAAATCACTTGACGTATATTCTTTGGTCACGAATACAATTTGAAGGCCATTTAATTATGTACATATATGCAGAATTTGGGAAATATGTCTTGGAAAATAGGAACGGTATTCCGGAATATAGGAACAAATATGGTTCGGATTTCTCGGACAATTTACAAGTACATTTACCAAATACTCGAATCAATGTGCTTATATTTCAAAAATCACTTGACGTATATTCTTTGGTCACGAATATAATTTGAAGGCCATTTCATTATCTATTTATATGCAGAATTTGGGAAATATGTCTTGGAAAATAGTAACGGTATTACGGAATATAGGAACAAATATGGTTCAGATTTCTCGGACAATTTACAAGTACATTTACCAAATACTCGAATCAATGTGCTTATATTTCAAAAATCACTTGACGTATATTCTTAGGCCATGAATATAATTTGAAGGACATTTGATTATCTACTTATGTGCAGAATTAGGGAAATATGTCTTGGAAAATAGTAACGGTATTACGGAATATAGGAACAAATATGGTTTGGATTTCTCGGACAATTTACAAGTACATTTACCAAATACTCGAATCAATGTGCTTATATTTCAAAAATCACTTGACGTATATTCTTAGGCCATGAATATAATTTGAAGGACATTTGATTATCTACTTATGTGCAGAATTAGGGAAATATGTCTACAAGTACATTTACCAAATACTCGAATCAATGTGCTTATATTTCAAAAATCACTTGACGTATATTCTTTGGTCACGAATATAATTTGAAGGCCATTTCATTATCTATTTATATGCAGAATTTGGGAAATATGTCTTGGAAAATAGTAACGGTATTACGGAATATAGGAACAAATATGGTTCAGATTTCTCGGACAATTTACAAGTACATTTACCAAATACTCGAATCAATGTGCTTATATTTCAAAAATCACTTGACGTATATTCTTAGGCCATGAATATAATTTGAAGGACATTTGATTATCTACTTATGTGCAGAATTAGGGAAATATGTCTTGGAAAATAGTAACGGTATTACGGAATATAGGAACAAATATGGTTTGGATTTCTCGGACAATTTACAAGTACATTTACCAAATACTCGAATCAATGTGCTTATATTTCAAAAATCACTTGACGTATATTCTTAGGCCATGAATATAATTTGAAGGACATTTGATTATCTACTTATGTGCAGAATTAGGGAAATATGTCTTGGAAAATAGTAAAGGTATTCCGGAATATAGAAACAAATACGGTTTGGATTTCTCGGACAATTTAAAAGTACATTTACCAAATACTCGAATCAATGTGCTTATATTTTAAAAATCACTTGACGTATATTCTTAGGCCATGAATATAATTTGAAGGACATTTGATTATCTACTTATGTGCAGAATTAGGGAAATATGTCTTGGAAAATAGTAACGGTATTCCGGAATATAGAAACAAATACGGCTTGGATTTCTCGGACAATTTAAAAGTACATTTACCAAATACTCGAATCAATGTGCTTATATTTCAAAAATCACTTGACGTATATTCTTAGGCCATGAATATAATTTGAAGGACATTTGATTATCTACTTATGTGCCGAATTAGGGTAATATGTCTTGGAAAATAGTAACGGTATTACGGAATATAGGAACAAATATGGTTTGGATTTGTCGGACAATTTACAAGTACATTTACCAAATGCTCGGATCAATGTGCTTATATTTCAAAAATCACTTGACGTATATTCTTAGGCCATGAATATAATTTGAAGGACATTTGATTATCTACTTATGTGCAGAATAAGGGAAATATGTCTTGGAAAATAGTAACGGTATTACGGAATATAGGAACAAATATGGTTTGGATTTCTCGGACAATTTACAAGTACATTTACCAAATACTCGAATCAATGTGCTTATATTTCAAAAATCACTTGATGTATATTCTTAGGCCATGAATATAATTTGAAGGACATTTGATTATCTACTTATGTGCAGAATTAAGGAAATATGTCTTGGAAAATAGTAACGGTATTACGGAATATAGGAACAAATATGGTTCGGATTTCTCGGACAATTTACAAGTACATTTACCAAATACTCGAATTTATGCTTATATTTCAAAAATCACTTGACGTATATTTTTTGGTCACGAATATAATTTGAAGGTCACTTCATTATCTACTTATATGCAGAATTTGGAAAATATGTCTTGGAAAATAGTAACGGTATTACGGAATATAGGAACAAATATGGTTCGGATTTCTCGGACAATTTACAAGTACATTTACCAAATACTCGAATTTATGTGGTTATATTTCAAAAATCACTTGACGTATATTCTTTGGTCACGAATATAATTTGAAGGTCACTTCATTATCTACTTATATGCAGAATTTGGGAAATATGTCTTGGAAAATAGTAACGGTATTCCGGAATATAGGAACAAATATGGTTTGGATTTCTCGGACACTTTACAAGTACATTTACCAAATACTCGAATCAATGTGCTTATATTTCAAAAATCACTTGACGTATATTCTTAGGCCATGAAAATAATTTGAAGGACATTTGATTATCTACTTATGTGCAGATTTTGGGAAATATGTCTTGAAAAATAGTAACGGTATTCCGGAATATAGGAACAAATATGGTTTGGATTTCTCGGACAATTGACAAGTACATTTACCAAATACTCGAATCAATGTGCTTTTGGGAAACATACCGTTAAAAATCACCGAGTTATTCCGAAAATAATAAAACTGACTGGACAATTTACAAGTACATTTACCAAATACTCGAATTTATGTGGTTATATTTCAAAAATCACTTGACGTATATTCTTAGGCCATGAATATAATTTGAAGGACATTTGATTATCTACTTATGTGCAGAATTAGGGAAATATGTCTTGGAAAATAGTAACGGTATTCCGGAATATAGGAACAAATATGGTTTGGATTTCTCGGACAATTTACAAGTACATTTACCAAATACTCGAATCAATGTGCTTATATTTCAAAAATCACTTGACGTATATTCTTAGGCCATGAATATAATTTGAAGGACATTTGATTATCTACTTATGTGCAGAATTAGGGAAATATGTCTTGGAAAATAGTAACGGTATTACGGAATATAGGAATAAATATGGTTTGGATTTCTCGGACAATTTACAAGTACATTTACCAAACACTCGAATCAATGTGCTTATATTTCAAAAATCACTTGACGTATATTCTTAGGCCATGAATATAATTTGAAGGACATTTGATTATCTACTTATGTGCAGAATTAGGGAAATATGTCTTGGAAAATAGTAACGGTATTACGGAATATAGGAATAAATATGGTTTGGATTTCTCGGACAATTTACAAGTACATTTACCAAACACTCGAATCAATGTGCTTATATTTCAAAAATCACTTGACGTATATTCTTAGGCCATGAATATAATTTGAAGGACATTTGATTATCTACTTATGTGCAGAATTAGGGAAATATGTCTTGGAAAATAGTAACGGTATTACGGAATATAGGAACAAATATGGTTTGGATTTCTCGGATAATTTACAAGTACATTTACCAAATACTCGAATCAATGTGCTTATATTTCAAAAATCACTTGACGTATATCCTTAGGCCATGAATATAATTTGAAGGACATTTGATTATCTACTTATGTGCAGAATTAGGGAAATATATCTTGAAAAATAGTAACGGTATTCCGGAATATAGGAACAAATATGGTTTGGATTTCTCGGACAATTTACAAGTACATTTACCAAATACTCGAATCAATGTGCTTATATTTCAACAATCACTTGACGTATATTCTTAGGCCATGAATATAATTTGAAGGACATTTGATTATCTACTTATGTGCAGAATTAGGGAAATATGTCTTGGAAAATAGTAACGGTATTACGGAATATAGGAACAAATATGGTTCGGATTTCTCGGACAATTTACAAGTACATTTACCAAATACTCGAATCAATGTGCTTATATTTCAAAAATCACTTGACGTATATTCTTAGACCATGAATATAATTTGAAGGACATTTGATTATCTACTTATGTGCAGAATTAGGGAAATATGTCTTGGAAAATAGTAACGGTATTCCGGAATTTAGGAACAAATATGGTTTGGGTTTCTCGGACAATTTACAAGTACATTTACCAAATACTCGAATCAATGTGCTTATATTTCAAAAATCACTTGACGTATATTCTTAGGCCATGAATATAATTTGAAGGACATTTGATTATCTACTTATGTGCAGAATTAGGGAAATATGTCTTGGAAAATAGTAACGGTATTACGGAATATAGGAACAAATATGGTTCGGATTTCTCGGACAATTTACAAGTACATTTACCAAATACTCGAATCAATGTGCTTATATTTCAAAAATCACTTGACGTATATTCTTAGACCATGAATATAATTTGAAGGACATTTGATTATCTACTTATGTGCAGAATTAGGGAAATATGTCTTGGAAAATAGTAACGGTATTACGGAATATAGGAACAAATATGGTTTGGATTTCTCGGACAATTTACAAGTACATTTACCAAATACTCGAATCAATGTGCTTATATTTCAAAAATCACTTGACGTATATTCTTAGGCCATGAATATAATTTGAAGGACATTTGATTATCTACTTATGTGCAGAATTAGGGAAATATGTCTTGGAAAATAGTAACGGTATTCCGGAATATAGGAACAATTATGGTTTGGATTTCTCGGACAATTTACAAGTACATTTACCAAATACTCGAATCAATGTGCTTATATTTCAAAAATCACTTGACGTATATTCTTAGGCCATGAATATAATTTGAAGGACATTTGATTATCTACTTATGTGCAGAATTAGGGAAATATGTCTTGGAAAATAGTAACGGTATTCCGGAATATAGGAACAAATATGGTTTGGATTTCTCGGACAATTTACAAGTACATTTATCAAATACTCGAATCAATGTGCTTATATTTCAAAAATCTCTTGACGTATATTCTTAGGCCATGAATATAATTTGAAGGACATTTGATTATCTACTTATATGCAGAATTTGGGAAATATGTCTTGGAAAATAGTAACGGTATTCCGGAATATAGGAACAAATATGGTTTGGATTTCTCGGACAATTTACAAGTACATTTACCAAATACTCGAATCAATGTGCTTATATTTCAAAAATCACTTGACGTATATTCTTAGGCCATGAATATAATTTGAAGGACATTTGATTATCTACTTATGTGCAGAATTTGGGAAATATGTCTTGAAAAATAGTAACGGTATTCCGGAATATATTAACAAATATGGTTTGGATTTCTCGTACAATTTACAAGTACATTTACCAAATACTCGAATCAATGTGCTTATATTTCAAAAATCACTTACGTATATTCTTACGCCATGAATATAATTTGAAGGACATTTGATTATCTACTTATGTGCAGAATTAGGGAAATATGTCTTGGAAAATAGTAACGGTATTACGGAATATAGGAACAAATATGGTTTGGATTTCTCGGACAATTTACAAGTACATTTACCAAATACTCGAATCAATGTGCTTTTGGGAAACATACCGTTAAAAATCACCGAGTTATTCCGAAAATAATAAAACTGACTGGACAATTTACAAGTACATTTACCAAATACTCGAATCAATGTGCTTATATTTCAAAAATCACTTGACGTATATTCTTAGGCCATGAATATAATTTGAAGGAAATTTGGTTATCTACTTATGTGCAGAATTTGGGAAATATGTCTTGAAAAATAGTAACGGTATTCCGGAATATAGGATCAAATATGGTTTGGATTTCTCGGACAATTTACAAGTACATTTACCAAATACTCGAATCAATGTGCTTATATTTCAAAAATCACTTGACGTATATTCTTAGGCCATGAATATAATTTGAAGGACATTTTATTATCTACTTATGTGCAGAATTAGGGAAATATGTCTTGGAAAATAGTAACGGTATTACGGAATATAGGAACAAATATGGTTTGGATTTCTCGGACTATTTACAAGTACATTTACCAAATACTCGAATCAATGTGCTTATATTTCAAATATCTCTTGACGTGTATTCTTAGGCCATGATTATAATTTGAAGGACATTTGATTATCTACTTATGTGCAGAATTAGGGAAATATGTCTTGGAAAATAGTAACGGTATTACGGAATATAGGAATAAATATGGTTTGGATTTCTCGGACAATTTACAAGTACATTTACCAAATACTCGAATCAATGTGCTTATATTTCAAAAACCACTTGACATATATTCTTAGGCCATGAATATAATTTGAAGGACATTTGATTATATACTTATGTGCAGAATTAGGGAAATATGTCTTGGAAAATAGTAACGGTATTCCGGAATATAGGAACAAATATGGTTTGGATTTCTTGGACAATTTACAAGTACATTTACCAAATACTCGAATCAATGTGCTTTTGGGAAACGTACCATTAAAAATCACCGAGTTATTCCGAAAATAATAAAACTGACTGGACAATTTACAAGTACATTTACCAAATACTCGAATCAATGTGCTTATATTTCAAAAACCACTTGACGTATATTCTTAGGCCATGAATATAATTTGAAGGACATTTGATTATCTACTTATGTGCAGAATTTGGGAAATATGTCTTGAAAAATAGTAACGGTATTCCGGAATATAGGAACAAATATGGTTTGGATTTCTTGGACAATTTACAAGTACATTTACCAAATACTCGAATCAATGTGCTTTTGAGAAACGTACCATTAAAAATCACCGAGTTATTCCGAAAATAATAAAACTGACTGGACAATTTACAAGTACATTTACCAAATACTCGAATCAATGTGCTTATATTTCAAAAATCACTTGACGTATATTCTTAGGCCATGAATATAATTTGAAGGACATTTGGTTATCTACTTATGTGCAGAATTTGGGAAATATGTCTTGAAAAATAGTAACGGTATTCCGGAATATAGGAACAAATATGGTTTGGATTTCTTGGACAATTTACAAGTACATTTACCAAATACTCGAATCAATGTGCTTATATTTCAAAAATCACTTGACGTATATTCTTAGGCCATGAATATAATTTGAAGGACATTTTATTATCTACTTATGTGCAGAATTAGGGAAATATGTCTTGGAAAATAGTAACGGTATTACGGAATATAGGAATAAATATGGTTCGGATTTCTCGGACAATTTACAAGTACATTTACCAAATACTCGAATTTATGTGGTTATATTTCAAAAATCACTTGACGTATATTCTTTGGTCACGAATATAATTTGAAGGTCACTTCATTATCTACTTATATGCAGAATTTGGGAAATATGTCTTGGAAAATTGTAACGGTATTTCGGAATATAGGAACAAATATGGATTGGATTTCTCGGACAATTTACAAGTACATTTACCAAATACTCGAATTTTTGTGCTTATATTTCAAAAATCACTTGACGTATATTCTTAGGCCATGAATATAATTTGAAGGACATTTTATTATCTACTTATGTGCAGAATTAGGGAAATATGTCTTGGAAAATAGTAACGGTATTACGGAATATAGGAATAAATATGGTTCGGATTTCTCGGACAATTTACAAGTACATTTACCAAATACTCGAATTTATGTGGTTATATTTCAAAAATCACTTGACGTATATTCTTTGGTCACGAATATAATTTGAAGGTCACTTCATTATCTACTTATATGCAGAATTTGGGAAATATGTCTTGAAAAATTGTAACGGTATTCCGGAATATAGGAACAAATATGGATTGGATTTCTCGGACAATTTACAAGTACATTTACCAAATACTCGAATTTTTGTGCTTATATTTCAAAAATCACTTGACGTATATTATTAGGCCATGAATATAATTTGAAGGACATTTGATTATCTACTTATGTGCAGAGTTAGGGAAATATGTCTTGGAAAATAGTAACGGTATTACGGAATATAGGAACAAATATGGTTTGGATTTCTCGGACAATTTACAATTACATTTACCAAATACTCGAATTTTTGTGCTTATATTTCAAAAACCACTTGACATATATTCTTAGGCCATGAATATAATTTGAAGGACATTTGATTATATACTTATGTGCAGAATTAGGGAAATATGTCTTGGAAAATAGTAACGGTATTCCGGAATATAGGAACAAATATGGTTTGGATTTCTTGGACAATTTACAAGTACATTTACCAAATACTCGAATCAATGTGCTTTTGGGAAACGTACCATTAAAAATCACCGAGTTATTCCGAAAATAATAAAACTGACTGGACAATTTACAAGTACATTTACCAAATACTCGAATCAATGTGCTTATATTTCAAAAACCACTTGACGTATATTCTTAGGCCATGAATATAATTTGAAGGACATTTGATTATCTACTTATGTGCAGAATTTGGGAAATATGTCTTGAAAAATAGTAACGGTATTCCGGAATATAGGAACAAATATGGTTTGGATTTCTTGGACAATTTACAAGTACATTTACCAAATACTCGAATCAATGTGCTTTTGGGAAACGTACCATTAAAAATCACCGAGTTATTCCGAAAATAATAAAACTGACTGGACAATTTACAAGTACATTTACCAAATACTCGAATCAATGTGCTTATATTTCAAAAATCACTTGACGTATATTCTTAGGCCATGAATATAATTTGAAGGACATTTGGTTATCTACTTATGTGCAGAATTTGGGAAATATATCTTGAAAAATAGTAACGGTATTCCGGAATATAGGAACAAATATGGTTTGGATTTCTTGGACAATTTACAAGTACATTTACCAAATACTCGAATCAATGTGCTTATATTTCAAAAATCACTTGACGTATATTCTTAGGCCATGAATATAATTTGAAGGACATTTTATTATCTACTTATGTGCAGAATTAGGGAAATATGTCTTGGAAAATAGTAACGGTATTACGGAATATAGGAATAAATATGGTTCGGATTTCTCGGACAATTTACAAGTACATTTACCAAATACTCGAATTTATGTGGTTATATTTCAAAAATCACTTGACGTATATTCTTTGGTCACGAATATAATTTGAAGGTCACTTCATTATCTACTTATATGCAGAATTTGGGAAATATGTCTTGGAAAATTGTAACGGTATTTCGGAATATAGGAACAAATATGGATTGGATTTCTCGGACAATTTACAAGTACATTTACCAAATACTCGAATTTTTGTGCTTATATTTCAAAAATCACTTGACGTATATTCTTAGGCCATGAATATAATTTGAAGGACATTTTATTATCTACTTATGTGCAGAATTAGGGAAATATGTCTTGGAAAATAGTAACGGTATTACGGAATATAGGAATAAATATGGTTCGGATTTCTCGGACAATTTACAAGTACATTTACCAAATTCTCGAATTTATGTGGTTATATTTCAAAAATCACTTGACGTATATTCTTTGGTCACGAATATAATTTGAAGGTCACTTCATTATCTACTTATATGCAGAATTTGGGAAATATGTCTTGGAAAATTGTAACGGTATTCCGGAATATAGGAACAAATATGGATTGGATTTCTCGGACAATTTACAAGTACATTTACCAAATACTCGAATTTTTGTGCTTATATTTCAAAAATCACTTGACGTATATTATTAGGCCATGAATATAATTTGAAGGACATTTGATTATCTACTTATGTGCAGAGTTAGGGAAATATGTCTTGAAAATTAGTAACGGTATTACGGAATATAGGAACAAATATGGTTTGGATTTCTCGGACAATTTACAATTACATTTACCAAATACTCGAATTTTTGTGCTTATATTTCAAAAATCACTTGACGTATATTCTTTGGTCACGAATATAATTTGAAGGTCACTTCATTATCTGCTTATATGGGAAATATGTCTTGGAAAATAGTAACGGTATTCCGGAATATAGGAACAAATATGGTTTGGATTTCTCGTACAATTTACAAGTACATTTACCAAATACTCGAATCAATGTGCTTATATTTCAAAAATCACTTACGTATATTCTTACGCCATGAATATAATTTGAAGGACATTTGATTATCTACTTATGTGCAGAATTAGGGAAATATGTCTTGGAAAATAGTAACGGTATTACGGAATATAGGAACAAATGTGGTTTGGATTTCTCGGACAATTTACAAGTACATTTACCAAATACTCGAATCAATGTGCTTTTGGGAAACATACCGTTAAAAATCACCGAGTTATTCCGAAAATAATAAAACTGACTGGACAATTTACAAGTACATTTACCAAATACTCGAATCAATGTGCTTATATTTCAAAAATCACTTGACGTATATTCTTAGGCCATGAATATAATTTGAAGGACATTTGGTTATCTACTTATGTGAAGAATTTGGGAAATATGTCTTGAAAAATAGTAACGGTATTCCGGAATATAGGAACAAATATGGTTTGGATTTCTCGGACAATTTACAAGTACATTTACCAAATACTCGAATCAATGTGCTTATATTTCAAAAATCACTTGACGTATATTCTTAGGCCATGAATATAATTTGAAGGACATTTTATTATCTACTTATGTGCAGAGTTAGGGAAATATGTCTTGGAAAATAGTAACGGTATTACGGAATATAGGAACAAATATGGTTTGGATTTCTCGGACAATTTACAAGTACATTTACCAAATACTCGAATCAATGTGCTTATATTTCAAAAATCACTTGACGTATATTCTTAGGCCATGAATATAATTTGAAGGACATTTGATTATCTACTTATGTGCAGAATTAGGGAAATATGTCTTGGAAAATAGTAACGGTATTACGGAATATAGGAACAAATATGGTTTGGATTTCTCGGACTATTTACAAGTACATTTACCAAATACTCGAATCAATGTGCTTATATTTCACAAATCTCTTGACGTGTATTCTTAGGCCATGAATATAATTTGAAGGACATTTGATTATCTACTTATGTGCAGAATTAGGGAAATATGTCTTGGAAAATAGTAACGGTATTACGGAATATAGGAACAAATATGGTTTGGATTTCTCGGACAACTTACAAGTACATTTACCAAATACTCGAATCAATGTGCTTATATTTCAAAAACCACTTGACGTATATTCTTAGGCCATGAATATAATTTGAAGGCCATTTGATTATATACTTATGTGCAGAATTAGGGAAATATGTCTTGGAAAATAGTAACGGTATTCCGGAATATAGGAACAAATATGGTTTGGATTTCTTGGACAATTTACAAGTACATTTACCAAATACTCGAATCAATGTGCTTTTGGGAAACGTACCATTAAAAATCACCGAGTTATTCCGAAAATAATAAAACTGACTGGACAATTTACAAGTACATTTACCAAATACTCGAATCAATGTGCTTATATTTCAAAAACCACTTGACGTATATTCTTAGGCCATGAATATAATTTGAAGGACATTTGATTATCTACTTATGTGCAGAATTTGGGAAATATGTCTTGAAAAATAGTAACGGTATTCCGGAATATAGGAACAAATATGGTTTGGATTTCTTGGACAATTTACAAGTACATTTACCAAATACTCGAATCAATGTGCTTTTGGGAAACGTACCATTAAAAATCACCGAGTTATTCCGAAAATAATAAAACTGACTGGACAATTTACAAGTACATTTACCAAATACTCGAATCAATGTGCTTATATTTCAAAAATCACTTGACGTATATTCTTAGGCCATGAATATAATTTGAAGGACATTTGGTTATCTACTTATGTGCAGAATTTGGGAAATATGTCTTGAAAAATAGTAACGGTATTCCGGAATATAGGAACAAATATGGTTTGGATTTCTTGGACAATTTACAAGTACATTTACCAAATACTCGAATCAATGTGCTTATATTTCAAAAATCACTTGACGTATATTCTTAGGCCATGAATATAATTTGAAGGACATTTTATTATCTACTTATGTGCAGAATTAGGGAAATATGTCTTGGAAAATAGTAACGGTATTACGGAATATAGGAATAAATATGGTTCGGATTTCTCGGACAATTTACAAGAACATTTACCAAATACTCGAATTTATGTGGTTATATTTCAAAAATCACTTGACGTATATTCTTTGGTCACGAATATAATTTGAAGGTCACTTCATTATCTACTTATATGCAGAATTTGGGAAATATGTCTTGGAAAATTGTAACGGTATTCCGGAATATAGGAACAAATATGGATTGGATTTCTCGGACAATTTACAAGTACATTTACCAAATACTCGAATTTTTGTGCTTATATTTCAAAAATCACTTGACGTATATTATTAGGCCATGAATATAATTTGAAGGACATTTGATTATCTACTTATGTGCAGAGTTAGGGAAATATGTCTTGGAAAATAGTAACGGTATTACGGAATATAGGAACAAATATGGTTTGGATTTCTCGGACAATTTACAAGTACATTTACCAAATACTCGAATTTTTGTGCTTATATTTCAAAAATCACTTGACGTATATTCTTTGGTCACGAATATAATTTGAAGGTCACTTCATTATCTACTTATATGCAGAATTTGGGATATATGTCTTGGAAAATAGTAACGGTATTCCGGAATATAGGAACAAATATGGTTTGGATTTCTCGGACAATTTACAAGTACATTTACCAAATACTCGAATCAATCTGCTTATATTTCAAAAATCACCTGACGTATATTCTTAGGCCATGAATATAATTTGAAGGACATTTGGTTATCTACTTATGTGCAGAATTTGGGAAATATGTCTTGAAAAATAGTAACGGTATTCCGGAATATAGAACAAATATGGTTTGGATTTCTCGGACAATTTACAAGTACATTTACCAAATACTCGAATCAATGTGCTTATATTTCAAAAATCACTTGACGTATATTCTTAGGCCATGAATATAATTTGAAGGACATTTGATTATCTACTTATGTGCAGAATTAGGGAAATATGTCTTGGAAAATAGTAACGGTATTACGGAATATAGGAACAAATATGGTTCGGATTTCTTGGACAATTTACAAGTACATTTACCAAATACTCGAATTTATGTGCTTATATTTCAAAAATCACTTGACGTATATTCTTAGGCCATGAATATAATTTGAAGGACATTTGATTATCTACTTATGTGCAGAATTTGGGAAATATGTCTTGAAAAATAGTAACGGTATTCCGGAATATAGGAACAAATATGGTTTGGATTTCTTGGACAATTTACAAGTACATTTACCAAATACTCGAATCAATGTGCTTTTGGGAAACGTACCATTAAAAATCACCGAGTAATTCCGAAAATAATAAAACTGACTGGACAATTTACAAGTACATTTACCAAATACTCGAATCAATGTGCTTATATTTCAAAAATCACTTGACGTATATTCTTAGGCCATGAATATAATTTGAAGGGCATTTGGTTATCTACTTATGTGCAGAATTTGGGAAATATGTCTTGAAAAATAGTAACGGTATTCCGGAATATAGGAACAAATATGGTTTGGATTTCTTGGACAATTTACAAGTACATTTACCAAATACTCGAATCAATGTGCTTATATTTCAAAAATCACTTGACGTATATTCTTAGGCCATGAATATAATTTGAAGGACATTTTATTATCTACTTATGTGCAGAATTAGGGAAATATGTCTTGGAAAATAGTAACGGTATTACGGAATATAGGAATAAATATGGTTCGGATTTCTCGGACAATTTACAAGTACATTTACCAAATACTCGAATTTATGTGGTTATATTTTTAAAAAATCACTTGACGTATATTCTTTGGTCACGAATATAATTTGAAGGTCACTTCATTATCTACTTATATGCAGAATTTGGGAAATATGTCTTGGAAAATTGTAACGGTATTCCGGAATATAGGAACAAATATGGATTGGATTTCTCGGACAATTTACAAGTACATTTACCAAATACTCGAATTTTTGTGCTTATATTTCAAAAATCACTTGACGTATATTATTAGGCCATGAATATAATTTGAAGGACATTTGATTATCTACTTATGTGCAGAGTTAGGGAAATATGTCTTGGAAAATAGTAACGGTATTACGGAATATAGGAACAAATATGGTTTGGATTTCTCGGACAATTTACAAGTACATTTACCAAATACTCGAATTGTTGTGCTTATATTTCAAAAATCACTTGACGTATATTCTTTGGTCACGAATATAATTTGAAGGTCACTTCATTATCTACTTATATGCAGAATTTGGGATATATGTCTTGGAAAATAGTAACGGTATTCCGGAATATAGGAACAAATATGGTTTGGATTTCTCGGACAATTTACAAGTACATTTACCAAATACTCGAATCAATGTGCTTATATTTCAAAAATCACCTGACGTATATTCTTAGGCCATGAATATAATTTGAAGGACATTTGGTTATCTACTTATGTGCAGAATTTGGAAAATATGTCTTGAAAAATAGTAACGGTATTCCGGAATATAGAACAAATATGGTTTGGATTTCTCGGACAATTTACAAGTACATTTACCAAATACTCGAATCAATGTGCTTATATTTCAAAAATCACTTGACGTATATTCTTAGGCCATGAATATAATTTGAAGGACATTTGGTTATCTACTTATGTGCAGAATTTGGGAAATATGTCTTGAAAAATAGTAACGGTATTCCGGAATATAGGAACAAATATGGTTTGGATTTCTCGGACAATTTACAAGTACATTTACCAAATACTCGAATCAATGTGCTTATATTTCAAAAATCACTTGACGTATATTCTTAGGCCATGAATATAATTTGAAAGACATTTGATTATCTACTTATGTGCAGAATTAGGGAAATATGTCTTGGAAAATAGTAACGGTATTACGGAATATAGGAACAAATATGGTTCGGATTTCTCGGACAATTTACATTTACCAAATACTCGAATTTATGTGGTTATATTTCAAAAATCACTTGACGTATATTCTTTGGTCACGAATATAATTTGAAGGTCACTTCATTATCTACTTATATGCAGAATTTGGGAAATATGTCTTGGAAAATTGTAACGGTATTCCGGAATATAGGAACAAATATGGTTTGGATTTCTCGGACAATTTACAAGTACATTTACCAAATACTCGAATCAATGTGCTTATATTTTAAAAAATCACTTGACGTATATTCTTAGGCCATGAATATAATTTGAAGGACATTTGATTATCTACTTATGTGCAGAATTAGGAAAATATGTCTTGGAAAATAGTAACAGTATTACGGAATATAGGAACAAATATGGTTTGGATTTCTCGGACAATTTACAAGTACATTTACCAAATACTCGAATCAATGTGCTTATATTTTAAAAAATCACTTGACGTATATTCTTAGGCCATGAATATAATTTGAAGGACATTTGATTATCTACTTATGTGCAGAATTAGGGAAATATGTCTTGGAAAATAGTAACGGTATTACGGAATATAGGAACAAATATGGTTCGGATTTCTCGGACAATTTACAAGTACATTTACCAAATACTCGAATCAATGCGCTTATATTTCAAAAATCACTTGACGTATATTCTTAGGCCATGATTATAATTTGTAGGACATTTGATTATCTACTTATGTGCAGAATTAGGGAAATATGTCTTGGAAAATAGTAACCGTATTACGGAATATAGGAACAAATATGGTTTGGATTTCTCGGACAATTTACAAGTACATTTACCAAATACTCGAATCAATGTGCTTATATTTTAAAAAATCACTTGACGTATATTCTTAGGCCATGAATATAATTTGAAGGACATTTGATTATCTACTTATGTGCAGAATCGGATTTCTCGGACAATTTACATTTACCAAATACTCGAATTTATGTGGTTATATTTCAAAAATCACTTGACGTATATTCTTTGGTCACGAATATAATTTGAAGGTCACTTCATTATCTACTTATATGCAGAATTTGGGAAATATGTCTTGGAAAATTGTAACGGTATTCCGGAATATAGGAACAAATATGGTTTGGATTTCTCGGACAATTTACAAGTACATTTACCAAATACTCGAATCAATGTGCTTATATTTTAAAAAATCACTTGACGTATATTCTTAGGCCATGAATATAATTTGAAGGACATTTGATTATCTACTTATGTGCAGAATTAGGAAAATATGTCTTGGAAAATAGTAACAGTATTACGGAATATAGGAACAAATATGGTTTGGATTTCTCGGACAATTTACAAGTACATTTACCAAATACTCGAATTTATGTGCTTATATTTCAAAAATCACTTGACGTATATTCTTTGGTCACGAATATAATTTGAAGGTCACTTCATTATCTACTTATATGCAGAATTTGGGAAATATGTCTTGGAAAATAGTAACGGTATTCCGGAATATAGAAACAAATATGGTTTGGATTTCTCGGACAATTTACAAGTACATTTACCAAATACTCGAATCAATGTGCTTATATTTCAAAAATCACTTGACGTATATTCTTAGGCCATGAATATAATTTGAAGGACATTTGATTATCTACTTATGTGCAGAATTAGGAAAATATGTCTTGGAAAATAGTAACGGTATTACGGAATATAGGAACAAATTTTTTTTGGATTTCTCGGACAATTTACAAGTACATTTACCAAATACTCGAATTTATGTGCTTATATTTCAAAAATCACTTGACGTATATTCTTTGGTCACGAATATAATTTGAAGGTCACTTCATTATCTACTTATATGCAGAATTTGGAAAATATGTCGTGGAAAATAGTAACGGTATTCCGGAATATAGGAACAAATATGGTTTGGATTTCTCGGACAATTTACAAGTACATTTACCAAAAACTCGAATCAATGTGCTTATATTTCAAAAATCACTTGACGTATATTCTTAGGCCATGAATATAATTTGAAGGACATTTGATTATCTACTTATGTGCAGAATTAGGGAAATATGTCTTGGAAAATAGTAACGGTATTACGGAATAAAGGAACAAATATGGTTTGGATTTCTCGGACAATTTACAAGTACATTTACCAAATACTCGAATCAATGTGCTTATATTTCAAAAATCACTTGACGTATATTCTTAGGCCATGAATATAATTTGAAGGACATTTGATTATCTACTTATGTGCAGAATTAGGGAAATATGTCTTGGAAAATTGTAACGGTATTACGGAATATAGGAACAAATATGGTTTGGATTTCTCGGACAATTTACAAGTACATTTACCAAATACTCGAATCAATGTGCTTATATTTCAAAAATCACTTGACGTATATTCTTAGTCCATGAATATAATTTGAAGGACATTTGATTATCAACTTATGTGCAGAATTAGGGAAATATGTCTTGGAAAATAGTAACGGTATTCCGGAATATAGGAACAAATACGGTTTGGATTTCTCGGACAATTTACAAGTACATTTACCAAATACTCGAATCAATGTGCTTATATTTTAAAAATCACTTGACGTATATTCTTAGGTCATGAATATAATTTGAAGGACATTTTATTATCTACTTATGTGCAGAATTAGGGAAATATGTCTTGGAAAATAGTAACGGTATTACGGAATACAGGAACAAATATGGTTTAATTTCTCGGACAATTTACAAGTACATTTACCAAATACTCGAATTTTTGTGCTTATATTTCAAAAATCACTTGACGAATATTCTTTGGTCACGAATATAATTTGAAGGTCACTTCATTATCTATTTATATGCAGAATTTGGGAAATATGTCTTGGAAAATAGTAACGGTATTCCGGAATATAGGAACAAATATGGTTTGGATTTCTCGGACAATTTACAAGTACATTTACCAAATACTCGAATCAATGTACTTATATTTCAAAAATCACTTGACGTATATTCTTAGGCCATGAATATAATTTGAAGGACAAATATGTTTTGAAAAATAGTAACGGTATTCCGGAATATAGGAACAAATATGGTTTGGATTTCTCGGACAATTTACAAGTACATTTACCAAATACTCGAATCAATATGCTTATATTTCAAAAATCACTTGACGTATATTCTTAGGCCATGAATATAATTTGAAGGACATTTGATTATCTACTTATGTGCAGAATTAGGGAAATATGTCTTGGAAAATAGTAACGGTAGTACGGAATATAGGAACAAATATGGTTCGGATTTTTCGGACAATTTACAAGTACATTTACCAAATACTCGAATTTATGTGGTTATATTTCAAAAATCACTTGACGTATATTCTTTGGTCACGAATATAATTTGAAGGTCACTTCATTATCTACTTATATGCAGAATTTGGGAAATATGTCTTGGAAAATAATAACGGTATTCCGGAATATAGGAACAAATATGGTTTGGATTTCTCGGACAATTTACAAGTACATTTACCAAATACTCGAATTTTTGTGCTTATATTTCAAAAATCACTTGACGTATATTATTAGGCCATGAATATAATTTGAAGGACATTTGATTCTCTACTTATGTGCAGAGTTAGGGAAATATGTCTTGGAAAATAGTAACGGTATTCCGGAATATAGGAACAAATATGGTTTGGATTTCTCGGACAATTTACAAGTACATTTACCAAATACTCGACTTTTTGTGCTTATATTTCAAAAATCACTTGACGTATATTCTTAGGCCATGATTATAATTTGAAGGACATTTGATTATCTACTTATGTGCAAAATTTGGGAAATATGTCTTGAAAAATAGTAACGGTATTCCGGAATATAGGAACAAATATGGTTTGGATTTCTCGGACAATTTACAAGTACATTTACCAAATACTCGAATCAATGTGCTTATATTTCAAAAATCACTTGACGTATATTCTTAGGCCATGAATGTAATTTGAAGGACATTTGATTATCTACTTATGTGCAGAATTAGGGAAATATGTCTTGGAAAATAGTAACGGTATTACGGAATAAAGGAACAAATATGGTTTGGATTTCTCGGACAATTTACAAGTACATTTACCAAATACTCGAATCAATGTGCTTATATTTCAAAAATCACTTGACGTATATTCTTAGGCCATGAATATAATTTGAAGGACATTTGATTATCTACTTATGTGCAGAATTAGGGAAATATGTCTTGGAAAATTGTAACGGTATTACGGAATATAGGAACAAATTTGGTTTGGATTTCTCGGACAATTTACAAGTACATTTACCAAATACTCGAATCAATGTGCTTATATTTCAAAAATCACTTGTCGTATATTCTTAGGCCATGAATATAATTTGAAGGACATTTGATTATCTACTTATGTGCAGAATTAGGGAAATATGTCTTGGAAAATAGTAACGGTATTCCGGAATATAGGAACAAGTACGGTTTGGATTTCTCGGACAATTTACAAGTACATTTACCAAATACTCGAATCAATGTGCTTATATTTTAAAAATCACTTGACGTATATTCTTAGGTCATGAATATAATTTGAAGGACATTTGATTATCTACTTATGTGCAGAATTAGGGAAATATGTCTTGGAAAATAGTAACGGTATTACGGAATACAGGAACAAATATGGTTTAATTTCTCGGACAATTTACAAGTACATTTACCAAATACTCGAATTTTTGTGCTTATATTTCAAAAATCACTTGACGAATATTCTTTGGTCACGAATATAATTTGAAGGTCACTTCATTATCTATTTATATGCAGAATTTGGGAAATATGTCTTGGAAAATAGTAACGGTATTCCGGAATATAGGAACAAATATGGTTTGGATTTCTCGGACAATTTACAAGTACATTTACCAAATACTCGAATCAATGTACTTATATTTCAAAAATCACTTGACGTATATTCTTAGGCCATGAATATAATTTGAAGGACAAATATGTTTTGAAAAATAGTAACGGTATTCCGGAATATAGGAACAAATATGGTTTGGATTTCTCGGACAATTTACAAGTACATTTACCAAATACTCGAATCAATATGCTTATATTTCAAAAATCACTTGACGTATATTCTTAGGCCATGAATATAATTTGAAGGACATTTGATTATCTACTTATGTGCAGAATTAGGGAAATATGTCTTGGAAAATAGTAACGGTAGTACGGAATATAGGAACAAATATGGTTCGGATTTTTCGGACAATTTACAAGTACATTTACCAAATACTCGAATTTATGTGGTTATATTTCAAAAATCACTTGACGTATATTCTTTGGTCACGAATATAATTTGAAGGTCACTTCATTATCTACTTATATGCAGAATTTGGGAAATATGTCTTGGAAAATAGTAAAGGTATTACGGAATATAGGAACAAATATGGTTCGGATTTCTCGGACAATTTACAAGTACATTTACCAAATACTCGAATTTTTGTGCTTATATTTCAAAAATCACTTGACGTATATTATTAGGCCATGAATATAATTTGAAGGACATTTGATTCTCTACTTATGTGCAGAGTTAGGGAAATATGTCTTGGAAAATAGTAACGGTATTCCGGAATATAGGAACAAATATGGTTTGGATTTCTCGGACAATTTACAAGTACATTTACCAAATACTCGACTTTTTGTGCTTATATTTCAAAAATCACTTGACGTATATTCTTAGGCCATGATTATAATTTGAAGGACATTTGATTATCTACTTATGTGCAGAATTTGGGAAATATGTCTTGAAAAATAGTAACGGTATTCCGGAATATAGGAACAAATATGGTTTGGATTTCTCGGACAATTTACAAGTACATTTACCAAATACTCGAATCAATGTGCTTATATTTCAAAAATCACTTGACGTATATTCTTAGGCCATGAATGTAATTTGAAGGACATTTGATTATCTACTTATGTGCAGAATTAGGGAAATATGAATTGGAAAATAGTAACGGTATTACGGAATATAGGAACAAATATGGTTTGGATTTCTCGGACAACTTACAAGTACATTTACCAAATACTCGAATCAATGTGCTTATATTTCAAAAATCACTTGACGTATATTCTTAGGCCATGAATGTAATTTGAAGGACATTTGATTATCTACTTATGTGCAGAATTAGGGAAATATGTCTTGGAAAATAGTAACAGTATTACGGAATATAGGAACAAATATGGTTTGGATTTCTCGGACAACTTACAAGTACATTTACCAAATACTCGAATCAATGTGCTTATATTTCAAAAATCACTTGACGTATATTCTTAGGCCATGAATGTAATTTGAAGGACATTTGATTATCTACTTATGTGCAGAATTAGGGAAATATGTCTTGGAAAATAGTAACGGTATTACGGAATATAGGAACAAATATGGTTTGGATTTCTCGGACAACTTACAAGTACATTTACCAAATACTCGAATCAATGTGCTTATATTTCAAAAATCACTTGACGTATATTCTTAGGCCATGAATATAATTTGAAGGACATTTGATTATCTACTTATGTGCAGAATTTGGGAAATATGTCTTGAAAAATAGTAACGGTATTCCGGAATATAGGAACAAATATGGTTTGGATTTCTCGGATAATTTACAAGTAGATTTACCAAATACTCGAATCAATGAGCTTATATTTCAAAAATCACTTGACGTATATTCTTAGGCCATGATTATAATTTGAAGGACATTTGATTATCTACTTATGTGCAGAATTAGGGAAATATGTCTTGGAAAATAGTAACGGTATTACGGAATATAGGAACAAATATGGTTTGGATTTCTCGGACAACTTACAAGTACATTTACCAAATACTCGAATTTTTGTGCTTATATTTCAAAAATCACTTGACGTATATTCTTAGGCCATGAATGTAATTTGAAGGACATTTGATTATCTACTTATATGCAGAATTAGGGAAATGTGTCTTGGAAAATAGTAACGGTATTACGGAATATAGGAACAAGTATGGTTTGGATTTCTCGGACAACTTACAAGTACATTACCAAATACTCGAATCAATGTGCTTATATTTCAAAAATCACTTGACGTTTATTCTTAGGCCATGAATATAATTTGAAGGACATTTGATTATCTACTTATGTGCTGAGTTAGGGAAATATGTCTTGGAAAATAGTAACGGTATTACGGAATATAGGAACAAATATGGTTTGGATTTCTCGGACAATTTACAAGTACATTTACCAAATACTCGAATTTATGTGCTTATATTTCAAAAATCACTTGACGAATATTCTTTGGTCACGAATATAATTTGAAGGTCACTTCATTATCTACTTATATGCAGAATTTGGGAAATATGTCTTGGAAAATAGTAACGGTATTCCGGAAAATAGGAACAAATATAGTTCGGATTTCTCGGACAATTTACAAGTACATTTACCAAATACTCGAATTAATGTGCTTATATTTCAAAAATCACTTGACGTATATTCTTTGGTTACGAATATAATTTGAAGGCAATTTCATTATCTACTTATATGCAGAATTTGGGAAATATATCTTGGAAAATAGTAACGGTATTCCGGAGTATAGGAACAAATATGGTTCGGATTTCTCGGACAATTTACAAGTACATTTACCAAATACTAGAATTAATGTGCTTATATTTCAAAAATCACTTGACGTATATTCTTTGGTCACAAATATAATTTGAAGGCCATTTAATTATCGACTTATATGCAGAATTTGGGAAATATGTCTTGGAAAATAGTAACGGTATTCCGGAATATAGGAACAAATATGGTTCGGATTTCTCGGACAATTTACAAGTACATTTACCAAATACTCGAATCAATGTGCTTATATTTCAAAAATCACTTGACGTATATTCTTAGGCCATGAATATAATTTGAAGGACAATTGATTATCTACTTATGTGCAGAATTAGGGAAATATGTCTTGGAAAATAGTAACGGTATTACGGAATATAGGAACAAATATGGTTTGGATTTCTCGGACAATTTACAAGTACATTTACCAAATACTCGAATCAATGTGCTTATATTTCAAAAATCACTTAACGTATATTCTTAGGCCATGAATATAATTTGAAGGACATTTGATTATCTACTTATGTGCAGAATTTGGGAAATATGACTTGAAAAATAGTAACGGTATTACGGAATATAGGAACAAATATGGTTTGGATTTCTCGGACAATTTACAAGTACATTTACCAAAAACTCGAATCAATGTGCTTATATTTCAAAAATCCCTTGACGTATATTCTTAGGCCATGAATATAATTTGAAGGACATTTGATTACCTACTTATGTGCAGAATTAGGGAAATATGTCTTGGAAAATAGTAAAGGTATTACGGAATACAGGAACAAATATGGTTTGGATTTCTCGGACAATTTACAAGTACATTTACCAAATACTCGAATTTTTGTGCTAATATTTCAAAAATCACTTGACGTATATTCTTTGGTCACGAATGTAATTTGAAGGTCACTTCATTATCTATTTATATGCAGAATTTGGGAAATATGTCTTGGAAAATAGTAACGGTATTCCGGAATATAGGAACAAATATGGTTTGGATTTCTCGGACAATTTACAAGTACATTTACCAAATACTCGAATCAATGTACTTATATTTCAAAAATCACTTGACGTATATTCTTAGGCCATGAATATAATTTGAAGGACAAATATGTCTTGAAAAATAGTAACGGTATTCCGGAATATAGGAACAAATATGGTTTGGATTTCTCGGACAATTTACAAGTACATTTACCAAATACTCGAATCAATGTGCTTATATTTCAAAAATCACTTGTCGTATATTCTTAGGCCATGAATATAATTTGAAGGACATTTGATTATCTACTTATGTGCAGAATTAGGGAAATATGTCTTGGAAAATAGTAACGGTATTCCGGAATATAGGAACAAGTACGGTTTGGATTTCTCGGACAATTTACAAGTACATTTACCAAATACTCGAATCAATGTGCTTATATTTTAAAAATCACTTGACGTATATTCTTAGGTCATGAATATAATTTGAAGGATATTTGATTATCTACTTATGTGCAGAATTAGGGAAATATGTCTTGGAAAATAGTAACGGTATTACGGAATACAGGAACAAATATGGTTTAATTTCTCGGACAATTTACAAGTACATTTACCAAATACTCGAATTTTTGTGCTTATATTTCAAAAATCACTTGACGAATATTCTTTGGTCACGAATATAATTTGAAGGTCACTTCATTATCTATTTATATGCAGAATTTGGGAAATATGTCTTGGAAAATAGTAACGGTATTCCGGAATATAGGAACAAATATGGTTTGGATTTCTCGGACAATTTACAAGTACATTTACCAAATACTCGAATCAATGTACTTATATTTCAAAAATCACTTGACGTATATTCTTAGGCCATGAATATAATTTGAAGGACAAATATGTTTTGAAAAATAGTAACGGTATTCCGGAATATAGGAACAAATATGGTTTGGATTTCTCGGACAATTTACAAGTACATTTACCAAATACTCGAATCAATATGCTTATATTTCAAAAATCACTTGACGTATATTCTTAGGCCATGAATATAATTTGAAGGACATTTGATTATCTACTTATGTGCAGAATTAGGGAAATATGTCTTGGAAAATAGTAACGGTAGTACGGAATATAGGAACAAATATGGTTCGGATTTTTCGGACAATTTACAAGTACATTTACCAAATACTCGAATTTATGTGGTTATATTTCAAAAATCACTTGACGTATATTCTTTGGTCACGAATATAATTTGAAGGTCACTTCATTATCTACTTATATGCAGAATTTGGGAAATATGTCTTGGAAAATAGTAAAGGTATTACGGAATATAGGAACAAATATGGTTCGGATTTCTCGGACAATTTACAAGTACATTTACCAAATACTCGAATTTTTGTGCTTATATTTCAAAAATCACTTGACGTATATTATTAGGCCATGAATATAATTTGAAGGACATTTGATTCTCTACTTATGTGCAGAGTTAGGGAAATATGTCTTGGAAAATAGTAACGGTATTCCGGAATATAGGAACAAATATGGTTTGGATTTCTCGGACAATTTACAAGTACATTTACCAAATACTCGACTTTTTGTGCTTATATTTCAAAAATCACTTGACGTATATTCTTAGGCCATGATTATAATTTGAAGGACATTTGATTATCTACTTATGTGCAGAATTTGGGAAATATGTCTTGAAAAATAGTAACGGTATTCCGGAATATAGGAACAAATATGGTTTGGATTTCTCGGACAATTTACAAGTACATTTACCAAATACTCGAATCAATGTGCTTATATTTCAAAAATCACTTGACGTATATTCTTAGGCCATGAATGTAATTTGAAGGACATTTGATTATCTACTTATGTGCAGAATTAGGGAAATATGAATTGGAAAATAGTAACGGTATTACGGAATATAGGAACAAATATGGTTTGGATTTCTCGGACAACTTACAAGTACATTTACCAAATACTCGAATCAATGTGCTTATATTTCAAAAATCACTTGACGTATATTCTTAGGCCATGAATGTAATTTGAAGGACATTTGATTATCTACTTATGTGCAGAATTAGGGAAATATGTCTTGGAAAATAGTAACAGTATTACGGAATATAGGAACAAATATGGTTTGGATTTCTCGGACAACTTACAAGTACATTTACCAAATACTCGAATCAATGTGCTTATATTTCAAAAATCACTTGACGTATATTCTTAGGCCATGAATGTAATTTGAAGGACATTTGATTATCTACTTATGTGCAGAATTAGGGAAATATGTCTTGGAAAATAGTAACGGTATTACGGAATATAGGAACAAATATGGTTTGGATTTCTCGGACAACTTACAAGTACATTTACCAAATACTCGAATCAATGTGCTTATATTTCAAAAATCACTTGACGTATATTCTTAGGCCATGAATATAATTTGAAGGACATTTGATTATCTACTTATGTGCAGAATTTGGGAAATATGTCTTGAAAAATAGTAACGGTATTCCGGAATATAGGAACAAATATGGTTTGGATTTCTCGGATAATTTACAAGTAGATTTACCAAATACTCGAATCAATGAGCTTATATTTCAAAAATCACTTGACGTATATTCTTAGGCCATGATTATAATTTGAAGGACATTTGATTATCTACTTATGTGCAGAATTAGGGAAATATGTCTTGGAAAATAGTAACGGTATTACGGAATATAGGAACAAATATGGTTTGGATTTCTCGGACAACTTACAAGTACATTTACCAAATACTCGAATTTTTGTGCTTATATTTCAAAAATCACTTGACGTATATTCTTAGGCCATGAATGTAATTTGAAGGACATTTGATTATCTACTTATATGCAGAATTAGGGAAATGTGTCTTGGAAAATAGTAACGGTATTACGGAATATAGGAACAAGTATGGTTTGGATTTCTCGGACAACTTACAAGTACATTACCAAATACTCGAATCAATGTGCTTATATTTCAAAAATCACTTGACGTTTATTCTTAGGCCATGAATATAATTTGAAGGACATTTGATTATCTACTTATGTGCTGAGTTAGGGAAATATGTCTTTGAAAATAGTAACGGTATTACGGAATATAGGAACAAATATGGTTTGGATTTCTCGGACAATTTACAAGTACATTTACCAAATACTCGAATTTATGTGCTTATATTTCAAAAATCACTTGACGAATATTCTTTGGTCACGAATATAATTTGAAGGTCACTTCATTATCTACTTATATGCAGAATTTGGGAAATATGTCTTGGAAAATAGTAACGGTATTCCGGAAAATAGGAACAAATATAGTTCGGATTTCTCGGACAATTTACAAGTACATTTACCAAATACTCGAATTAATGTGCTTATATTTCAAAAATCACTTGACGTATATTCTTTGGTTACGAATATAATTTGAAGGCAATTTCATTATCTACTTATATGCAGAATTTGGGAAATATATCTTGGAAAATAGTAACGGTATTCCGGAGTATAGGAACAAATATGGTTCGGATTTCTCGGACAATTTACAAGTACATTTACCAAATACTAGAATTAATGTGCTTATATTTCAAAAATCACTTGACGTATATTCTTTGGTCACAAATATAATTTGAAGGCCATTTAATTATCGACTTATATGCAGAATTTGGGAAATATGTCTTGGAAAATAGTAACGGTATTCCGGAATATAGGAACAAATATGGTTCGGATTTCTCGGACAATTTACAAGTACATTTACCAAATACTCGAATCAATGTGCTTATATTTCAAAAATCACTTGACGTATATTCTTAGGCCATGAATATAATTTGAAGGACAATTGATTATCTACTTATGTGCAGAATTAGGGAAATATGTCTTGGAAAATAGTAACGGTATTACGGAATATAGGAACAAATATGGTTTGGATTTCTCGGACAATTTACAAGTACATTTACCAAATACTCGAATCAATGTGCTTATATTTCAAAAATCACTTAACGTATATTCTTAGGCCATGAATATAATTTGAAGGACATTTGATTATCTACTTATGTGCAGAATTTGGGAAATATGACTTGAAAAATAGTAACGGTATTACGGAATATAGGAACAAATATGGTTTGGATTTCTCGGACAATTTACAAGTACATTTACCAAAAACTCGAATCAATGTGCTTATATTTCAAAAATCCCTTGACGTATATTCTTAGGCCATGAATATAATTTGAAGGACATTTGATTACCTACTTATGTGCAGAATTAGGGAAATATGTCTTGGAAAATAGTAAAGGTATTACGGAATACAGGAACAAATATGGTTTGGATTTCTCGGACAATTTACAAGTACATTTACCAAATACTCGAATTTTTGTGCTAATATTTCAAAAATCACTTGACGTATATTCTTTGGTCACGAATGTAATTTGAAGGTCACTTCATTATCTATTTATATGCAGAATTTGGGAAATATGTCTTGGAAAATAGTAACGGTATTCCGGAATATAGGAACAAATATGGTTTGGATTTCTCGGACAATTTACAAGTACATTTACCAAATACTCGAATCAATGTACTTATATTTCAAAAATCACTTGACGTATATTCTTAGGCCATGAATATAATTTGAAGGACAAATATGTCTTGAAAAATAGTAACGGTATTCCGGAATATAGGAACAAATATGGTTTGGATTTCTCGGACAATTTACAAGTACATTTACCAAATACTCGAATCAATATGCTTATATTTCAAAAATCACTTGACGTATATTCTTAGGCCATGAATATAATTTGAAGGACATTTGATTATCTACTTATGTGCAGAATTAGGGAAATACGTCTTGGAAAATAGTAACGGTAGTACGGAATATAGGAACAAATATGGTTCGGATTTCTCGGACAATTTACAAGTACATTTACCAAATACTCGAATTTATGTGGTTATATTTCAAAAATCACTTGACGTATATTCTTTGGTCACGAATATAATTTGAAGGTCACTTCATTATCTACTTATATGCAGAATTTGGGAAATATGTCTTGGAAAATAGCAACGGTATTCCGGAATATAGGAACAAATATGGTTTGGATTTCTCGGACAATTTACAAGTACATTTACCAAATACTCGAATTTTTGTGCTTATATTTCAAAAATCACTTGACGTATATTATTAGGCCATGAATATAATTTGAAGGACATTTGATTATCTACTTATGTGCAGAGTTAGGGAAATATGTCTTGGAAAATAGTAACGGTATTACGGAATATAGGAACAAATATGGTTTGGATTTCTCGGACAATTTATTACGGAATACAGGAACAAATATGGTTTGGATTTCTCGGACAATTTACAAGTACATTTACCAAATACTCGAATTTTTGTGCTAATATTTCAAAAATCACTTGACGTATATTCTTTGGTCACGAATATAATTTGAAGGTCACTTCATTATCTATTTATATGCAGAATTTGGGAAATATGTCTTGGAAAATAGTAACGGTATTCCGGAATATAGGAACAAATATGGTTTGGATTTCTCGGACAATTTACAAGTACATTTACCAAATACTCGAATTAATGTACTTATATTTCAAAAATCACTTGACGTATATTCTTAGGCCATGAATATAATTTGAAGGACAAATATGTCTTGAAAAATAGTAACGGTATTCCGGAATATAGGAACAAATATGGTTTGGATTTCTCGGACAATTTACAAGTACATTTACCAAATACTCGAATCAATATGCTTATATTTCAAAAATCACTTGACGTATATTCTTAGGCCATGAATATAATTTGAAGGACATTTGATTATCTACTTATGTGCAGAATTAGGGAAATACGTCTTGGAAAATAGTAACGGTAGTACGGGATATAGGAACAAATATGGTTCGGATTTCTCGGACAATTTACAAGTACATTTACCAAATACTCGAATTTATGTGGTTATATTTCAAAAATCACTTGACGTATATTCTTTGGTCACGAATATAATTTGAAGGTCACTTCATTATCTACTTATATGCAGAATTTGGGAAATATGTCTTGGAAAATAGTAACGGTATTCCGGAATATAGGAACAAATATGGTTTGGATTTCTCAGACAATTTACAAGTACATTTACCAAATACTCGAATTTTTGTGCTTATATTTCAAAAATCACTTGACGTATATTATTAGGCCATGAATATAATTTGAAGGACATTTGATTATCTACTTATGTGCAGAGTTAGGGAAATATGTCTTGGAAAATAGTAACGGTATTCCGGAATATAGGAACAAATATGGTTTGGATTTCTCGGACAATTTACAAGTACATTTACCAAATACTCGAATCAATGAGCTTATATTTCAAAAGGACATTTGATAATCTACTTATGTGCAGAATTAGGGAAATACGTCTTGGAAAATAGTAACGGTAGTACGGAATATAGGAACAAATATGGTTCGGATTTCTCGGACAATTTTCAAGTACATTTACCAAATACTCGAATTTATGTGGTTATATTTTAAAAATCACTTGACGTATATTCTTTGGTCACGAATATAATTTGAAGGTCACTTCATTATCTACTTATATGCAGAATTTGGGATATATGTCTTGGAAAATAGTAACGGTATTCCGGAATATAGGAACAAATATGGTTTGGATTTCTCGGACAATTTACAAGTACATTTACCAAATACTCGAATCAATGAGCTTATATTTCAAAAATCACTTGACGTATATTCTTAGGCCATGATTATAATTTGAAGGACATTTGATTATCTACTTATGTGCAGAATTAGGGAAATATGTGTTGGAAAATAGTAACGGTATTACGGAATATAGGAACAAATATGGTTTGGATTTCTCGGACAACTTACAAGTACATTTACCAAATACTCGAATCAATGTGCTTATATTTCAAAAATCACTTGACGTATATTCTTAGGCCATGAATATAATTTGAAGGACATTTATTATCTACTTATGTGCAGAATTTGGGAAATATGTCTTGAAAAATAGTAACGGTATTCCGGAATATAGGAACAAATATGGTTTGGATTTCTCGGACAATTTACAAGTACATTTACCAAATACTCGAATCAATGTGCTTATATTTCAAAAATCACTTGACGTATATTCTTAGGCCATGAATGTAATTTGAACGACATTTGATTATCTACCTATGTGCAGAATTAGGGAAATATGTCTTGGAAAATAGTAACGGTATTACGGAATATAGGAACAAATATGGTTTGAATTTCTCGGACAACTTACAAGTACATTTACCAAATACTCGAATCAATGTGCTTATATTTCAAAAATCACTTGACGTATATTCTTAGGCCATGAATATAATTTGAAGGACATTTAATTATCTACTTATGTGCAGAATTAGGGAAATGTGTCTTGGAAAATAGTAACGGTATTCCGGAATATAGGAACAAATATGTTTCGGATTTCTCGGACAATTTACAAGTACATTTACCAAATACTCGAATTTATGTGCTTATATTTAAAAAATCACTTGACGTATATTCTTAGACCATGAATATAATTTGAAGTACATTTGATTATCTACTTATTTGCAGAATTAGGGAAATATGTCTTGGAAAATAGTAACGGTATTACGGAATATAGGAACAAATATGGTTTGGATTTCTCGGACAATTTACAAGTACATTTACCAAATACTCGAATTTTTGTGCTTATATTTCAAAAATCACTTGACGTATATTCTTTGGTCACGGTTATAATTTGAAGGTCACTTCATTATCTACTTATATGCAGAATTTGGGAAATATGTCTTGGAAAATAGTAACGGTATTCCGGAATATAGGAACAAATATGGTTTGGATTTCTCGGACAATTCACAAGTACATTTACCAAATACTCGAATCAATGTGCTTATATTTCAAAAATCACTTGATGTATATTCTTAGGCCATGAATATAATTTGAAGGACATTTGATTATCTACTTATGTGCAAAATTTGAGAAATATGTCTTGAAAAATAGTAACGGTATTCCGGAATATAGGAACAAATATGGTTTGGATTTCTCGGACAATTTACAAGTACATTTACCAAATACTCGAATCAATGTGCTTATATTTCAAAAATCACTTGACGTATATTCTTAGGCCATGAATATAACTTGAAGGACATTTGATTATCTACTTATGTGCAGAATTAGGGAAATATGTCTTGGAAAATAGTAACGGTAGTACGGAATATAGGAACAAATATGGTTTGGATTTCTCGGACAATTTACAAGTACATTTACCAAATACTCGAATCAATGTGCTTATATTTCAAAAATCACTTGACGTATATTCTTAGGCCATGAATATAATTTGAAGGACATTTGATTATCTACTTATGTGCAGAATTTGGGAAATATGTCTTGAAAAATAGTAACGGTATTCCGGAATATAGGAACAAATATGGTTTGGATTTCTCGGACAATTTACAAGTACATTTACCAAATACTCGAATCAATGTGCTTATATTTCAAAAATCACTTGACGTATATTCTTAGGCCATGAATATAATTTGAAGGACATTTGATTATCTACTTATTTGCAGAATTAGGGAAATATGTCTTGGAAAATAGTAACGGTATTACGGAATATAGGAACAAATATGGTTTGGATTTCTCGGACAATTTACAAGTACATTTACCAAATACTCGAATTTTTGTGCTTATATTTCAAAAATCACTTGACGTATATTCTTTGGTCACGGTTATAATTTGAAGGTCACTTCATTATCTACTTATATGCAGAATTTGGGAAATGTGTCTTGGAAAATAGTAACGGTATTCCGGAATATAGGAACAAATATGTTTCGGATTTCTCGGAAAATATAAAATGTTTTCAATTAAAGTCGTGTATTTCTGAAACTATTGGCACTATCTGTTCCAAACCTAAAATATAATTGTAGTACACACTTCGCTCTAGTCGTATGCAAAATTTGGGAAACGTACCGTTCAAAATCACCGAGTTATTCCGAAAATAATAAAATTGACTAGACAATTTACAAGTACATTTACCAAAATTTGGAAAATATGTCTTGGAAAATAGTAACGGTATTCCGAAGTATAGGAACAAATATGGTTCGGATTTCTCGGACAATTTACAAGTACATTTACCAAATACTCGAATTTATGTGCTTATATTTAAAAAATCACTTGACGTATATTCTTAGACCATGAATATAATTTGAAGGACATTTGATTATCTACTTATTTGCAGAATTAGGGAAATATGTCTTGGAAAATAGTAACGGTATTACGGAATATAGGAACAAATATGGTTTGGATTTCTCGGACAATCGCTCTAGTCGTATGCAAAATTTGGGAAACGTACCGTTCAAAATCACCGAGTTATTCCGAAAATAATAAAATTGACTAGACAATTTACAAGTACATTTACCAAAATTTGGAAAATATGTCTTGGAAAATAGTAACGGTATTCCGAAGTATAGGAACAAATATGGTTCGGATTTCTCGGACAATTTACAAGTACATTTACCAAATACTCGAATCAATGTGCTTATATTTAAAAAATCACTTGACGTATATTCTTAGACCATGAATATAATTTGAAGTACATTTGATTATCTACTTATTTGCAGAATTAGGGAAATATGTCTTGGAAAATAGTAACGGTATTACGGAATATAGGAACAAATATGGTTTGGATTTCTCGGACAATTTACAAGTACATTTACCAAATACTCGAATCAATGTGCTTATATTTCAAAAATCACTTGACGTATATTCTTTGGTCACGGTTATAATTTGAAGGTCACTTCATTATCTACTTATATGCAGAATTTGGGAAATATGTCTTGGAAAATAGTAACGGTATTCCGGAATATAGGAACAAATATGGTTTGGATTTCTCGGACAATTTACAAGTACATTTACCAAATACTCGAATCAATGTGCTTATATTTCAAAAATCACTTGACGTATATTCTTAGGCCATGAATATAACTTGAAGGACATTTGATTATCTACTTATGTGCAGAATTAGGGAAATATGTCTTGGAAAATAGTAACGGTAGTACGGAATATAGGAACAAATATGGTTTGGATTTCTCGGACAATTTACAAGTACATTTACCAAATACTCGAATCAATGTGCTTATATTTCAAAAATCACTTGACGTATATTCTTAGGCCATGAATATAATTTGAAGGACATTTGATTATCTACTTATGTGCAGAATTTGGGAAATATGTCTTGAAAAATAGTAACGGTATTCCGGAATATAGGAACAAATATGGTTTGGATTTCTCGGACAATTTACAAGTACATTTACCAAATACTCGAATCAATGTGCTTATATTTCAAAAATCACTTGACGTATATTCTTAGGCCATGAATATAATTTGAAGGACATTTGATTATCTACTTATTTGCAGAATTAGGGAAATATGTCTTGGAAAATAGTAACGGTATTACGGAATATAGGAACAAATATGGTTTGGATTTCTCGGACAATTTACAAGTACATTTACCAAATACTCGAATTTTTGTGCTCATATTTCAAAAATCACTTGACGTATATTCTTTGGTCACGGTTATAATTTGAAGGTCACTTCATTATCTACTTATATGCAGAATTTGGGAAATGTGTCTTGGAAAATAGTAACGGTATTCCGGAATATAGGAACAAATATGTTTCGGATTTCTCGGAAAATATAAAATGTTTTCAATTAAAGACGTGTATTTCTGAAACTATTGGCACTATCTGTTCCAAACCTAAAATATAATTGTAGTACACACTTCGCTCTAGTCGTATGCAAAATTTGGGAAACGTACCGTTCAAAATCACCGAGTTATTCCGAAAATAATAAAATTGACTAGACAATTTACAAGTACATTTACCAAAATTTGGAAAATATGTCTTGGAAAATAGTAACGGTATTCCGAAGTATAGGAACAAATATGGTTCGGATTTCTCGGACAATTTACAAGTACATTTACCAAATACTCGAATTTATGTGCTTATATTTAAAAAATCACTTGACGTATATTCTTAGACCATGAATATAATTTGAAGGACATTTGATTATCTACTTATTTGCAGAATTAGGGAAATATGTCTTGGAAAATAGTAACGGTATTACGGAATATAGGAACAAATATGGTTTGGATTTCTCGGACAATTTACAAGTACATTTACCAAATACTCGAATTTTTGTGCTTATATTTCAAAAATCACTTGACGTATATTCTTTGGTCACGGTTATAATTTGAAGGTCACTTCATTATCTACTTATATGCAGAATTTGGGAAATATGTCTTGGAAAATAGTAACGGTATTCCGGAATATAGGAACAAATATGGTTTGGATTTCTCGGACAATTCACAAGTACATTTACCAAATACTCGAATCAATGTGCTTATATTTCAAAAATCACTTGATGTATATTCTTAGGCCATGAATATAATTTGAAGGACATTTGATTATCTACTTATGTGCAAAATTTGAGAAATATGTCTTGAAAAATAGTAACGGTATTCCGGAATATAGGAACAAATATGGTTTGGATTTCTCGGACAATTTACAAGTACATTTACCAAATACTCGAATCAATGTGCTTATATTTCAAAAATCACTTGACGTATATTCTTAGGCCATGAATATAACTTGAAGGACATTTGATTATCTACTTATGTGCAGAATTAGGGAAATATGTCTTGGAAAATAGTAACGGTAGTACGGAATATAGGAACAAATATGGTTCGGATTTCTCGGACAATTTACAAGTACATTTACCAAATACTCGAATTTATGTGGTTATATTTCAAAAATCACTTGACGTATATTCTTTGGTCACGAATATAATTTGAAGGTCACTTCATTATCTACTTATATGCAGAATTTGGGAAATATGTCTTGGAAAATAGTAACGGTATTCCGGAATATAGGAACAAATATGGTTTGGATTTCTCGGACAATTTACAAGTACATTTACCAAATACTCGAATCAATGTGCTTATATTTCAAAAATCACTTGACGTATATTCTTAGGCCATGAATATAATTTGAAGGACATTTGATTATCTACTTATGTGCAGAATTAGGGAAATATGTGTTGGAAAATAGTAACGGTATTACGGAATATAGGAACAAATATGGTTTGGATTTCTCGGACAACTTACAAGTACATTTACCAAATACTCGAATCAATGTGCTTATATTTCAAAAATCACTTGACGTATATTCTTAGGCCATGAATATAATTTGAAGGACATTTGATTATCTACTTATGTGCAGAATTTGGGAAATATGTCTTGAAAAATAGTAACGGTATTCCGGAATATAGGAACAAATATGGTTTGGATTTCTCGGACAATTTACAAGTACATTTACCAAATACTCGAATCAATGTGCTTATATTTCAAAAATCACTTGACGTATATTCTTAGGCCATGAATGTAATTTGAACGACATTTGATTATCTACCTATGTGCAGAATTAGGGAAATATGTCTTGGAAAATAGTAACGGTATTACGGAATATAGGAACAAATATGGTTTGAATTTCTCGGACAACTTACAAGTACATTTACCAAATACTCGAATCAATGTGCTTATATTTCAAAAATCACTTGACGTATATTCTTAGGCCATGAATATAATTTGAAGGACATTTAATTATCTACTTATGTGCAGAATTAGGGAAATGTGTCTTGGAAAATAGTAACGGTATTCCGGAATATAGGAACAAATATGTTTCGGATTTCTCGGAAAATATAAAATGTTTTCAATTAAAGTCGTGTATTTCTGAAACTATTGGCACTATCTGTTCCAAACCTAAAATATAATTGTAGTACACACTTCGCTCTAGTCGTATGCAAAATTTGGGAAACGTACCGTTCAAAATCACCGAGTTATTCCGAAAATAATAAAATTGACTAGACAATTTACAAGTACATTTACCAAAATTTGGAAAATATGTCTTGGAAAATAGTAACGGTATTCCGAAGTATAGGAACAAATATGGTTCGGATTTCTCGGACAATTTACAAGTACATTTACCAAATACTCGAATCAATGTGCTTATATTTCAAAAATCACTTGACGTATATTCTTAGTCCATGAATATAATTTGAAGGACATTTGATTATCAACTTATGTGCAGAATTAGGGAAATATGTCTTGGAAAATAGTAACGGTATTACGGAATATAGGAACAAATATGGTTTGGATTTCTCGGACAATTTACAAGTACATTTACCAAATACTCGAATTTTTGTGCTTATATTTCAAAAATCACTTGACGTATATTCTTTGGTCACGGTTATAATTTGAAGGTCACTTCATTATCTACTTATATGCAGAATTTGGGAAATATGTCTTGGAAAATAGTAACGGTATTACGGAATATAGGAACAAATATGGTTTGGATTTCTCGGACAATTTACAAGTACATTTACCAAATACTCGAATCAATGTGCTTATATTTCAAAAATCACTTGACGTATATTCTTAGTCCATGAATATAATTTGAAGGACATTTGATTATCAACTTATGTGCAGAATTAGGGAAATATGTCTTGGAAAATAGTAACGGTATTACGGAATATAGGAACAAATATGGTTTGGATTTCTCGGACAATTTACAAGTACATTTACCAAATACTCGAATTTTTGTGCTTATATTTCAAAAATCACTTGACGTATATTCTTTGGTCACGGTTATAATTTGAAGGTCACTTCATTATCTACTTATATGCAGAATTTGGGAAATATGTCTTGGAAAATAGTAACGGTATTCCGGAATATAGGAACAAATATGGTTTGGATTTCTCGGACAATTCACAAGTACATTTACCAAATACTCGAATCAATGTGCTTATATTTCAAAAATCACTTGATGTATATTCTTAGGCCATGAATATAATTTGAAGGACATTTGATTATCTACTTATGTGCAAAATTTGAGAAATATGTCTTGAAAAATAGTAACGGTATTCCGGAATATAGGAACAAATATGGTTTGGATTTCTCGGACAATTTACAAGTACATTTACCAAATACTCGAATCAATGTGCTTATATTTCAAAAATCACTTGACGTATATTCTTAGGCCATGAATATAATTTGAAGGACATTTGATTATCTACTTATGTGCAGAATTTGGGAAATATGTCTTGAAAAATAGTAACGGTATTCCGGAATATAGGAACAAATATGGTTTGGATTTAAAAGTACATTTACCAAATACTCGAATCAATGTGCTTATATTTCAAAAATCACTTGACGTATATTCTTAGGCCATGAATATAATTTGAAGGACATTTGATTATCTACTTATTTGCAGAATTAGGGAAATATGTCTTGGAAAATAGTAACGGTATTACGGAATATAGGAACAAATATGGTTTGGATTTCTCGGACAATTTACAAGTACATTTACCAAATACTCGAATTTTTGTGCTTATATTTCAAAAATCACTTGACGTATATTCTTTGGTCACGGTTATAATTTGAAGGTCACTTCATTATCTACTTATATGCAGAATTTGGGAAATGTGTCTTGGAAAATAGTAACGGTATTCCGGAATATAGGAACAAATATGTTTCGGATTTCTCGGAAAATATAAAATGTTTTCAATTAAAGTCGTGTATTTCTGAAACTATTGGCACTATCTGTTCCAAACCTAAAATATAATTGTAGTACACACTTCGCTCTAGTCGTATGCAAAATTTGGGAAACGTACCGTTCAAAATCACCGAGTTATTCCGAAAATAATAAAATTGACTAGACAATTTACAAGTACATTTACCAAAATTTGGGAAATATGTCTTGGAAAATAGTAACGGTATTCCGGAATATAGGAACAAATATGGTTTGGATTTCTCGGACAATTTACAAGTACATTTACCAAATACTCGAATCAATGTGCTTATATTTCAAAAATCACTTGACGTATATTCTTAGGCCATGAATATAACTTGAAGGACATTTGATTATCTACTTATGTGCAGAATTAGGGAAATATGTCTTGGAAAATAGTAACGGTAGTACGGAATATAGGAACAAATATGGTTCGGATTTCTCGGACAATTTACAAGTACATTTACCAAATACTCGAATTTATGTGGTTATATTTCAAAAATCACTTGACGTATATTCTTTGGTCACGAATATAATTTGAAGGTCACTTCATTATCTACTTATATGCAGAATTTGGGAAATATGTCTTGGAAAATAGTAACGGTATTCCGGAATATAGGAACAAATATGGTTTGGATTTCTCGGACAATTTACAAGTACATTTACAAAATACTCGAATCAATGTGCTTATATTTCAAAAATCACTTGACGTATATTCTTAGGCCATGAATATAATTCGAAGGACATTTGATTATCTACTTATTTGCAGAATTAGGGAAATATGTCTTTGAAAATAGTAACGGTATTACGGAATATAGGAACAAATATGGTTTGGATTTCTCGGACAATTTACAAGTACATTTACCAAATACTCGAATTTTTGTGCTTATATTTCAAAAATCACTTGACGTATATTCTTTGGTCACGGTTATAATTTGAAGGTCACTTCATTATCTACTTATTTGCAGAATTTGGGAAATATGTCTTGGAAAATAGTAACGGTATTCCGGAATATAGGAACAAATATGGTTTGGATTTCTCGGACAATTCACAAGTACATTTACCAAATACTCGAATCAATGTGCTTATATTTCAAAAATCACTTGACGTAAATTCTTAGGCCATGAATATAACTTGAAGGACATTTGATTATCTACTTATGTGCAGAATTAGGGAAATATGTCTTGGAAAATAGTAACGGTAGTACGGAATATAGGAACAAATATGGTTCGGATTTCTCGGACAATTTACAAGTACATTTACCAAATACTTGAATTTATGTGGTTATATTTCAAAAATCACTTGACGTATATTCTTTGGTCACGAATATAATTTGAAGGTCACTTCATTATGTACTTATATGCAGAATTTGGGAAATATGTCTTGGAAAATAGTAACGGTATTACGGAATATAGGAACAAATATGGTTTGGATTTCTCGGACAATTTACAAGTACATTTACCAAATACTCGAATCAATGTGCTTATATTTCAAAAATCACTTGACGTATATTCTTAGGCCATGAATATAATTTGAAGGATATTTGATTATCTACTTATGTGCAGAATTAGGGAAATATGTCTTGGAAAATAGTAACGGTATTACGGAATATAGGAACAAATATGGTTTGGATTTCTCGGACAATTTACAAGTACATTTACCAAATACTCGAATCAATGTGCTTATATTTCAAAAATCACTTGACGTATATTCTTAGGCCATGAATATAATTTGAAGGACATTTGATTATCTACTTATGTGCAGAATTTGGGAAATATGTCTTGAAAAATAGTAACGGTATTCCGGAATATAGGAACAAATATGGTTTGGATTTCTCGGACAATTTACAAGTACATTTACCAAATACTCGAATCAATGTGCTTATATTTCAAAAATCACTTGACGTATATTCTTAGGCCATGAATATAATTTGAAGGACATTTGATTGTCTACTTATGTGCAGAATTAGGGAAATATGTCTTGGAAAATAGTAACGGTATTACGGAATATAGGAACAAATATGGTTCGGATTTCTCGGACAATTTACAAGTACTTTTACCAAATACTCGAATTTATGTGCTTATATTTCAAAAATCACTTGACGTATATTCTTTGGTCACGAATATAATTTGAAGGTCACTTCATTATCTACTTATATGCAGAATTTGGGAAATATGTCTTGGAAAATAGTAACGGTATTCCGGAATATAGGAACAAATATGGTTTGGATTTCTCGGACAATTTACAAGTACATTTACCAAATACTCGAATCAATGTGCTTATATTTCAAAAATCACTTGACGTATATTCTTAGGCCATGAATAAAATTTGAAGGACATTTGATTATCTACTTATGTGCAGAATTAGGGAAATATGTCTTGGGAAATAGTAACGGTATTACGGAATATAGGAACAAATATGGTTTGGATTTCTCGGACAATTTACAAGTACATTTACCAAATACTCGAATCAATGTGCTTATATTTCAAAAATCACTTGACTTATATTCTTAGGCCATGAATATAATTTGAAGGACATTTGATTATCTACTTATGTGCAGAATTTGGGAAATATGTCTTGAAAAATAGTAACGGTATTCCGGAATATAGGAACAAATATGGTTTGGATTTCTCGGACAATTTACAAGTACATTTACCAAATACTCGAATCAATGTGCTTATATTTCAAAAATCACTTGACGTATATTCTTAGGCCATGAATATAATTTGAAGGACATTTGATTATCTACTTATTTGCAGAATTAGGGAAATATGTCTTGGAAAATAGTAACGGTATTACGGAATATAGGAACAAATATGGTTTGGATTTCTCGGACAATTTACAAGTACATTTACCAAATACTCGAATTTTTGTGCTTATATTTCAAAAATCACTTGACGTATATTCTTTGGTCACGGTTATAATTTGAAGGTCACTTCATTATCTACTTATATGCAGAATTTGGGAAATGTGTCTTGGAAAATAGTAACGGTATTCCGGAATATAGGAACAAATATGTTTCGGATTTCTCGGAAAATATAAAATGTTTTCAATTAAAGTCGTGTATTTCTGAAACTATTGGCACTATCTGTTCCAAACCTAAAATATAATTGTAGTACACACTTCGCTCTAGTCGTATGCAAAATTTGGGAAACGTACCGTTCAAAATCACCGAGTTATTCCGAAAATAATAAAATTGACTAGACAATTTACAAGTACATTTACCAAAATTTGGAAAATATGTCTTGGAAAATAGTAACGGTATTCCGAAGTATAGGAACAAATATGGTTCGGATTTCTCGGACAATTTACAAGTACATTTACCAAATACTCGAATTTATGTGCTTATATTTAAAAAATCACTTGACGTATATTCTTAGACCATGAATATAATTTGAAGGACATTTGATTATCTACTTATTTGCAGAATTAGGGAAATATGTCTTGGAAAATAGTAACGGTATTACGGAATATAGGAACAAATATGGTTTGGATTTCTCGGACAATTTACAAGTACATTTACCAAATACTCGAATTTTTGTGCTTATATTTCAAAAATCACTTGACGTATATTCTTTGGTCACGGTTATAATTTGAAGGTCACTTCATTATCTACTTATATGCAGAATTTGGGAAATATGTCTTGGAAAATAGTAACGGTATTCCGGAATATAGGAACAAATATGGTTTGGATTTCTCGGACAATTCACAAGTACATTTACCAAATACTCGAATCAATGTGCTTATATTTCAAAAATCACTTGATGTATATTCTTAGGCCATGAATATAATTTGAAGGACATTTGATTATCTACTTATGTGCAAAATTTGAGAAATATGTCTTGAAAAATAGTAACGGTATTCCGGAATATAGGAACAAATATGGTTTGGATTTCTCGGACAATTTACAAGTACATTTACCAAATACTCGAATCAATGTGCTTATATTTCAAAAATCACTTGACGTATATTCTTAGGCCATGAATATAACTTGAAGGACATTTGATTATCTACTTATGTGCAGAATTAGGGAAATATGTCTTGGAAAATAGTAACGGTAGTACGGAATATAGGAACAAATATGGTTCGGATTTCTCGGACAATTTACAAGTACATTTACCAAATACTCGAATTTATGTGGTTATATTTCAAAAATCACTTGACGTATATTCTTTGGTCACGAATATAATTTGAAGGTCACTTCATTATCTACTTATATGAAGAATTTGGGAAATATGTCTTGGAAAATAGTAACGGTATTCCGGAATATAGGAACAAATATGGTTTGGATTTCTCGGACAATTTACAAGTACATTTACCAAATACTCGAATCAATGTGCTTATATTTCAAAAATCACTTGACGTATATTCTTAGGCCATGAATATAATTCGAAGGACATTTGATTATCCACTTATTTGCAGAATTAGGGAAATATGTCTTGGAAAATAGTAACGGTATTACGGAATATAGGAACAAATATGGTTTGGATTTCTCGGACAATTTACAAGTACATTTACCAAATACTCGAATTTTTGTGCTTATATTTCAAAAATCACTTGACGTATATTCTTTGGTCACGGTTATAATTTGAAGGTCACTTCATTATCTACTTATATGCAGAATTTGGGAAATATGTCTTGGAAAATAGTAACGGTATTCCGGAATATAGGAACAAATATGGTTTGGATTTCTCGGACAATTCACAAGTACATTTACCAAATACTCGAATCAATGTGCTTATATTTCAATAATCACTTGATGTATATTCTTAGGCCATGAATATAATTTGAAGGACATTTGAATATCTACTTATGTGCAAAATTTGAGAAATATGTCTTGAAAAATAGTAACGGTATTCCGGAATATAGGAACAAATATGGTTTGGATTTCTCGGACAATTTACAAGTACATTTACCAAATACTCGAATCAATGTGCTTATATTTCAAAAATCACTTGACGTATATTCTTAGGCCATGAATATAACATGAAGGACATTTGATTATCTACTTATGTGCAGAATTAGGGAAATATGTCTTGGAAAATAGTAACGGTAGTACGGAATATAGGAACAAATATGGTTCGGATTTCTCGGACAATTTACAAGTACATTTACCGAATACTCGAATTTATGTGGTTATATTTCAAAAATCACTTGACGTATATTCTTTGGTCACGAATATAATTTGAAGGTCACTTCATTATGTACTTATATGCAGAATTTGGGAAATATGTCTTGGAAAATAGTAACGGTATTCCGGAATATAGGAACAAATATGGTTTGGATTTCTCGGACAATTTACAAGTACATTTACCAAATACTCGAATCAATGTGCTTATATTTCAAAAATCACTTGACGTATATTCTTAGGCCATGAATATAATTTGAAGGACATTTGATTATCTACTTATGTGCAGAATTAGGGAAATATGTCTTGGAAAATAGTAACGGTATTACGGAATATAGGAACAAATATGGTTTGGATTTCTCGGACAATTTACAAGTACATTTACCAAATACTCGAATCAATGTGCTTATATTTCAAAAATCACTTGACGTATATTCTTAGGCCATGAATATAATTTGAAGGACATTTGATTATCTACTTATGTGCAGAATTTGGGAAATATGTCTTGAAAAATAGTAACGGTATTCCGGAATATAGGAACAAATATGGTTTGGATTTCTCGGACAATTTACAAGTACATTTACCAAATACTCGAATCAATGTGCTTATATTTCAAAAATCACTTGACGTATATTCTTAGGCCATGAATATAATTTGAAGGACATTTGATTATCTACTTATGTGCAGAATTAGGGAAATATGTCTTGGAAAATAGTAACGGTATTACGGAATATAGGAACAAATATGGTTCGGATTTCTCGGACAATTTACAAGTACTTTTACCAAATACTCGAATTTATGTGCTTATATTTCAAAAATCACTTGACGTATATTCTTTGGTCACGAATATAATTTGAAGGTCACTTCATTATCTACTTATATGCAGAATTTGGGAAATATGTCTTGGAAAATAGTAACGGTATTCCGGAATATAGGAACAAATATGGTTTGGATTTCTCGGACAATTTACAAGTACATTTACCAAATACTCGAATCAATGTGCTTATATTTCAAAAATCACTTGACGTATATTCTAAGGCCATGAATATAATTTGAAGGACATTTGATTATCTACTTATGTGCAGAATTAGGGAAATATGTCTTGGAAAATAGTAACGGTATTACGGAATATAGGAACAAATATGGTTTGGATTTCTCGGACAATTTACAAGTACATTTACCAAATACTCGAATTTATGTGGTTATATTTCAAAAATCACTTGACGTATATTCTTTGGTCACGAATATAATTTCAAGGAAATTTGATTATTTACTTATATGCAGAATTTGGGAAATATGTCTTGGAAAATAGTAACGGTATTCCGGAATATAGGAACAAATATGGTTTGGATTTCTCGGACAATTTACAAGTACATTTACCAAATACTCGAATCAATGTGCTTATATTTCAAAAATCACTTGACGTATATTCTTAGGCCATGAATATAATTTAAAGGACATTTGATTATCTACTTATGTGCAGAATTAGGGAAATGTATCTTGGTAAATAGTAATTGTATTACGAAATATAGGAACAAATATGGTTTGGATTTCTCGGACAATTTACAAGTACATTTACCAAATACTCGAATTTATGTGCTAATATTTCAAAAATCACTTGACGTATATTCTTTGGTCACGAATATAATTTGAAGGTCACTTCATTATCTACTTATATGCAGAATTTGGGAAATATGTCTTGGAAAATAGTAACGGTATTCCGGAATATAGAAACAAATATGGTTTGGATTTCTCGGACAATTTACAAGTACATTTACCAAATACTCGAATCAATGTGCTTATATTTCAAAAATCACTTGACGTATATTCTTAGGCCATGAATATAATTTGAAGGACATTTGATTATCTACTTATGTGCAGAATTAGGGAAATATGTCTTGGAAAATAGTAAAGGTATTACGGAATATAGGAACAAATATGGTTCGGATTTCTCGGACAATTTACAAGTACATTTAACAAATACTCGAATTTATGTGGTTATATTTCAAAAATCACTTGACGTATATTCTTTGGTCACGAATATAATTTAAAGGTCACTTCATTATCTACTTATATGCAGAATTTGGGAAATATGTCTTGGAAAATAGTAACGGTATTCCGGAATATAGGAACAAATATGGTTTGGATTTCTCGGACAATTTACAAGTACATTTACGAAATACTCGAATCAATGTGCTTATATTTCAAAAATCACTTGACGTATATTCTTAGGCCATGAATATAATTTGAAGGACATTTGATTATCTACTTATGTGCAGAATTAGGGAAATATGTCTTGGAAAATAGTAACGGTATTACGGAATATAGGAACAAATATGGTTTGGATTTCTCGGACAATTTACAAGTACATTTACCAAATACTCGAATCAATGTGCTTATATTTCAAAAATCACTTGACGTATATTCTTAGGCCATGAATATAATTTGAAGGACATTTGATTATCTACTTATGTGCAGAATTAGGGAAATATGTCTTGGAAAATAGTAACGGTATTACGGAATATAGGAACAAATATGGTTCGGATTTCTCGGACAATTTACAAGTACATTTACCAAATACTCGAATTTATATGCTTATATTTCAAAAATCACTTGACGTATATTCTTTGGTCACGAATATAATTTGAAGGTCACTTCATTATCTACTTATATGCAGAATTTGGGAAATATGTCTTGGAAAATAGTAACGGTATTCCGGAATATAGGAACAAATATGGTTTGGATTTCTCGGACAATTTACAAATACATTTACCAAATACTCGAATCAATGTGCTTATATTTCAAAAATCACTTGACGTATATTCTTAGGCCATGAATATAATTTGAAGGGCATTTGATTATCTACTTATGTGCAGAATTAGGGAAATATGTCTTGGAAAATAGTAACGGTATTCCGGAATATAGGAATAAATATGGTTTGGATTTCTCGGACAATATACTAGTACATTTACCAAATACTCGAATTTATGTGCTTATATTTCAAAAATCACTTGACGTATATTCTTTGGTCACGAATATAATTTGAAGGTCTCTTCATTATCTACTTATATGCAGAATTTGGGAAATATGTCTTGGAAAATAGTAACGGTATTCCGGAATATAGGAACAAATATGGTTTGGATTTCTCGGACAATTTACAAGTACATTTACCAAATACTCGAACCAATGTGCTTATATTTCAAAAATCACGTGACGTATATTCTTTGGTCACGAATATAATTTGAAGGTCACTTCATTATCTACTTATATGCAGAATTTGGGAAATATGTCTTGGAAAATAGTAACGGTATTCCGGAATATAGGAACAAATATGGTTTGGATTTCTCGGACAATTTACAAGTACATTTACCAAATACTCGAATTTATATGCTTATAGTTCAAAAATCACTTGACGTATATTCTTTGGTCACGAATATAATTTGAAGGTCACTTCATTATCTACTTATATGCAGAATTTGGGAAATATGTCTTGGAAAATAGAAACGGTATTCCGGAATATAGCAACAAATACGGTTTGGATTTTTCGGACAATTTACAAGTACATTTACCAAATACTCGAATCAATGTGCTTATATTTCAAAAATCACTTGACGTATATTCTTAGGCCATAAATATAATTTGAAGGACATTTGATTATCTACTTATGTGCAGAATTAGGGAAATATGTCTTGGAAAATAGTAACGGTATTACGGAATATAGGAACAAATATGGTTTGGATTTCTCGGACAATTTACAAGTACATTTACCAAATACTCCAATTTATGTGGTTATATTTCAAAAATCACTTGACGTATATTCTTTGGTCACGAATATAATTTAAATGTCACTTCATTATCTACTTATATGCAGAATTTGGGAAATATGTCTTGGAAAATAGTAACGGTATTCCGGAATATAGGAACAAATATGGTTTGGATTTCTCGGACAATTTACAAGTACATTTACCAAATACTCGAATCAATGTGCTTATATTTCAAAAATCACTTGATGTATATTCTTAGGCCATGAATATAATTTGAAGTACATTTGATTATCTACTTATGTGCAAATATGGGAAATATGTCTTAGAAAATAGTAACGGTATTACGGAATATAGGAACAAATATGGTTCGGATTTCTCGGACAATTTACAAGTACATTTACCAAATACTCGAATTTATATGCTTATATTTCAAAAATCACTTGACGTATATTCTTAGGCCATAAATATAATTTAAAGGTCACTTCATTATCTAGTTATATGCAGAATTTGGGAAATATGTCTTGGAAAACAGTAACGGTATTCCGGAATATAGGAACAAATATGGTTTGGATTTCTCGGACAATTTACAAGTACATTTACCAAATACTCGAATCAATGTGCTTATATTTCAAAAATCACTTGACGTATATACTTAGGCCATGAATATAATTTGAAGGACATTTGATTATCTACTTATGTGCAGAATTAGGGAAATATGTCTTGGAAAATAGTAACGGTATTACGGAATATAGGAACAAATATGGTTTGGATTTCTCGGACAATTTACAAGTACATTTACGAAATACTCGAATCAATGTGCTTATATTTCAAAAATCACTTGACGTATATTCTTAGGCCATGAATATAATTTGAAGGACATTTGATTATCTACTTATGTGCAGAATTAGGGAAATATGTCTTGGAAAATAGTTACGGTATTACGGAATATAGGAACAAATATGGTTTGGATTTCTCGGACAATTTACAAGTACATTTACCAAATACTCGAATCAATGTGCTTATATTTCAAAAATCACTTGACGTATATTCTTAGGCCATGAATATAATTTGAAGGACATTTGATTATCTACTTATGTGCAGAATTTGGGAAATATGTCTTGAAAAATAGTAACGGTATTCCGGAATGTAGGAACAAATATGGTTTGGATTTCTCGGACAATTTACAAGTACATTTACCAAATACTCGAATCAATGTGCTTATATTTCAAAAATCACTTGACGTATATTCTTAGGCCATGAATATAATTTGAAGGACATTTGATTATCTACTTATGTGCAGAATTAGGGAAATATGTCTTGGAAATAGTAACGGTATTACGGAATATAGGAACAAATATGGTTCGGATTTCTCGGACAATTTACAAGTACATTTACCAAATACTCGAATTTATATGCTTATATTTCAAAAATCACTTGACGTATATTCTTTGGTCACGAATATAATTTGAAGGTCACTTCATTATCTACTTATATGCAGAATTTGGGAAATATGTCTTGGAAAATAGTAACGGTATTCCGGAATATAGGAACAAATATGGTTTGGATTTCTCGGACAATTTACAAGTACATTTACCAAATACTCGAATCAATGTGCTTATATTTCAAAAATCACTTGACGTATATTCTTAGGCCATGAATATAATTTGAAGGACATTTGATTATCTACTTATGTGCAGAATTAGGGAAATATGTCTTGGAAAATAGTAACGGTATTCCGGAATATAGGAACAAATATGGTTTGGATTTCTCGGACAATTTACAAGTACATTTACCAAATACTCGAATCAATGTGCTTATATTTCAAAAATCACTTGACGTATATTCTTAGGCCATGTATATAATTTGAAGGACATTTGATTATCTACTTATGTGCATAATTAGGGAAATATGTCTTGGAAAATAGTAACGGTATTACGGAATATAGGAAAAAATATGGTTTGGATTTCTCGGACAATTTACTAGTACATTTACCAAATACTCGAATCAATGTGCTTATATTTCAAAAATCACTTGACGTATATTCTTAGGCCATGAATATAATTTGAAGGACATTTGATTATCTACTTATGTGCAGAATTAGGGAAATATGTCTTGGAAAATAGTAACGGTATTACGGAATATAGGAACAAATATGGTTCGGATTTCTCGGACAATTTACAAGTACATTTACCAAATACTCGAATTTATATGCTTATATTTCAAAAATCACTTGACGTATATTCTTTGGTCACGAATATAATTTGAAGGTCACTTCATTATCTACTTATATGCAGAATTAGGGAAATATGTCTTGGAAAATAGTAACGGTATTCCGGAATATAGGAACAAATATGGTTTGGATTTCTCGGACAATTTACAAGTACATTTACCAAATACTCGAATCAATGTGCTTATATTTCAAAAATTACGTGATGTATATTCTTAGGGCATGAATATAATTTGAAGGACATTTGATTATCTACTTATGTGCAGAATTTGGGAAATATGTCTTGAAAAATAGTAACGGTATTCCGGAATATAGGAACAAATATGGTTCGGATTTCTCGGACAATTTACAAGTACATTTACCAAATACTTGAATTTATATGCTTATATTTCAAAAATCACTTGACGTATATTCTTTGGTCACGAATATTATTTGAAGGTCACTTCATTATCTACTTATATGCAGAATTTGGGAAATATGTCTTGGAAAATAGTAACGGTATTCCGGAATATAGGAACAAATATGGTTTGGATTTCTCGGACAATTTACAAGTACATTTACCAAATACTCGAATCAATGTGCTTATATATCAAAAATCACTTGATGTATATTCTTAGGCCAGGAATATAATTTGAAGGACATTTGATTATCTACTTATGTGCAGAATTTGGGAAATATGTCTTGAAAAATAGTAACGGTATTCCGGAATATAGGAACAAATATGGTTCGGATTTCTCGGACAATTTACAAGTACATTTACCAAATACTCGAATTTATATGCTTATATTTCAAAAATCACTTGACGTATATTCTTTGGTCACGAATATAATTTGAAGGTCACTTCATTATCTACTTATATGCAGAATTTGGGAAATATGTCTTGGAAAATAGTAACGGTATTCCGGAATATAGGAACAAATATGGTTTGGATTTCTCGGACAATTTACAAGTACATTTACCAAATACTCGAATCAATGTGCTTATATTTCAAAAATCACTTGACGTATATTCTTAGGCCATGAATATAATTTGAAGGACATTTGATTATCTACTTATATGCAGAATTTGGGAAATATGTCTTGAACAAATATGGATTGGATTTCTCGGACAATTTACAAGTACATTTACCAAATACTCGAATCAATGTGCTTATATTTCAAAAATCACTTGATGTATATTCTTAGGCCATGAATATAATTTGAAGTACATTTGATTATCTACTTATGTGCAAATATGGGAAATATGTCTTAGAAAATAGTAACGGTATTACGGAATATAGGAACAAATATGGTTCGGATTTCTCGGACAATTTACAAGTACATTTACCAAATACTCGAATTTATATGCTTATATTTCAAAAATCACTTGACGTATATTCTTAGGCCATAAATATAATTTAAAGGTCACTTCATTATCTACTTATATGCAGAATTTGGGAAATATGTCTTGGAAAACAGTAACGGTATTCCGGAATATAGGAACAAATATGGTTTGGATTTCTCGGACAATTTACAAGTACATTTACCAAATACTCGAATCAATGTGCTTATATTTCAAAAATCACTTGACGTATATACTTAGGCCATGAATATAATTTGAAGGACATTTGATTATCTACTTATGTGCAGAATTAGGGAAATATGTCTTGGAAAATAGTAACGGTATTACGGAATATAGGAACAAATATGGTTTGGATTTCTCGGACAATTTACAAGTACATTTACGAAATACTCGAATCAATGTGCTTATATTTCAAAAATCACTTGACGTATATTCTTAGGCCATGAATATAATTTGAAGGACATTTGATTATCTACTTATGTGCAGAATTAGGGAAATATGTCTTGGAAAATAGTTACGGTATTACGGAATATAGGAACAAATATGGTTTGGATTTCACGGAGAATTTACAAGTACATTTACCAAATACTCGAATCAATGTGCTTATATTTCAAAAATCACTTGACGTATATTCTTAGGCCATGAATATAATTTGAAGGACATTTGATTATCTACTTATGTGCAGAATTTGGGAAATATGTCTTGAAAAATAGTAACGGTATTCCGGAATATAGGAACAAATATGGTTTGGATTTCTCGGACAATTTACAAGTACATTTACCAAATACTCGAATCAATGTGCTTATATTTCAAAAATCACTTGACGTATATTCTTAGGCCATGAATATAATTTGAAGGACATTTGATTATCTACTTATGTGCAGAATTAGGGAAATATGTCTTGGAAAATAGTAACGGTATTACGGAATATAGGAACAAATATGGTTCGGATTTCTCGGACAATTTACAAGTACATTTACCAAATACTCGAATTTATATGCTTATATTTCAAAAATCACTTGACGTATATTGTTTGGTCACGAATATAATTTGTAGGTCACTTCATTATCTACTTATATGCAGAATTTGGGAAATATGTCTTGGAAAATAGTAACGGTATTCCGGAATATAGGAACAAATATGGTTTGGATTTCTCGGACAATTTACAAGTACATTTACCAAATACTCGAATCAATGTGCTTATATTTCAAAAATCACTTGACGTATATTCTTAGGCCATGTATATAATTTGAAGGACATTTGATTATCTACTTATGTGCATAATTAGGGAAATATGTCTTGGAAAATAGTAACGGTATTACGGAATATAGGAAAAAATATGGTTTGGATTTCTCGGACAATTTACTAGTACATTTACCAAATACTCGAATCAATGTGCTTATATTTCAAAAATCACTTGACGTATATTCTTAGGCCATGAATATAATTTGAAGGACATTTGATTATCTACTTATGTGCAGAATTAGGGAAATATGTCTTGGAAAATAGTAACGATATTACGGAATATAGGAACAAATATGGTTCGGATTTCTCGGACAATTTACAAGTACATTTACCAAATACTCGAATTTATATGCTTATATTTCAAAAATCACTTGACGTATATTCTTTGGTCACGAATATAATTTGAAGGTCACTTCATTATCTACTTATATGCAGAATTTGGGAAATATGTCTTGGAAAATAGTAACGGTATTCCGGAATATAGGAACAAATATGGTTTGGATTTCTCGGACATTTTACAAGTACATTTACCAAATACTCGAATCAATGTGCTTATATTTCAAAAATTACGTGATGTATATTCTTAGGGCATGAATATAATTTGAAGGACATTTGATTATCTACTTATGTGCAGAATTTGGGAAATATGTCTTGAAAAATAGTAACGGTATTCCGGAATATAGGAACAAATATGGTTCGGATTTCTCGGACAATTTACAAGTACATTTACCAAATACTCGAATTTATATGCTTATATTTCAAAAATCACTTGACGTATATTCTTTGGTCACGAATATAATTTGAAGGTCACTTCATTATCTACTTATATGCAGAATTTGGGAAATATGTCTTGGAAAATAGTATCGGTATTCCGGAATATAGGAACAAATATGGTTTGGATTTCTCGGACAATTTACAAGTACATTTACCAAATACTCGAATCAATGTGCTTATATTTCAAAAATCACTTGACGTATATTCTTAGGCCATGAATATAATTTGAAGGACATTTGATTATCTACTTATGTGCAGAATTAGGGAAATATGTCTTGGAAAATAGTAACGGTATTACGGAATATAGGAACAAATATGGTTCGGATTTCTCGGACAATTTACAAGTACATTTACCAAATACTCGAATTTATATGCTTATATTTCAAAAATCACTTGACGTATATTCTTTGGTCACGAATATAATTTGAAGGTCACTTCATTATCTACTTATATGCAGAATTTGGGAAATATGTCTTGGAAAATAGTAACGGTATTCCGGAATATAGGAACAAATATGGTTTGGATTTCTCGGACAATTTACAAGTACATTTACCAAATACTCGAATCAATGTGCTTATATTTCAAAAATCACGTGACGTATATTCTTAGGGCATGAATATAATTTGAAGGACATTTGATTATCTACTTATGTGCAGAATTTGGGAAATATGTCTTGAAAAATAGTAACGGTATTCGAATATAGGAACAAATATGGTTCAGATTTCTCGGACAATTTACAAGTACATTTACCAAATACTCGAATCTATATGCTTATATTTCAAAAATCACTTGACGTATCTTCTTTGGTCACGAATATAATTTGAAGGTCACTTCATTATCTACTTATATGCAGAATTTGGGAAATATGTCTTGGAAAATAGTAACAAATATGGTTCGGATTACTCGGACAATTTACAAGTACATTTACCAAATACTCGAATTTATGTGGTTATATTTCAAAAATCACTTGACGTATATTCTTAGGCCATGTATATAATTTGAAGGACATTTGATTATCTACTTATGTGCATAATTAGGGAAATATGTCTTGGAAAATAGTAACGGTATTACGGAATATAGGAAAAAATATGGTTTGGATTTCTCGGACAATTTACTAGTACATTTACCAAATACTCGAATTTATATGCTTATATTTCAAAAATCACTTGACGTATATTCTTTGGTCACGAATATAATTTGAAGGTCACTTCATTATCTACTTATATGCAGAATTTGGGAAATATGTCTTGGAAAATAGTAACGGTATTCCGGAATACAGGAACAAATATGGTTTGGATTTCTCGGACAATTTACAAGTACATTTACCAAATACTCGAATCAATGTGCTTATATTTCAAAAATCACTTGACGTATATTCTTAGGCCATGTATATAATTTGAAGGACATTTGATTATCTACTTATGTGCATAATTAGGGAAATATGTCTTGGAAAATAGTAACGGTATTACGGAATATAGGAAAAAATATGGTTTGGATTTCTCGGACAATTTACTAGTACATTTACCAAATACTCGAATCAATGTGCTTATATTTCAAAAATCACTTGACGTATATTCTTAGGCCATGAATATAATTTGAAGGACATTTGATTATCTACTTATGTGCAGAATTAGGGAAATATGTCTTGGAAAATAGTAACGATATTACGGAATATAGGAACAAATATGGTTCGGATTTCTCGGACAATTTACAAGTACATTTACCAAATACTCGAATTTATATGCTTATATTTCAAAAATCACTTGACGTATATTCTTTGGTCACGAATATAATTTGAAGGTCACTTCATTATCTACTTATATGCAGAATTTGGGAAATATGTCTTGGAAAATAGTAACGGTATTCCGGAATATAGGAACAAATATGGTTTGGATTTCTCGGACAATTTACAAGTACATTTACCAAATACTCGAATCAATGTGCTTATATTTCAAAAATCACGTGACGTATATTCTTAGGGCATGAATATAATTTGAAGGACATTTGATTATCTACTTATGTGCAGAATTTGGGAAATATGTCTTGAAAAATAGTAACGGTATTCCGGAATATAGGAACAAATATGGTTCAGATTTCTCGGACAATTTACAAGTACATTTACCAAATACTCGAATCTATATGCTTATATTTCAAAAATCACTTGACGTATCTTCTTTGGTCACGAATATAATTTGATGGTCACTTCATTATCTACTTATATGCAGAATTTGGGAAATATGTCTTGGAAAATAGTAACAAATATGGTTCGGATTTCTCGGACAATTTACAAGTACATTTACCAAATACTCGAATTTATGTGGTTATATTTCAAAAATCACTTGACGTATATTCTTAGGCCATGAATATAATTTGAAGGACATTTGATTATCTACTTATGTGCAGAATTAGGGAAATATGTCTTGGAAAATAGTAACGGTATTACGGAATATAGGAACAAATATGGTTTGGATTTCTCGGACAATTTACAAGTACATTTACCAAATACTCGAATCAATGTGCTTATATTTCAAAAATCACTTGACGTATATTCTTAGGCCATGAATATAATTTGAAGGACATTTGATTATCTACTTATGTGCAGAATTAGGGAAATATGTCTTGGAAAATAGTAACGGTATTACGGAATATAGGAACAAATATGGTTCGGATTTCTCGGACAATTTACAAGTACATTTACCAAATACTCGAATTTATATGCTTATATTTCAAAAATCACTTGACGTATATTCTTTGGTCACGAATATAATTTGAAGGTCACTTCATTATCTACTTATATGCAGAATTTGGGAAATATGTCTTGGAAAATAGTAACGCTATTCCGGAATATAGGAACAAATATGGTTTGGATTTCTCGGACAATTTACAAGTACATTTACCAAATACTCGAATCAATGTGCTTATATTTCAAAAATCACTTGACGTATATTCTTAGGCCATGTATATAATTTGAAGGACATTTGATTATCTACTTATGTGCATAATTAGGGAAATATGTCTTGGAAAATAGTAACGGTATTACGGAATATAGGAAAAAATATGGTTTGGATTTCTCGGACAATTTACTAGTACATTTACCAAATACTCGAATCAATGTGCTTATATTTCAAAAATCACTTGACGTATATTCTTAGGCCATGAATATAATTTGAAGGACATTTGATTATCTACTTATGTGCAGAATTAGGGAAATATGTCTTGGAAAATAGTAACGGTATTACGGAATATAGGAACAAATATGGTTCGGATTTCTCGGACAATTTACAAGTACATTTACCAAATACTCGAATTTATATGCTTATATTTCAAAAATCACTTGACGTATATTCTTTGGTCACGAATATAATTTGTAGGTCACTTCATTATCTACTTATATGCAGAATTTGGGAAATATGTCTTGGAAAATAGTAACGGTATTCCGGAATATAGGAACAAATATGGTTTGGATTTCTCGGACAATTTACAAGTACATTTACCAAATACTCGAATCAATGTGCTTATATTTCAAAAATCACTTGACGTATATTCTTAGGCCATGTATATAATTTGAAGGACATTTGATTATCTACTTATGTGCATAATTAGGGAAATATGTCTTGGAAAATAGTAACGGTATTACGGAATATAGGAAAAAATATGGTTTGGATTTCTCGGACAATTTACTAGTACATTTACCAAATACTCGAATCAATGTGCTTATATTTCAAAAATCACTTGACGTATATTCTTAGGCCATGAATATAATTTGAAGGACATTTGATTATCTACTTATGTGCAGAATTAGGGAAATATGTCTTGGAAAATAGTAACGATATTACGGAATATAGGAACAAATATGGTTCGGATTTCTCGGACAATTTACAAGTACATTTACCAAATACTCGAATTTATATGCTTATATTTCAAAAATCACTTGACGTATATTCTTTGGTCACGAATATAATTTGAAGGTCACTTCATTATCTACTTATATGCAGAATTTGGGAAATATGTCTTGGAAAATAGTAACGGTATTCCGGAATATAGGAACAAATATGGTTTGGATTTCTCGGACAATTTACAAGTACATTTACCAAATACTCGAATCAATGTGCTTATATTTCAAAAATTACGTGATGTATATTCTTAGGGCATGAATATAATTTGAAGGACATTTGATTATCTACTTATGTGCAGAATTTGGGAAATATGTCTTGAAAAATAGTAACGGTATTCCGGAATATAGGAACAAATATGGTTCGGATTTCTCGGACAATTTACAAGTACATTTACCAAATACTCGAATTTATATGCTTATATTTCAAAAATCACTTGACGTATATTCTTTGGTCACGAATATAATTTGAAGGTCACTTCATTATCTACTTATATGCAGAATTTGGGAAATATGTCTTGGAAAATAGTATCGGTATTCCGGAATATAGGAACAAATATGGTTTGGATTTCTCGGACAATTTACAAGTACATTTACCAAATACTCGAATCAATGTGCTTATATTTCAAAAATCACTTGACGTATATTCTTAGGCCATGAATATAATTTGAAGGACATTTGATTATCTACTTATGTGCAGAATTAGGGAAATATGTCTTGGAAAATAGTAACGGTATTACGGAATATAGGAACAAATATGGTTCGGATTTCTCGGACAATTTACAAGTACATTTACCAAATACTCGAATTTATATGCTTATATTTCAAAAATCACTTGACGTATATTCTTTGGTCACGAATATAATTTGAAGGTCACTTCATTATCTACTTATATGCAGAATTTGGGAAATATGTCTTGGAAAATAGTAACGGTATTCCGGAATATAGGAACAAATATGGTTTGGATTTCTCGGACAATTTACAAGTACATTTACCAAATACTCGAATCAATGTGCTTATATTTCAAAAATCACGTGACGTATATTCTTAGGGCATGAATATAATTTGAAGGACATTTGATTATCTACTTATGTGCAGAATTTGGGAAATATGTCTTGAAAAATAGTAACGGTATTCCGGAATATAGGAACAAATATGGTTCAGATTTCTCGGACAATTTACAAGTACATTTACCAAATACTCGAATCTATATGCTTATATTTCAAAAATCACTTGACGTATCTTCTTTGGTCACGAATATAATTTGAAGGTCACTTCATTATCTACTTATATGCAGAATTTGGGAAATATGTCTTGGAAAATAGTAACAAATATGGTTCGGATTTCTCGGACAATTTACAAGTACATTTACCAAATACTCGAATTTATGTGGTTATATTTCAAAAATCACTTGACGTATATTCTTAGGCCATGTATATAATTTGAAGGACATTTGATTATCTACTTATGTGCATAATTAGGGAAATATGTCTTGGAAAATAGTAACGGTATTACGGAATATAGGAAAAAATATGGTTTGGATTTCTCGGACAATTTACTAGTACATTTACCAAATACTCGAATTTATATGCTTATATTTCAAAAATCACTTGACGTATATTCTTTGGTCACGAATATAATTTGAAGGTCACTTCATTATCTACTTATATGCAGAATTTGGGAAATATGTCTTGGAAAATAGTAACGGTATTCCGGAATATAGGAACAAATATGGTTTGGATTTCTCGGACAATTTACAAGTACATTTACCAAATACTCGAATCAATGTGCTTATATTTCAAAAATCACTTGACGTATATTCTTAGGCCATGTATATAATTTGAAGGACATTTGATTATCTACTTATGTGCATAATTAGGGAAATATGTCTTGGAAAATAGTAACGGTATTACGGAATATAGGAAAAAATATGGTTTGGATTTCTCGGACAATTTACTAGTACATTTACCAAATACTCGAATCAATGTGCTTATATTTCAAAAATCACTTGACGTATATTCTTAGGCCATGAATATAATTTGAAGGACATTTGATTATCTACTTATGTGCAGAATTAGGGAAATATGTCTTGGAAAATAGTAACGATATTACGGAATATAGGAACAAATATGGTTCGGATTTCTCGGACAATTTACAAGTACATTTACCAAATACTCGAATTTATATGCTTATATTTCAAAAATCACTTGACGTATATTCTTTGGTCACGAATATAATTTGAAGGTCACTTCATTATCTACTTATATGCAGAATTTGGGAAATATGTCTTGGAAAATAGTAACGGTATTCCGGAATATAGGAACAAATATGGTTTGGATTTCTCGGACAATTTACAAGTACATTTACCAAATACTCGAATCAATGTGCTTATATTTCAAAAATCACGTGACGTATATTCTTAGGGCATGAATATAATTTGAAGGACATTTGATTATCTACTTATGTGCAGAATTTGGGAAATATGTCTTGAAAAATAGTAACGGTATTCCGGAATATAGGAACAAATATGGTTCAGATTTCTCGGACAATTTACAAGTACATTTACCAAATACTCGAATCTATATGCTTATATTTCAAAAATCACTTGACGTATCTTCTTTGGTCACGAATATAATTTGAAGGTCACTTCATTATCTACTTATATGCAGAATTTGGGAAATATGTCTTGGAAAATAGTAACAAATATGGTTCGGATTTCTCGGACAATTTACAAGTACATTTACCAAATACTCGAATTTATGTGGTTATATTTCAAAAATCACTTGACGTATATTCTTAGGCCATGAATATAATTTGAAGGACATTTGATTATCTACTTATGTGCAGAATTAGGGAAATATGTCTTGGAAAATAGTAACGGTATTACGGAATATAGGAACAAATATGGTTTGGATTTCTCGGACAATTTACAAGTACATTTACCAAATACTCGAATCAATGTGCTTATATTTCAAAAATCACTTGACGTATATTCTTAGGCCATGAATATAATTTGAAGGACATTTGATTATCTACTTATGTGCAGAATTAGGGAAATATGTCTTGGAAAATAGTAACGGTATTACGGAATATAGGAACAAATATGGTTCGGATTTCTCGGACAATTTACAAGTACATTTACCAAATACTCGAATTTATATGCTTATATTTCAAAAATCACTTGACGTATATTCTTTGGTCACGAATATAATTTGAAGGTCACTTCATTATCTACTTATATGCAGAATTTGGGAAATATGTCTTGGAAAATAGTAACGGTATTCCGGAATATAGGAACAAATATGGTTTGGATTTCTCGGACAATTTACAAGTACATTTACCAAATACTCGAATCAATGTGCTTATATTTCAAAAATCACTTGACGTATATTCTTAGGCCATGTATATAATTTGAAGGACATTTGATTATCTACTTATGTGCATAATTAGGGAAATATGTCTTGGAAAATAGTAACGGTATTACGGAATATAGGAAAAAATATGGTTTGGATTTCTCGGACAATTTACTAGTACATTTACCAAATACTCGAATCAATGTGCTTATATTTCAAAAATCACTTGACGTATATTCTTAGGCCATGAATATAATTTGAAGGACATTTGATTATCTACTTATGTGCAGAATTAGGGAAATATGTCTTGGAAAATAGTAACGATATTACGGAATATAGGAACAAATATGGTTCGGATTTCTCGGACAATTTACAAGTACATTTACCAAATACTCGAATTTATATGCTTATATTTCAAAAATCACTTGACGTATATTCTTTGGTCACGAATATAATTTGAAGGTCACTTCATTATCTACTTATATGCAGAATTTGGGAAATATGTCTTGGAAAATAGTAACGGTATTCCGGAATATAGGAACAAATATGGTTTGGATTTCTCGGACAATTTACAAGTACATTTACCAAATACTCGAATCAATGTGCTTATATTTCAAAAATCACGTGACGTATATTCTTAGGGCATGAATATAATTTGAAGGACATTTGATTATCTACTTATGTGCAGAATTTGGGAAATATGTCTTGAAAAATAGTAACGGTATTCCGGAATATAGGAACAAATATGGTTCGGATTTCTCGGACAATTTACAAGTACATTTACCAAATACTCGAATCTATATGCTTATATTTCAAAAATCACTTGACGTATCTTCTTTGGTCACGAATATAATTTGAAGGTCACTTCATTATCTACTTATATGCAGAATTTGGGAAATATGTCTTGGAAAATAGTAACAAATATGGTTCGGATTTCTCGGACAATTTACAAGTACATTTACCAAATACTCGAATTTATGTGGTTATATTTCAAAAATCACTTGACGTATATTCTTAGGCCATGAATATAATTTGAAGGACATTTGATTATCTACTTATGTGCAGAATTAGGGAAATATGTCTTGGAAAATAGTAACGGTATTACGGAATATAGGAACAAATATGGTTTGGAATTCTCGGACAATTTACAAGTACATTTACCAAATACTCGAATCAATGTGCTTATATTTCAAAAATCACTTGACGTATATTCTTAGGCCATGAATATAATTTGAAGGACATTTGATTATCTACTTATGTGCAGAATTAGGGAAATATGTCTTGGAAAATAGTAACGGTATTACGGAATATAGGAACAAATATGGTTCGGATTTCTCGGACAATTTACAAGTACATTTACCAAATACTCGAATTTATATGCTTATATTTCAAAAATCAATTGACGTATATTCTTTGGTCACGAATATAATTTGAAGGTCACTTCATTATCTACTTATATGCAGAATTTGGGAAATATGTCTTGGAAAATAGTAACGGTATTCCGGAATATAGCAACAAATATGGTTTGGATTTCTCGGACAATTTACAAATACATTTACCAAATACTCGAATCAATGTGCTTTTATTTCAAAAATCACTTGACGTATATTCTTAGGCCATGAATATAATTTGAAGGGCATTTGATTATCTACTTATGTGCAGAATTTGGGAAATATGTCTTGGAAAATAGTAACGGTATTCCGGAATATAGGAACAAATATGGTTTGGATTTCTCGGACAATTTACAAGTACATTTACCAAATACTCGAATCAATGTGCTTATATTTCAAAAATCACGTGACGTATATTCTTTGGTCACGAATATAATTTGAAGGTCACTTCATTATCTACTTATATGCAGAATTTGGGAAATATGTCTTGGAAAATAGTAACGGTATTCCGGAATATAGGAACAAATATGGTTTGGATTTCTCGGACAATTTACAAGTACATTTACCAAATACTCGAATCAATGTGCTTATATTTCAAAAATCACTTGACGTATATTCTTAGGCCATAAATATAATTTGAAGGACATTTGATTATCTACTTATGTGCAGAATTAGGGAAATATGTCTTGGAAAATAGTAACGGTATTACGGAATATAGGAACAAATATGGTTTGGATTTCTCGGACAATTTACAAGTACATTTACCAAATACTCGAATCAATGTGCTTATATTTCAAAAATCACTTGATGTATATTCTTAGGCCATGAATATAATTTGAAGTACATTTGATTATCTACTTATGTGCAGAATTAGGGAAATATGTCTTGGAAAATAGTAACGGTATTACGGAATATAGGAACAAATATGGTTCGGATTTCTCGGACAATTTACAAGTACATTTACCAAATACTCGAATTTATATGCTTATAGTTCAAAAATCACTTGACGTATATTTTTTGGTCACGAATATAATTTGAAGGTCACTTCATTATCTACTTATATGCAGAATTTGGGAAATACGTCTTGGAAAATAGTAACGGTATTCCGGAATATAGGAACAAATATGGTTTGGATTTCTCGGACAATTTACAAGTACATTTACCAAATACTCGAATCAATGTGCTTATATTTCAAAAATCACTTGACGTATATTCTTAGGCCATAAATATAATTTGAAGGACATTTGATTATCTACTTATGTGCAGAATTAGGGAAATATGTCTTGGAAAATAGCAACGGTATTACGGAATATAGGAACAAATATGGTTTGGATTTCTCGGACAATTTACAAGTACATTTACCAAATACTCGAATTTATGTGGTTATATTTCAAAAATCACTTGACGTATATTCTTTGGTCACGAATATAATTTAAAGGTCACTTCATTATCTACTTATATGCAGAATTTGGGAAATATGTCTTGGAAAATAGTAACGGTATTCCGGAATATAGGAACAAATATGGTTTGGATTTCTCGGACAATTTACAAGTACATTTACCAAATACTCGAATCAATGTGCTTATATTTCAAAAATTACTTGATGTATATTCTTAAGCCATGAATATAATTTGAAGTACATTTGATTATCTACTTATGTGCAAATATGGGAAATATGTCTTAGAAAATAGTAACGGTATTACGGAATATAGGAACAAATATGGTTTGTATTTCTCGGACAATTTACAAGTACATTTACCAAATACTCGAATTTA